>JAOUZG010032936.1:3993543-4014562 GCA_026289955.1 Argiope argentata | reverse complement strand
TATATATATATATATATATATATATATATATATATATATATATATGTCTTCATTATTCAAAATCACATTATTTCTAAAACATATATCACCAATAAATAAATACACACATTAAAAAAGAGATATTATGATACAAACAATATGAAATACAAAAATAAATTAAAAAATGGTCCAAAATTAAATTAAAAAAAAAAAAAACAAATTAAAATCACTATTTAATTTATTTGCATTTTTTTACAGTATAAAAAAATTATTTTAATGTTTTTATCCTTAATTTTCTTTAACACGACAAACCAATGAGTTTTCTTTAATTAACACATCTTATTTGAGTTGAAGGTCATAACAAGATTAGTATATATAAAGAGAATTATCAGTATTCTTTTAATGTCGGTTACACCAATCATCTATTTATATCTAGATTTGAATGGATATTCTGCATGAATTAAAGTATGATTGCTTTCAAGAAGTTGATTTATTGAATCAAACATTTAGATACTATGAATGATTACAGAAAAATTTATCTTGCTTTTATTTTTTTAGATAATATATTATTTATTTCATTTCAAAGAATCATTTGCTGAAAATTATATTTTTCTGTATTTAATTTGCAGTAATAATTTATTTTTTGCTCACAATTTTTGTTGACGTGATAGCAAAATGCTGATGAAAGATAATTTTTTGCTATTCTCGTATGGATTGAATTGTTATTTAGAACGAAATCCATTAAAAAAAAATATGCTCAAAATATTTATTAAAAAATTCATTATAAATAAAAATTTAATCTGTAGGCAAAGAAAATAATATCATTAAAAAGATAAATTTTTTTTGAACTTTAATCTGATTTAAGAATCATTTTTGTGTGATAATATTTTTGGAAGTTATTGCAAAGAAATGTCTAAATTTCACTTAATTTTTAATTAATGAAAATTCTAATTACAAATTTTGTGAATCTAAACCCTTCTTGAATCCACTTGAACACACACAAAATATTTTATCAAAATCAGTCCAGCCATTTAGGAGGAGTTCAGTCACATACACACGCACAGAAGATACAATTCTTAAAATTAAGTTAGATTATTCAATTTAAAAGTTAAAAAGTAGTATATTTATGTAGGAAATCAATAAATATTTCTGAAGTTCTACCTTACTTTTCATTGTTTCTAAAAATAAATCATAAAACTATCTTTTTATTGTTACTTTTATATCACTAGATATATTATTTACTTTAAGAAATAAACATTATACTCAAAGGATTCAAAATTGAAAAGTGTACCTGTGGTATATTTCTTTTAACCAAATTTTTCTATGATTATTTCTACATTTTTAAAAATCTATTTATAATTAGTTTTGAAATTTTTTTGTTTTGATTATTAAAAAAAACCATTAAATTCAAAATGACACTATTTTATGTCTTCAAAATTATAGTTATCTCCCGTTTCGAAATCAGAAAAAAAACTGAACCACTAAATTTGGCTTTTTCCCTCTATGCTTAAATGTAACTTTACTTAATATAATCTTAAAAGGGTTATGGGATGAAATAATAAAATTAATTACTTTAAAGCTACATTCAACATTCTTTTTATTTCTAAAAACTATAATATAAGAATATAAATAATTTTGGAACACCAGTCTAACTGTTAATACCTTTCTGTGGATGCATAAGTCACTTTTATTTCTGAAGTTAATGTATTCCTTGTGTGAATGAATTTTATTCAATCTCTTAGCTCTGACTCAAGTGGTCCACTACTTGAACACCTAACTTTACTTATTTCTCTAACGATTACATTTAAATATAAATGGAAAATAATAATTTGATATTACTTCACTGAGATGAGTTTATGTATTTTTGTGGGAGTTGCTAAGCCAGAAGCTATAAAAGTCTGCAGCCAGCAGCTCAACTCATTCCACTCAATAACACAGCAGTGATTTGTATTATGTTTCTTGAATAATCTTGTCGTTTTTTGTTGATTATTTGGTGAAATGAGTGAACATCATCTTTTAGATAAAGATATGAGGGTAGAAAATAGTGGGTAGACTTGAGGCAGGGCAGGCTTAAACTCAGGTTGCCTGGGAATTAGATGTAACTCCAAGGGTTGTTTCGAATTTGTGAAGCTTGGTGACAGAGAGTTGTATGATAGAAAATCCGCCATTTGGTCCACTTACTCCTTCCTACAAAAGAGATCATGTATAATGGTGGAGACAGCACCAACACTAGACACAGCCCCAATGGGCTAATATTCTCTTCACAGATTGATCCAGATTCAGTATACAACCAGATTCTTGGCGAATATTCATATAGAGGTAGCCTGGGACCAGATACCATCCAATAACATCATAGAAAGGGGCTATTATGCCGGTGGAAGACATGGTTTAGGTAGGGATCATGCAAGATATTTGCATACCATTCCATGTGTTTGGCATTGATTCCGTGAATGCCCAGAGATCCTACAACTCTATGTA
Source organism: Argiope argentata (assembly GCA_026289955.1). Classification (NCBI taxonomy): domain Eukaryota; kingdom Metazoa; phylum Arthropoda; class Arachnida; order Araneae; family Araneidae; genus Argiope; species Argiope argentata. The sequence continues at coordinate 4,012,105 of JAOUZG010032936.1, read as the reverse complement.
AGTCTTTTCAGGGGCGCTGTCAGCCCTTAATTCGTTTTTATGGACAACAATGTCCAACCACATAGTGCTGTCCTGGCTGAGGAGCATCTGGAAAGCGAAGATATTCATCAAATAGATTGGCCATTCAAATCTCCTGACCTTAAGCCCTTTGAACATGCTTGGGATGCTCTTGGAAGGACTGTTGCAATACGCCAACCCCCATCCAGAACCATTCCGGTATTAGAAACTGCTCTGGTAGAAGAGAGAGAAGGCCTTCCACAAGCACTACTTAACTCACATATTAATAGGATGCATACTCGTTGTGCAAGCTGATTATCTGTGTGTGTGTTCATGCATGCGTGTGTGTTTTGTATTTGTTTGTGGATTTCATTCAAAATTTGATAACAATCTTCAAACTTATTGTAAAGACTATATAATAAAATTTATCTTTTTTTAGCACAAGAGATATTTTAGCAATTGTGTTTAAAGAATTATAGTAGACATAATTCTTAAATTGTTCGATAAAGAATCTAAAAAGTTTACAGTTTTGAGATTCATCAGTCTTGAATTTTTTGATGATTTCAAGACTCCTTCTTAGAGTGTTTCATTATACTAATAAATAAAAATGGATTTGAATTTACAAAATAATCAAACTTATTTTTTAATTATAAGTATTATCTTATTTTTTCCATCAAATTTTTTTATAAAAGTGATATAAATTTTTGCAAACATCTGAAGTTCAAAAATTGTTATGTGGATAAACACTGAAAAAATGATAAAGAGAAAATACAAAATTGTGACTAAATTATCCCAATGCTAATAACCTCTATATTCTTTTCAAAATTCATTTGTGCATTCTTATTTTTATTTCGTGTGATATTCGTGGTTTTTAGACCTCTTTAACCCGGCACAAGCTAAGAATTTATACAGGAGCATAAGCCGGAAATAAAGCCTCCTTTCTCTCTCTTATTTTTATTTATTTATTTATTTGTCTCTCTTTTTAGAAATTAGTCTAAATGATCAGAAAAATGTCAGATAAAAATATTTTTATGGCATGAAAAGGAACAATGCTGGTTTTTATCTTTATTCTTTTCCTTAAATAATAATATATATAATTTATGCAAGAATGAACTGAATTCAAAAATTTGATTATTGCATGTATATATATATATATATATATATATATATATATATATATATATATATATATATATATATCACGATACAGACACCGTAACTCATTTCATAATTTCCCATTTTCATTTTTCCATAACCATAAGGAACAATTATATACATTCATATAAAAGCTTACAAATTACTAGCGGGAGAGCAAGTAGCAAAAAAACTATAGTTCTTATTCTATTATCAAAATATTAAACATAAAATGTTACATTACAAGGTAAACAAATATATTACGTTTAAAACGGTATATTTATAATTTTGGCAGTCAATAATCAATAACATTAAACTAATAAAAAATAATTTGACTTATATAAGGCAGACAAATTTTTATACTTAAAATTTTATTTAGTATAATTATTCATTTTAGTACAGAATGGGAGGGGGAGTCAAAAATCATAATATATTTTTTTCTCGAGTATAGCAAACTTTTACCATTTAACAGTGCAGACAAGAAGTACAAGAATTATTAGATATATTTTTTTCTGATTATTCATTACAGTATCGACCAAATAGGAAAATATGTGGTTTGACACAAAAATCTAAAGGATCAAGATATAAAAATTAAATGATGTTAACTTACAACTTTTCCGAGTTATTATACTACCATTAATCCATGTAAATATCTCTATTGAGTAAAAAATCATCAGTCCATTTGTAAAACCAAAATTTTACAGATCGCGAACTCTCGTTCAGAATTTTAGTTTTCGATTATTAAGAAAAGCGGACAACATTGCCAGAAATATTCTTGAAATAGCTTACGCATGTGTTCCGTAGGAATAAAAAAAATGTGTGTATAAAAGTATGCTTTAAAAAAATAAAATATTTTTTCAAAGGCACTGGTAAAATATAATAATTAATGTATGACTAAACAAAATTAATAATTTTTATCAATATTTTTTTAATTTTATAATGATTTCTGAATTCAATAGATTTATTTGTGAGTGCAGGAAAATGTCTTGTTAAAATAAATATGAATTTTGATACTTTATTATTTTTGCTATTGATTTAATATTTCAAATAAAAAAAGATTAACTTCATCTGTGTCTGTGTAGCAACAAATCAATATTTTTAAATTTATTTTGATTTCCATTTTCTCTTGTGCAAGGATATATTTGACTTTAAGAAATAAAGGGTTTTGTTATCAAAAATCTTATGTCATTCACATTTCATTCGGTCTTTATGGATAAATTTATCAAGATAAATTTGCTGAGACGCAAATCTCCATCTCTAATATCGACTTTTAACTTAGAATGAACTCAACCTAAAACTAGCCTGTTAAAAAATATCGAATCTGCTTTCATCTGTCTTATTAAATTCATAAGTTATTTAACTTTTTTAATCAAAGATTAATATGCATCAATTTTTAAAATCCACTCTAACTGTTTCAAAGATAAGCACTAACATTATTCATCAATTATTCGGATCTCGTCAGCAGATCAGATGGAATTCAAAAGCTGATCATTTAAAAAATATACGTAACATTGGTATTATTGCCCACATTGACGCTGGTAAAACAACAACCACAGAAAGAATGCTATATTATTCAGGATTTACTAATATGATGGGGGAAGTTCATGACGGTGACACAGTAATGGATTACATGATTCAAGAGAGAGAACGTGGCATCACAATATCGTCTGCTGCTATAACATTTCAATGGAAAAATCATAAAATAAACTTAATTGACACACCTGGGCATGTGGATTTTACTTTTGAAGTAGAACGTTCATTAAGTGTTCTGGATGGAGCTATTGTCATTTTAGATGCATCAGCTGGAGTAGAAGTTCAGACATTGAAAGTTTGGGAACAAGCAAATCGATATGGTGTCCCAAGCATAATATATTTAAATAAGTTAGATAAACCTGCAGCAGACATTAACATGTGCTTGTCATCTATTGAAAAAAAGTTAAAAGTAAAACCACTCTTGTTACATATACCTGTTGGAAAAGGTAAAGAATTTGAAGGAGTTGTAGAACCACTTTTTCTGAAAAAATACTTGTGGAACAGAAAGGGTATTGAAAAAGATGGGGTGAATTTTTTATCCCAGGATTTATCTTGTTATCAAGAAGATCCTTCTTTTAAACATATTATGGAAGAAAGAACAAAAATAATTGAAAATGTTGCTGATTTAGATGATATATTGGCAGATAAATATTTAACAGAAGGTATTGAATGCTTAAATACTGTAGATTTACAAGATGCTTTAAAACGTATTACTTTTAAAAGAAGGGCTGTTCCTATATTTTGTGGAAGTTCTTATAAAAATATTGCTGTTCAATTACTAATGGATGCCGTTGTTGCTTATCTTCCCAGTCCTTGTGAAAGAAACCAAAATGTTGCCAGTCTTGATACAGAGGAATTGTGTGCTTTAGCTTTTAAGATAATTCATAATAAAAAAAAAGACCCTTTGACATTTTTAAGACTTTATTCTGGCTGCTTAAAAAGTGGCCAACGTGTTTACAATAAAAGTAAGGGTATCTCTGAAAGAGTAGGCAAACTTATGGTACCTTTAGCTGATAATTTCAAAGAAGTTCCATCCTCCTTCTCAGGAAATATTGTTGTAGCTACAGGTTTCAAGGAGGTTATTACTGGAGATTTATTGTTTTCTTCAGGTTCTTATGCATCAAAAGTTTTTTCAAAGCAAAGTGATGTATTAGGACCTTTGATACTGGTTCCAGAACCAGTTTTCTTTTGTACTATTGAACCTCCTTCAGTCGGATTTCAGAAACGCTTAGAATTTGCTTTGCAGTGTTTGCAACGCGAAGATCCAACATTTCAAGTTGAATTTGATGAAGCAATTGGACAAACTATTATAATGGGAATGGGTGAATTGCACATTGATGTAATCAAACAAAGAATTTGTGTTGAGTATGGTATCAATGTATATTTAGGTCCCCTGCAGATAGCATATAGGGAAACTCTTGGGAAAATTGTTGAACACACCCATGTTCTTGATAGAGCTATTAGTGGATCCAAACATTTTGCTAAAATTACTATGAAACTTTATCCTCAGAAATCTGTCTTTAAACATATCAATGTGATAGTAAGTAAAGATAATAATCTAGGAAAATTACGATCTGATTATTTAAAAGCTATTAATGAAGGCACAAAAAGTGCTTTAAACAATGGACCTCTTATGAGTTTTCCTATTATCGATGTTGGAATTGATTTACTTTGGCTTGAAGTAGGGAAAGGTACTTCCTTAACGATGTTATCTGCAGCTGCTACACAGTGTGTTATGGCTGCTGTACGAAAGTCAGAAATGTGTCTTTTAGAACCAATCATGAAGCTATCCATTGGTGTCAATAAAGGATATGCTGGTAGAGTTTTAAATGATTTATCACAGAAACGTAGCCAAATCTTAAACATGGAACTGCGTGATGATGTAGAAATAATACAAGCTCTGACTCCACTTTCAGAACTTAGAGGGTATTCTACTCAACTTCGAGCTTTAACTTCTGGTACATGCTCCTTTACTTTAGAGTTTTCAAATTATCAAAAAATGGAATCAAGTGAGCAGGAAAAAACGATATTGGAGGTGACTGGTTTCCACTCTTTAAAATAATAGATTTTATTTGATTATATGATATTTAATAATTAATGATGAAGGACTAGAATTTAATTTAAAATATATTATTGGTTTGTGTGTGTGTGTTTTTCTTTAATTTATATTAGCAGAGTAAATAGATCCTTGTAAGTTTGAACACTCCTCATAGGTTGGCATATTTTGATACTACATTTCATGAATTATGCCTCTTTTACTGTTCATTAATACCAATAATTTAACATTAGTACTCTATTGAAATGATTGTTAGTTTATTTTAAATGGAATGATATTAATTAAACAACCTTTTGATCTTTATTCCTGATTAGTAAGTCTTTGAATTGTTAACAGTTCACTGAGAATTTTTGGCTTGAAAGAATAGATCTTAATTTTTTTATCTTTCTTCAAAATGCCTATTTGAAGGGGGAGGGTGAATGGGAGAGGTATTTTCAGTTTGTGAAATTGATCTTTAGTTCTGTTATCTTGTTATAAATATTGGTACTTGCATATTAGACTGTCGATTTTTATTGCAAAATTTGAAGACGTCGTCATTGAGTTGCTAAACTGACAGTAATGGCAAAAAATGCCGTTATTTAAAAAATTGTTCAAACCTTAACTGTTGTCCACCATTTTGTTGGTTTTATAGGCGTTGACGGTTTATCGCCAAATTTCAATCCAACGCCAATGAGTTACTAAACCATTGGCATCGGCAGTCTAATACTTAAGTACCTAATTATTGTTTTAGACGTTTGAGATAATGTTTTTTGGGGTACTTACGTATTTTACTGTAAATTATCCAAATGTTGCCAATTTGATTATCTTTCGTATCACCAAATCTTTCGCTAATCTGCACAGAGTTCTCTCAGCATGAAGCAGTATGCACAGCATCGTATTTTTATGCCGTATTGATACATGATTTGATATGATTACATATTGATACATGTATCACAATGTAGTACATACAAGCTGACATATTTTCACCTTAAGAGTGCCATATACACATCACCTACAATTTTCAAACTTTACTTTTTCCACCTACTTTTTTCAAGTTTGCTATTGTGGTTTCTTTTTTATGAAGTCAACTGCAATTGGTAGAAGGAATAAAAACACAAGTTTCTGCAAAAACATTTTTTTTTTTTACTTTTCTTCTCAAAATATTTTTTTAATTAAAATTTCAACTGTACAAAATTTAAACAATTTTAGAAGAAATTCTATCCTGATTAAAATAAAAGGTGTAAATGAAAAACATCCATTTTGGTATCTCCTTTCCGATACACATATATATATATATATTAAAGAAATTAGGAGATGAATAAAAACAGTATTATACACTTAAAATTAGAAAAAATAATTTGAACTGCCATAACATTCCTTTTAACTCCTCCCATTTTCTGAGGAATACAATATAAACCCTTTACCCTCTGATTGAAGATGACTTTTATTATCTGGTCTTCACTACGTCTTCTAATCTCTCCCTTTGCATTATTTTCTTTTTGCTTTTCATTTCTTGTTTCGTTTTATTTTGTTTACCATCACAGATGTGGTCATCTGTCTTCACAATCCACACTAGTTTCATCAAATACTACTAGAACCCTGGAAACAGAATTAGTAAATTTTTGTAAAAGAATTTGTATTTTGCATATTTAACTGCATCTCCAGACAGGCTAATTAGTAAGGATGGAATTGCATGAGTAAAATGTGCATCAAATATTACTGCTATTTTTTGTACATTCTTTTTATTTAAAAATTTTATTAATTTGACCTCTTGTTAATGAGATTTTGTACATACATTTATCTTATTCATGTATTTTTCAATAAATGATAATTAATTCTATTATTAATAGAAAAGTATGATTGCATTTATGAAAAAATAATTAGCAGAATTAAATTCATTTAGAGAAGTAAGATATAAGAATCTCTCTCTCTCTCTCTATATATATATATATGTTCACATATTTCTGATTGAGTTCTCTTCAAAATTGCTGTTATATGTAGTTAGAAAAGGCTAAAAAGTGTATATGTGTGTATGTATACTGCAATATTTGACTAAGCAATATCTTTATTAAGAAACTAGCTACCTTTGGCAACCAGCTGGTTCATCAGTATAAAAGATTATATAGCTGAATTATATAGCTATCAAAAGTTTCAGTTTTTGATAGCTATTATTATGTAGGCCAAGGATGCACAACCTTTTCAGGATGAGGGGCCAAATTATGAAAAAGAATCTTGTCAAGGGCCAAAGCAGCACATGAATGTTAAAACAGGTTATAAACATGAAAACACTTTTTTTTAGCAATGTGCATGAATTACAATTATTACTTTACTTATTTTATTCATGCACACATTATGCAATAAATAAACGAATGAATGCAACACAAACATTATCGATATGAGTGAAATACTTCACTTCAAAAAAAAAAAAAAAAAAAAAGGATCTCTGCTAAAAAGGTGGCAAACATGAAATAGAATAAGGGGAACACTTTTTTATAACCATACAGAGTGTATAATTTAAATTTTAAGAAAAAAATAATGAACAATCAAAATTAGTACAAATTAATGAGATGGCTGGCACTGAGTATTTGAAGTTATTGACTTTATATTTGGCTTAAGATTGGTTGTGGCAATATGCAGAACAAAATAAGAAATAGAATTGCAGAAGGGTTCTCTCATCTACTATTCTATTTCTTTTGATTTGTTTAAATTCATTAGTGAGAAAGTTCCCTCACAAATGTAAATGCTGCCAAAGAAAGCTGCTGCATTTTGCTTTAAGCACCAAAAATTCCTCGGGTAAGTCTTTAAAGAAAATATTAGAATTTTATAAACTGTTTTTTTTTTTTAAATCAGAATTCTGTAAATCAATTTAGGCAAACTGCATACTCTCATCCACTAGATTTACATCAACAGAAAATGGAGAAAAAATTAATCAATTTTTGTTAGGCACTTTTCAAAATCTGAAAACTGATCATCAAATGCATTGCACAAGATTTGAATTTGATCTTCATACTGCATTTTCATGTGTGGAAACTTTTCACGTCCGTGAACTTCTCCTATTCGAAAACTGGTACTCGCAAGTAGCCGTGAAGGGAACAAACTGAAAAGCCGCGTAATAAAAAGTAAATAAACCTACTGAACTGCAAATGCAAATTATCTATTCTGCCGTGGAATCGTTTTCGAATCCGATTTTTCCTCTTATTTATTTGAAATTTCTCATTCATTCTCATTTCATTTTAAATTAATCCTATTTTATTAATAATATTTGCGGGCCAAAAGGTTGTGCATCCCTGATGTAGGCCTTAAACAGTTCTATTCATTGTATTACTTATCTCTTGCTTATTTTCTGTCAGAGGCCGTAAAATTTACTCTTTAAATTAGAGTGAAAATGCTAAACTTCAATTAATATAAATTGAACTGAACCAAGCACATCTTTTTTAAAAAATATATATGTAAATTGAAAGCAGAGTCGTTCAGTATTGAAATTGTATGTACATTGCAGAATAACTTTCGCAATTTTTATAATATCTTAAACAATTATTCAACAGAAATTTATTAGATTCTTCGAATTCTTATCTTTTCTTAAGAGGAATGAAATATTTGTTTCAAAGTAATATAAATAAAAAAAAATAATATTATGAAATTATTTATCAGTATTTTTTTTTTTTTTTTGCAGTGATTCAAATCTGAAAAATTTCATCTATATATTATCTCATTATATGGTTTCCTACCACTTTCCAAATCAATCATTCTAATTCTCTAATTTTTCTCTATTTTTTTTCCTTCTGTTAAACAATCCAGAACTTTTTATTTTCTCTTATGCCACATAAAGTCATGGTTGAGTAAAGCCATTTACATTTAGTTGATATAACGTTTAAATTTTTCCTGAAAAAAAAACTGATTATATTTTTATAAATTCTTATTTGGTTAGTTTATATATATATATATATATATATATCTTTTTATTCAAGAGGGAGAAACTTAATATAATATACGAAATACATAGATTATTTATCGAAAATTTGTTGATTTAATTAAATGAATGTTAGATGAGCAATAAAAAATCACTCTTACAAAATTAACCACTGATAATTATAGATCTTTTGAATGAATTAGACGATATGTATAAATTGATGTACAATAGCTACCTCAATATGATCTAGGGGGAGCAAAGTCAAGAAAAGTGCTTAAATTTGAAAATCATTTTTAAACACCTTAAAAGTGCGTAATTTTTAATAAAGGTCCTTATAAAGTACTTAATTTTCTGGAGAATTGTAAAGAAAACTTTCTGAGGAGTGCTAACATGCATTAAAATAAAATGTATTTTCCCCCATTCCCTCAACAATATGCCTAGTGTTTATTAAAATATTGGGAAGGTTATCTAGAAGAGGAAATAGAAAATGCGTAATGTGTGATACTTGTTACTTTGAAAAACGTTCGATCTTCAATTGAATTCAAAGACGATGCTTTAGTTATGTCAGGTAAATGTATACTTAAACGTTTTATAAATTATTAAAGAAAAATATGCAGATTCTTCAAATAGAAGGAAAACATGAATACAGCAAAATAAATTTGGTGCCCCAAAGGCATCTAAAAACGCTTACAGTGACGCTTTTTATTTCGTTACACATTTGGTCATTGTTCTCATTAATATTTCGCTTCAGAGCGTCTGATGCAACTTCTTAAAAAGATTTACTATACTATGTATTTTGAATTCTTACTCGTTACGTAAGTCGATGCATAAAATCCGAATATGATGAGACTTTTTCTTTTTTTTTTCTTTCATATTGTTTTTTAATGCCTTCGTCTATTTGAACATTGTTATTTGTCGGACCAATCTCGACAAAGTTTAGTTTTTGTAAATATAAAGGAATGTACTAGATTTGACACTTAACATTTCAAAAAGAATGTACAAGAAAGAACATTTTGAAAATTTTATACTTTAGAGCGATTTACGCTTTTCCTTTGTTGTAACTTATGCAGATATTGTTTCCCACCGAAATCTCTCTACTCTTATGGGTTTCTCCTGATACTTTGCATTTCTTATAGATTGAGATTAAATACTTATATAAAATTATATTGAAATACTTATATAATTTTGAAAAATAGATTTTAAAAATACTTAAAAGAACTATCAAAGCAGTGCCTATAAATCTCATAAAATTCAAAGAAATGTTTAATTCGGTTAAATTTTTAAAAAATATGTGAACCAATAAAAATTAATTAGTGAACTATGTATAATTAAGTAAAGTAATTAGCCTTATTGTTGACCTTGTTTCACTACATTCCTCATCTTATCACGGGATTAACTTAATTTTCTGGAACTTTACAGAAGAATATACTATTGTTCCTCAGTTTATTAGTTTCAGTTTTTATTTCAAAGAACTCTTTCAATCAGATATTGTTTCAAAAACTTTACAAATTATAAAATGTAACATGAAAATAATATATAAAATCTTCACTAAAAAAAAACTGAATACCCAAATATTTATTTTTATTTATTCTGCTTTACTTATTAAATTATCTAAATTAATTGTTATAACTTTTGCTATTTTCTGCTAGTAATAATATTATTAATCTTTGGTCTAATAACTCACGAGGACTGACCCAATTCCATGAAGACAACACTTATTAATTCACAAACTGGCATTATACTATGGTCCTCTTTATTCTGAGATGCAATTTTAACTTTTCCTGTCAGAAAGGGCAAAAAAAAAAAAAAAAAAAAAAAAAAAAAAAACTTCTCTTTATAATCTAGTTTATATATTAAGGGATCTAGAATCAGCAATTCATACAAACTCAGAAAAAAGAATAATTTGCAGTGTAATGCTTGAAATTTAATTAAAAGAATTTATTTGAACAGACATTTAAATTACAAAGTCTTTTATTTGTATTAATCTTCAGGTGATTCTTCATCTTCGGACGATTCTTCATCTGCTGTTTGGAGCCAATTTATAAAAGTTGCAGTCTAAAAATAAAAGTACATTTTAATAACATATACATTGCTTTTAAAATGGCTAAACATTTATAGCTAAAACTAAATTGCAAGCTAAAACATAAGGTTTTACAGAATGTGTAATGTCTAAAATTATTTATACACATATGATATTATTGAATGTATAAAAATATGAAGTGTTCAAATATAACTTGCATAAAAATGCCACATAGCATATGATAGATGAACATACATTTCTCTAAAGTGCACTAACTATAAACTGAAAACAGGCAGAAATTACAGATTTTCAAAATTGTGTGCACCTACTTTCTTAAAGATTGCTAACATATTTTGAATGCCTACATAATTACTTGCAACAAGAATATGTATTAAAAACTATTAAACTCAGCATCACACACACATTTGTCAATAGTTCTAAATACTGCTATGATAAATATATTATAAATATACAATATACAGGGGAAATTTATGAAATGCATTTTTTATAAAAATTATATTGAAAGAGAATGTCTAATAAAATGAAGTGGCACCAGCTGCAGCTAAGTTGTCTACTTTAATTCAAATGCGGAAAAAGAAAAAAAAAAACTCACCAATTTTCTGACTTTGTCACTTTCTGGAGAAAGATCTTTAAACCATTTTATTATTACAGATTCTTTGAGAAGTTCTTTATCATACCAAAAGTGAATAACTTTTATCAGGGCAGGAGCTAAGTCTTCATTACTTTTCATAAATTCCTGAGAACATGACAAAAAGTTTTATAAGTGAAAATCATTAAGAATAAAAATATGAAAATGCTTAAAATGCACACAAAACTAATAATTAAGATAAAAATCTGTTTTATCTCTTGTTAATTTATAAAATAAAACAGTTGAATTTGAAAATAACTAATTTGCTATAAATATTTGGAAAATAAGGATGTGCTTTCAAAGTTCTTTTATTTAAAATTTTAATTATTTAAATAAAATCATGATGTTTTCAACACATACTTTTTACAAACTTTCAAAAGAATTATTACATAAAAAATGATTTTTATAAAATTTTAAAAAGATAACTTGCATTAACCAGAGAGTTTTAATTTTGAGGATTATTTTATGCAGTCCAAAAATTTTTTAGATACACGAACTGTTTGCAATTCCTTGAAGGTCAATAAATTTACTATCTATCCCTTGTCGTAAGGATATGAAATATTTACCCCTTTTTGAAGCAGAGGAATGAGAATATCTTCAGTCTTCCCTCTATTCACCATTATTTAAAATCAAAGTTATTTGAAAGATTTACATGGAAAAGGAAAGATTTGTTACATTTCTGAAAATATATATATATATCCCAAAATATCATGTTTTTAATGAATGGGATACAGGAAATAAATTTTCAATTGATATTAAACTTAATACTAGATGATCGCTTGTGAAATTTTATTAAACTTTTAATCCTGCTTCTAATTATATATATGCAAAATGTATCTTTCAAATAACTTTATAAGAGTATTTATGAGCAAATGAAACAATACATTAAAAAAAAGTAAATAGTTTTTTTCCTACATAAATACACATCATTAATACATATAACTGTCTTTTAAATATTGAATAATATTAAATCAAGCTAACAATTATTATTATTATTAAACAACCCTTGATTTTATGATTAAGATATTTTTACTTAAAATAGGTTTGAAGTCATTTCAATAATGTAGCAAGAAGTTTAAATACACATTTGATATGTAGCAGCTAGTAATTCTGTAGGATATAAATGAATATTTCTGTCAGTTTTGACAATATAATTGCATAAAATGCTCAATAATATTTTGTAATATTCAGAATACTGAAGAGATATAGAGAATTTTGTGCTAATAAGATTAAATTCAACTGCCCAAATTATAAAATTTGAATATGCATACTTAAAAACAATTTATTTATATCATTTTATATTGGATGCCTCTACATTTCATTTCTGAGCTAGTTTAATCTAAAAATAAAAACTATCAATATTTTTTTTAAATATTGTTATGAATTCAATGTAAATTAGATATATTAGATAAATGCATATATTTATAATTTTTTGAGTAAATATTCTGATTATTTGTATATAATTTAATTGTATAAAATTAACTGTATTGGAATCGCGCGTTCGCAAGAAAAGACCGTTGTAAAGGGATTTATAACAGAAGATCGCCATAGTGGACTAATTTTGGGATGTAAGTATGTTGGCAACATGAGGTCAGTAAATATTTTTACTACAAGCTAAAATATGGATTAGAAGCCGAGAAATAAAGATTTGTTCCATGAGAATGTTGGAGAAATTTCCACACTACACTTGCCACGTCCACTTTATTGGAATGCTATTTAAAAGGAGCGTTATTTTAAGGAGTAAATCAGTTCGGAGAACGAGCTACGTTAGTTGGTTTAGCCCGAGAGTGTCTTTTCTTTTTCATGTGCGTTCTATAGCTTTGCCGTAAACCGAAATTAATGGATTTAATACATTTAATTCGCTGTGATTTGTAGCTTTTATTGCTGTGATTTGTAACTTTATTGCATAGATTACACGCTTTCCTAGAAAATAAAGTCTGTATCTTCGCAACGTTCTTGTGAGTTTTTACAACTGTTGTAAGAAGTGGGGTTGAATGGTGAAAACAAGAGGGAGGGTTGCATCCGAAAATGACAAGTTCGAGCAGCTTCTTGCTTTCATGAAGGAGAAGCAAAGCCAGGAGGAAATGAAAAAGGGACAAGAAGAATTGAAGAAGGAAGGACAAGAGATGAAACAAGACCAGGCGAATAATGTAAAAACAATCAATACCAAAATGGATGCTTTGGAGAAGGGACAAGAGAATGATGAAAAGATGCGTACTATTCAGCAGAGCTTTGAGTAGAGTGTAGAAAGGTTTTGTAAAGTTGAGGAGAGGATGCAACAGCTAGAATCAGCCCTGAAACTCAAGCCTGAAGACCGGCCTTTTGGAATCCCCTGCCGTCTCGTCGTCGATACAGAGACAGGATGTGACAATAATCCGTCCAGATATTGAGAGGCGTGTGAGGAAGCATTTCGTTCATACGGCGCCTTCGGTTTCCCTGCAGACTGCAAGCGGCGACAAGATTAGTGTACACACAAAACTTGAAGGAAACATCTCATTCGGGTTCAAAATTTATCCCCATAGTGTGTATGTCACCAACCCGTACAAACTCGGACTCGACTTGTTGAAGAACTACGTCATTACGCTCAACTTGAAGAAACGTGAGCTCCAAGCTATAAAAGAAGTAGTGCCCTTGTTTGGATTGGACACGGAAGAACATCACAGGTGTCAAATTTTGGTTTTAAAAGACATCGTCGTGGCAGCTCGAGCAGAATTCATAACGGAGAGTGATCCCGTGAAAGGTGGGAACTTTAGGTCCGGGGTAACCGATTTCTCTGATAATGGAAAATTTGCGAGAGGAATGCTGGTAGGGCAGCACTCCTCTCGCAATCTCCAGGGAGGTCGTGCCTGTGAGAATGATCAACATCAGTGATGGTGATACGTTTTCTGCCGTAACTAGCATCGAGCGAAGAACCGGAGCTGTGCCCGTGGTAAGTCTAATGGGACAGTTAATTGGGGACACTCAGCTAGACGGGAAGCAAGAGACGATTACCAGAAGTTTGATCCAAGAATCTCGAGATGTTTTCTCCTCTTCGTCCCCGTATGTGGGACGAACAAGACTTACATTGGCAATGGAACCCATACACAGATCAAACAGCATCCCCGAAAGCTGCCTATTCCAAAGCAGGAAGAGGTTAAAAAATTGCTTAAAGAGATGGAAGAGAATGATGTCACCAAGCCTTCTTATAGTCCCTGGGACTGTACTATTATACTGGTGAGTGAAGAAAGATGACTCCGCCAGATTTTGAGTTGACTACAGGAAGCTGATTGACTTAACAAAGAAAGACAGCTACCCTCTTCTCAGAATCGACGGCATCTTGTCCGGAAACGATTAATTCTCAACTCTGCACCTGAAAAGCGTTTATTGGCAGGTCATGATCCATTCAGACGACTGTCAGAAAATCGTCTTCACTACTGGTCAAGGAGAATGACAGTTCAAAATTATGCCCTTCGGCTAGTGCAATGCTTCAGCCACGCTCAAACAGCTCATGGAAACTGTTTTGAAGGGATTGTCCTGCGAAGCCTACTTCATCTACTTAGACGACGTAATCATAACTGGGAAAAACTTCACAAAGCATGTGTCAAACATCAGAAGAATCCACACAAGGTTAAGGGACTTTTACCTGAAATTGAGTCCAACAAAGAGTAAGCTGTTTCGCAAGATGAACTATCCCTGGACATGTCATCTCATCTGAAAGCGTTAACACTGATCCCGAAACGACGCATGTTGTGATGAGTTGGCCTTGTCCTCGCGATGTACAACAGCTTAGAAGTTTTCTTGGACTACGTAATACCGTAAATTCATGGGGGACTTTTCTAAGATCGCAAGGTCACTCCATAGACGGGCCAAGGAAAAATACGAGTTCTTGTGGACTGTTGATTGTGACAACGCATCTGACCAGTTGAAGGTTGCATTAATATCTGCACGTGCATACTCTGACGTTGGGAAAGGATTAATTTTAGATACGGATGCCAGTAACGAAAGAATTGGAGCTGTCCTGTCAATCGATGGCGAGGAACGGGTCATCGCATATTTCAGCAAGAACTTGTCAATGACGGAGCAGAAATATTGAGTGACTCGGAAGGAGTTGCAGGCTATAGTTCAGGCCGTCGAACATTTCTACCACTACTTGTATGGCCAGAAGTTCCTTCTTAAAACTGATCATACATCACTGGCCTAGTTATTGAATTTCAAGAATCCGAAAAGACAAATATTCAGATGGATGCAGCGACTATGGGAGAATAATATGGACATTCAAAACCGAAAATAGATATCACATGACAATGCGCAGGCACTTTCTAGAAGACTTTGCCCTAAAAGTTGCAAGCACTGTAAAAATGCAGAAGAAAAGTGCGGTATTACTGCACCACTATACGAAAAATAACTTCCCTTCAACATCGGAAAATGATGCAAACGTCCGCAAAAGCCAAATTCCAGACAAAGACCTGAAACACATTATCGTGGCAAGATGTGGCACATTACGGTCCTGATATAAAGAACAACTGGGCCATGTTGGATTTCCTGCACCTTAGGAACGGAGTACTTTTCCACAAATGGGAATCCAACGGCGGGAAAAATTTCAGGAGGCAAATGGTGTTGCCCAGTACCCGAGTCTCCAGTGCCTTAGAGGAGCGTCAAAACAGTCCAACAGGTAGTCACTTGGGGATCATGAAAACTCTACATAAGGTTCGAGACCGATTCTTCTGGGCCAAATTGAGATGTGACGTAGAGAATTGGAGCATATCCTGCGATGTATGTGTCTCCCGCAAGGGACCCCAAACTCGAATTTACGGGAAGTTCCAGAAGTAGAACGTGAGAGTACCGTTTGAGAAAATCACCCTTAAATTGTTAAGGCCGTTGCCTCGCAACGCCGATGGTAACAAGTGCATCCTCGTTGCCATGGATTACTTCAGAAAATGGTCGGAGGCCTAACCGATTCCTGATCAAGAAGCAACCATCGTAGCAGAAATCATGTTACAGAATTGGATCTCCAGGTTCGGAGTCCTTTTTCTCATCCACTCCGATCAGGGGACAAATTAAAACTCTGCTGTCTTCACAGAACTATGTAAGCTGCTAAATATGGAAAAGACCAGGACAACGTCTTTACATTCACGATCAGATGGTATGGTGAAGCGATTGAACAGAACCATCCTAAATCACCTGTCCCTGTTTGTATCCAGAAACCAACAGTTGCCGTTTTCCATCCTAGCATGCCGGAATGCAACTCACGAGAGTACTCGTTACACTCCATTGCAGACGGTGCATGGACGAGAATTGCGACTCAGCTCTTGGAAGCTCTGACTGCTCTTTGGATGTACCTTCGTTACCTGAGTAGTGTATGGAAGACTTAGCGGCACGGTTAAAGAGCGTTCATCAGTTTGCCCGAGACAGCATCATCATCGCAACAGAGTTGTTCTATAGCTATGAAGACCCGATACGACGCCATGGCAACACATCGGACTTTCATCGAAGGCGACTAAATGCCTTATCACGGTGATGATTAACTTTCTACTCCTGAGGTGTTCATTGCCCTGGACGTGCAGTCTTTAAGGAAGCAATATTATGAATTTTTTGTAAATTAGATGTAAATATTTATGAATTCTTGAATAAATATTGCGAATATTTGTATATAATAATTATATAAAATTAATTGTAATGGAATTGTGCGTCAGCAAGTAAAGAGTGTTCTAAGGAGATTTTCAACAGAAGATTGCCATACTGAACTAATTTGGCGATGCAGGTGTGTTGGCGACATAATGAGATAACTCAAGATTTTTACTACACGCGAAAATGCGTAGTACAGGCCAAAAATAAAGATTTCTTCCCAGAGAAATATTGGAGAAAGTTCCACACATCTCCGGAACAAGAGAGAGGTTTCTGCGTTTGCCCCATCCATTTTAGTGGGACGCTATTTAAAGGCGCGGCTTAAGGAGGAGTAAGAAATCAGTTTTAAGAACTAGCTACGTTAGTTAGTTTGGCTTGAGAAAGCATCTTTTCTTTTCGACGTTTGTTCTATAGCTTTGCTGTTAACCAAAATTAGCTGATTAAATAGAGTTAAACAGCCGCGAATTTGTAGCTTGTGCTGTGTGTATTTAATACACGTTTTTCTAGACAATAAAGTTGCATTTTTGCATCGTTCTTATGTGAATTTTTGTAACAATATTTTATTGCATTTATTTACAGCTTATTTGAATTATGATATAGAATATGATCCCTTTGCAACCTTATCTTAGAAATTATTATTTAAAAAATTTTTAACTGGACTTACAATAACTTCAGTTCAATAAAAATATAAATTACATGATATTTTTTTTAAGCTTGCACGTTTTAGATTTTATTAAGTTAATGAATTGATTTACATAATATTATGAATGAAGAACTAAAAATGAGCATTAAAAAGTCAACTTGAAATATTAAAAGTTTTAATATTTCCACATTATAACAAAAGACAGTCGTTCAAATAGCTGTCACAAAATATTATATATATATATATATATATATATATATATATATATATATATATATATAAAGTCACAAATATTATGAAAAATTAAGCTTAAAGTGCAAGGTAGTTCCAAATTCAAAAAATATATTTCTTAATTCTTTTTAATGCTGTGGTAAATATCTTACCACCGCCTTAAAATATTTTGCAAATATTATAGCTCCAAAACTAACCAGAAATGGACAAAAGTGTCATGTTCAACATGTAATGGTATTTTGTGTTCAGCTTCTTGTTATGTTGTTTCACCAGAATAATTTAAAATAATGCATTTGGTAATTTATAAGGTATTTGATTTTTCTACCACTTATTTCATGCTTAATTAATTACATTTTAAATTTTGAAAAAATTAATAATAAAATTCTCTTAAAATCATATTTACTTGTGAAATTATTTATATTTCATATTTTTCTATTGAATAAGTCAGTAAAATGTCATTGCTTGTTTTGGATTGTAGAAAATATGTGTTTCCGCTCCTGTAATAAATTACAGCCACAACAACAAAATTTTAACAAAAATGCTTTTTTTTTTGTTTGTCATAAATGAGCTTTTTTTTCCCAAATATAATGTAAAATAAAAATTTTGAAACAGCTTGTGCGCATTAAAGGGTTAAACAACAAAATAAGATAATTTTAGAGATTTTAAAGTTAATTAGAAATCTAAAAGATAACTTTGAATTTTATAAAAAAAAGTTTGAAGTGAAATATTTGATATTATCTAATTGTTCAACACACACAAATATTATATATATATATATATATATATATATATATATATATATATAT
>JAOUZG010032936.1:3982061-3993443 GCA_026289955.1 Argiope argentata | reverse complement strand
ATATGTTAGCAAATTTTAGCAACTGTTTGTGAGGTCTTTAGTATTCTTCTATAAATGTGCCAAAAACTATTACTATATTCCCAGTTTTAAAGTATTGCCCATAAAATAAAACTTCATTACTATTGAGTATTATCTAATTAAACAAATATAAATTGATACATAATACCTATGAAATAAAATTAAGAGCCTTTTTATTCTTTATGTATATACCTTCCCTTTTTTATAAGAAGCAAAATATAAATGATTCAGATCAAGAAACCAGAACAAGGTTCAAGTCACTGTTTAGTTGATCAATTCCCTTTTCTGTTAGTCCAAAAATTAGTTATATATATGTGTGTGTGAGTGTGTGTGAATTTAGAACTTATGTAAAAGAAAAAAAGTATATAAATATAATAAGAAATAAAATATAATTTTTTTTTTAGAAAAATAGACACATTGCTCAAACTTATAAGAAAGAAAAAAAAAACCAACATAACAGCAATTCTAAACCAGAGATACTTTGAAGTTCTTTTTATAAAACGGAAAAAAGTAAAAACAGTCAAGTAATCAATTTTTATTTCTGTAAGAGTATCAAGAGAAACAGGAATTTTTTTTTATAACCACATATTTTTCACAATGAAATGTTGAATAAATGAATAATTTTAAGGTAACATTGCAACAAAAATTCCCAAACCTTTTTCTGTCATTAAGTTATTAAATCGATTACATACATTGCATTTTCCATATTATTTAATTTTTAATATCTTTCAAGAACATACAAAGAAAGAATAATTATGTTCTTTCACAGCTACAAAAACCTTCAGGTATTATGATTACACTTTTACCTCAATAAACTTTCAACTAAAACAACTCAAATTAGATAGCAGTGTTCATCGAATTTTTATTAAAATGACTTTATGTAAGAAAGATTACTCAATATTTTAATATTTTATTTGGAATTTGCTAAAACACATAAAATCTTATTTTAAGAATGAAATTTCATGCATTTTTAGAAATATATACCATATAAAAATATTCACATGTATAGAACCATGCAATATAACATAAAGTAACATAAAAGAATTTAGTGAACCTATTGGTATAAATTTCTATAGAAAGGAAAACACTTTCTTGCAATTCGTATAATCTTGAAAAAATTCAATCTTTAACAAATAAAGATGTGAAATAACTATTACATAAATAAGTCAAATAGTTACCTCTATAGAGGAAAGGCAGTCCAATTGGGATTCAGTACTTCTAATGTACTTTGAAATAAGTGGATGAAAAAACTGGAGTGACGGTTTTATAGATGACAAATATTGCTGTGGTGTAGAAACTTGCAAACTATCTAATGGTAACTTCAGTAGTGCCTTAATTAATAAAGTATTGACTTCTTTTATAGTTATATTATAAGCATGCCTAAAATAGAATAGAGCAGATAAATTATTTTACTAAAAACTTAATGAAATAAAGGGGATTAAATTAATCAATTTCCTTCCCAAAATAATATAACTTAATATAACTTTTAATCGCTGTTTTTTTTGTGCATAATTTAAAATTAATTAGAAATAATAACATTTTTGAGAAGTCAACATGCATAGAAAAATATTTTCAATATAAAGACATTATAAATATAAATATATATATATTATATTAAAAAGTACATTTCACCACCAAAATTATACTATGTAGCAGTTGCATTATTCTCGCCTTCTCTTTTGGATATTAGTTAACTTCCCTTTTGGTTACTAGATGGCAGTGCGTGATTACGTCATCACGCGCGCCATCCCATAATGCTTTGCGCTGGTAGCAGGGAGAGAGGTAACTCCGTCCTAGGCAGCTGTGTACTGGAATGTCTTTGTGTTACGTGTTGTCTTTGCGTGTTTGTACATAGTGTGTGAGTATGATGATTAAAAGGAAATGTTTCCAACAACATTCGTCTCGTTGCTTCCATGCACGGACACCACATAATCTACATACCACCACATCTGGCGCCCAACGTAAAATGAGTTCCGATAGAAGTGAAGGTCACCCTGACGATCACTAGGAAATCTTCGCGCCACCCGGCGCTCAACGGAAAATAGTTTTCTAATGAAATGCAAGTGTGTCGTCCCGACAATCTTGAAGCATCTTCGTGCCATCACATTTGGCACACAAAGGAAAATAACTTCTAATGGATATTAAAAAAAATTCCTGGTATTTTGGGGATAAACCGAACTGCAAAATACCTTTTGCTAAAGATCTCCCCATACCAACAAATAATAGCCCTGTCGAAATCAATAATAGTTATTGTCCGACGAATTCAGTAACTAGTGATAGTTCAGTGCAAAACAATTCTGTTGCACCTGAGACTAATTATCCTTGTTTACGCCAAGAAGAAGGTCAGAATCTTGATGCGAAATCGAGAAATCGCTTAACTGCCTTGCTTAATGAAAATGAAGATATTTTCCGACTAGGGGGAGAGCCAACTCCTTATGTTAAGCATTTTATTGACACAGGTGACCAACCACCAGTTGCATCTGCACCTTACAGACTGTCGTCAAAACAGAAAGAGCTCTTAAATAAAGAAATTGGTGAACTTTTAGCCAATGATGTCATAGAAGAATGCGAATCGCCTTATGCAGCACCGGTAGTTTTAGTCCCAAAGCCTAATGGAAAAATCAGATTGTGCGTAGATTACCGAAAACTAAATTCTATAACCAAACCTGACAAGTATCCACTTCCGGTTATGGATACATTGTTACATGATGCAAGATCCACTGCTTTTATGTCTACTCTTGATTTAAAGTCTGGATATCATCAAATTGAAGTCAATCCTGCTGATAGGGACAAAACTGCATTTGTATGCCCTTTTGGTACTTTTAGATACAAAAGAATGCCTTTTGGTCTCAGAAACGCCCCAGCAACTTTTCAACGACTTATGGACCAGTTCCGAAATGGACTCCCTACAGTTAATATTCTAGTATATTTAGATGATATATTTGTATTGTCAGAAACTTTTGAACAACATATTCAAGACTTGAAGCTGGTTTTCGAAAGACTCCGCAAATTTAAATTATGCGTAAATAGAGAAAAATGTAAATTCTCATGTGCTCGTGTGAAATATTTGGGATTGTGGATAACTTCTAAAGGAATTGAAGTAGATCAAGATAAAGTTGCTGCAATTCAGAACATTCCTTGTCCAAGAAATATTAAACAATTACAATCCTTTTTGCAGACCTGCTCATGGTACAGGAAATTCATCCCGAATTTTTCTGATATTGCTAGACCCCTTAGCAATCTGACAAAAAAGAATACTGTTTGGAAATGGAGTAAACAAGAGCAGCAAGCCTTTCAAACTTTAAAGCAATGTCTGGTAACTCCACCCGTATTGAAGCAAGTTGATCCCACTAAACCTTTTATCATCCGGACGGATGCAAGTGCTTACGCCTTAGGTGCAGTTCTTCTACAGGGAAAAGATCTTGCAGATGAAAGACCAATAGAATATGCCAGTAGACTCTTGAGTTCTGCTGAAAGGAATTATTCGACAACTGAACGAGAAGCTTTGGCTGTTGTTTGGGCCTTGAACAAATTTCGAGGATATATTGAAGGTGCTGATATTACTGTAGCCTCTGATCACCAACCCTTAAAGTGGTTAATGACTTTATCGTCACCCACTGGAAGGTTAGCCAGATGGGCACTTCAAATTCAGTCCTATAACTTGAAAATCGATTATTTTCCAGGCAAATGCAACGTCGTCGCTGACATGCTTTCTCGACCTGAGTGTAATGATAAAGACACTTGTGAATTACGAACTATTGTTATTGATGTCCCATCAAGAACAGCTGCTGAACTTAGAACTGAACAACTGAAAGATCCTGAACTGAAGAAGATCATAGATTGTTTTGAGGATACTGACAAAAGTGTTGATTTTGCAAATTGGACGCAAAGGGGATATGTCTTAAATCAAGGAGTACTCTATCGCTACTCTCCACATTCTGAAGAGGATGAAGCTCAATTGGTTGTCCCATGTCATGAAAGAGAGAACATTTTAAAACTTCACCATGATGCTCCTACAGCTGCACATTACGGAGCTGATGGAACTTTTTCTCGAATATCATCCAGATATTATTGGACAGGCATGAGGAAATATATTACTGATTATGTCAAGAATTGTGAAGATTGCATAAGATATAAGGCAACGAACCAAAAACCTGCTGGTCTTTTGCAGACACCTGTTCCTGCTCAACGTTTTGAAAGTATAGCTGTAGATCTCTTTGGACCCTTACCAGAATCGAGTGAAGGTATGAAGTGGATCTTCATCGTTGAAGATTGCACAACCAAATGGGTAGAGTTATTCCCATTAAAGCGAGCTACTGCTAAAGAGTGTGCATTAACACTACTTAATGAAGTCTTCTTAAGATATGGATTACCCCGTCGTTTAATAAGTGACAATGGTACACAGTTTGTTAGCGCCATCATGCAACAGTTGTGTTATACATTAAAAATTAATCAAAGTCTAGTTCCTGTTTATCATCCACAGGCAAATCCGGTTGAACGTAAAAACAGAGACTTGAAACCTCGTTTGGCAATCATGGTAGGTAATAACCATACCTTATGGACTGAGAAATTACCATCCATTAGATTTGCATTGAACACTGCAAAATGTGAATCTACAGGTTGCACTGCAGCTTACCTGAACTTTGCCCGAGAATTAAGAACTTTAGATGATGTTACAACTGATCTACGGTCTGTCATTCATAATGATAATTTTGTTCCAGAGTTCACACCTTACTTAAAACGTTTTGAGAGAAACATGTCTCAAATTAAAGAAAATATTGAGAAAAGTCAAGATCGTCGAAAGACATATGCTGATAAATCACGTAAACCGAGCCCTAACTATAAACCTGATGATTTAGTTTGGGTAAAGCTTCACCAGTTAAGTAAAGCGAACCAAAGTAGAACTGCCAAGTTTATGCCAAGGAAAGATGGACCTTATAGAATTTTATCCCAGAAATCACCCTCATCCTTCGTAATAGCTAGTTGCGACAAACCTGATGAACCTTTAGGTGTATACCATGCATCAGCTCTTACACCTTTTAGAAATGCCAACCACAGAACCAATCTCCTGTGATGCCTTTAAAGAAAAGAGGTCGACCTCCCAAACAAACTCAAACTGGACCTCCCAGGCAACCTTCAAATGTTAATAGCAATCCTGACACAAGTGCCAAAGTATCCAATATCACACCACCTCGCCGGGACGGTTTGAGGCGGTGTAGGGGGAGGATGTAGCAGTTGCATTATTCTCGCCTTCTCTTTTGGATATTAGTTAACTTCCCTTTTGGTTACTAGATGGCAGTGCGTGATTACGTCATCACGCGCGCCATCCCATAATGCTTTGCGCTGGTAGCAGGGAGAGAGGTAACTCCGTCCTAGGCAGCTGTGTACTGGAATGTCTTTGTGTTACGTGTTGTCTTTGTGTGTTTGTACATAGTGTGTGAGTATGATGATTAAAAGGAAATGTTTCCAACAACATTCGTCTCGTTGCTTCCATGCACGGACACCACATAATCTACATACCACCACAACTAGTAATTTATTTTTAACACATTGCATGTGGGACTTTTACAGTTTTTTCAGCTATTCAAGGTGTGTAGTTATGTAAAATATTACTAAGCTGATTTATGCTCCCTGCATGCATAAAGAAATATACCTGTATGCAATATGTTAAAAAAAAAAGAACATCAATCTTTATGAGCACTGAACAATAGATGGATAAAATAAGTGGAGCCTACATATTATCAACTAGTACAAAATAATCATTATACTGCAGAAAGTCTTAAAATAACAAATCATTTGCCCAACTTTCCAATCTTTTAAATAAATAATTAAAACAATGGGAAGATATAAAGAAATCATTGCATTTATCTAAATAATTATAATATCTTGCATACAAACATGTCAGACAGATTTCATACAAAGTATTCCTTCGCTCAAATTACAAATACTTAAATCATTCTATAATGAAAAATACTCTCAATCAAGAAAATGCTGAGATTTTTACTTACTTGGATGCATTTATTTCTAGAATTGTATTTTCACTATTTACTTTCTCTTCAATTCCTCTTTGAAGACTTTCTAGAACTTCATTGTAAAATTCTGAAATGGAAATAATAAATACATCTTTAAATTTATGCAAATATATATAATTTACTAGCTTCTTTCTATTCAAAGAGTTTATAATTGATAACTTTATGTTTTATTAGTTACTAAAATTAAGGGATTAAGAAATTGGACAATTTTATTTTAGTCACACAAAACAGAAAAAACTTACGATTAGTTTCATCATCATAACCTCCACCTTCACTTTCATCACTAACTTCTTCTCCGGGACTGATAATCTCAGAACCTGAACTTTCTGATTCGTCATCATCAGCAACACTTTCTACAGTAGTTTTTCCCCAAATATCTTCAAATACATCTTCATCTTCCTCATCACTATCCACAGTAACTTTGCATACATAACCATGACCTTTCTCCCCCACCACACTGAGATCACATGCTAAAAAAAAGATTATGTCACACCACAGTTATGTAAATATTACATAGATATACAATTTTTTGAGATTCAATTTAATGTTAAGTAAATTTATTAGGAAATCACGTAAATTTATTATTGCAGTTTCTTCAGATCTTTAAATTATATTAATAAAAACTAAGCAATTAGATAGAATTAAATTTGAAAGAAGTTAATTTCTTAAAATTACTAATCCTAATTTGGATTTTTGGTACATGTACCTACATGTACATCTACAAAAAATGTGATTGAATTATTTCACAAAATATTTTTTAAAGAACATGAGGTTTGCTTTCAAACAGATGATGTTTAAAAAATAGAAATAAATAAGGAAATCGATGCTTCAAGCTTGAAATTATGAATGGGATAGGTTTCATAAAAAAAAAAATAATTTTTATAAATACATTTTATATTATTCGTATTTTGGAATTCAAAACCTCAAATTTAATGAAAACAAAAATTTTAATTTGATAAACATTCAAATAATCTCAATTCAAAGCAATAATTATTCACAAATTAATACGTAATTTCTAAAAATCCAAAATCCAATGCACATTTCCAGATGTTTATCATTTGTTGCTATTCTCAAAAAATATGTCTAAATTAAAATTACGACAGTCGGATAATGTTCCCCCAAAACTTTTTTAATGTACTCTATAACAGATATGTTAACCTCCTCTCAAATTTACAGACATTAGACATAGACATGAATACCTTTAGTTGCTAAGCCGATTTAAAACCTTAAATATAGATCTGGCATCAATATTACAGAGCAAGCGAAAGAACTTAAAGACTTAAGCTGGCAACAACTTTTAATTTTTGAATATTTGTTCTACCCATTTAAAATACGTGAATATATTTGTTGTTGTGTGTGTTTTTATGGTGTCTTCAACTGTAGCTGCTTTATGTTTAATAAATGATTTTTTTAAAAGGCAGATTATGCCCATTTAATTGATTACCCTTGAACATTTTGGCGCCCAATGTGGGGCCTGATCTTATGGAAAAGCAGCTGTGAAGATCGAAAGGAATCAGTAACCAGAAAGGCGAGCGAATATTTTTCTTTATTTAAAAGAAACTCGGCCGTTTAAAATAATTTAATTTCATAGATTTGAATGTCCGAAGTTATAAGGAATGAATGTAATAGTAGAGGGAAATTTGATTTTATATTTGAAGTTGAATTTTCGTTACATATTGATACTATCTATTCGCTTTAAAGATATTGGTTACTGATGGAATGCCATTGAAATATTGAATGATAACGCATGAATAAATCTAAAATTGATATTGAAAAATTGAAATTTGAAGTGTTAGAAATACCATTTTAGTTTTGTTTTGAATATTAAACATAAGAACAATGGATGAATTTTCTAAATCAAGAAAAATCAGAGATTTGCATAGATCTTGTTTTACAAAATACATTAACAAGATTAATGGGGATTTGGAAGAGAAAATAGATCATCTTATCATCGCAAATTTGAAAGAGGTCGTAAATTATTTGAATACATCGTCTACACAATTAAAAGGATGTGATAATCTTACACAATAGCTAATCAAAGCTGATAAGAAATTCAAACCCGAAATTGAGTCGGCATTCGATTACAATGAAAAAAATATCGTTTGTTTGTCCAAGTTATTAGTGCAATCAAAATGTTTACAAGACTGTGGCGCTAGCCTTAAAAGCCAGATAACATCTACGAAACCAAAGTCGACTTTTTGATATTCTGGTTATGTCACTCGGCTAGTGGCCCTAGCGGAGCAGGTTCGTATCACGACCTTCAATCGATACATTGGTGACCCGGACGTGATCAATTGGTACAAGACAAAGCAGAGCGTCAATCAATAACATCGAAGACTTTATTAGGCGGACAGGGGATCCTAATTCAGATGTAATAAACAACATGGATGAAAGTTCCGTCGTCTTGTCTGTAAGCGAATATAATTTTAAGACCATAAAACTGCATAAACTTAAGATTGAAAAATATTAGGGAGATCCCTGTTGCTGGTTAGCATTTTGGAATCAATTTCAAAATTCTATTGATAATAACTAATTTCTATCAAAAATAAATATTCACATTTAAAGTCGCTGTTAGGAGGTGCGGCCGCAAGTGCGATTAATGGTTTTGCGCTCTCAGATGAGAATTATGACCAGGCTTTAAAATTATTGAAACAAAGATTTGGCAGAGAAGAGTTGCTTATTAACGCACACATGTCAAAATTACTAAATCTCATACCAGTTACTGATTTAAGCAATATTTATGGTCTTAGAAAGTTATATGATACCGTAGAGATACACCTAAGAAGTTTATTATCATTAAAAGTTATTTCAGAAATGTATGGGCATTTATACTCTATCCTATTTTAATTAAATTGATTCCTGATGATCTTGTCCTTCAATTTAATAGAAAAAGAGTTGATACTTCACTGAGCTTCGAATTTAATATAACTGAGTTACTAAGAAAATGATGTTTCGGACCAAACAATTCTGCGCACTTGAGAATTTAGGGGTAGAAGGGGGTGAAAACGATTTGGCTCATACACAAATGAGGTAGTTAATACACAAATATCTGAAAATGGAAAGAATGTTTCAGATGCCTTTTTTTCCAGTTAAAAAAGAACCAGAATATAGTGTAGAACTACAACTGTAGTAATAAGACCTCAAACAAATTTCATTTATTTACGTAATGCCTTCAAGTACAGATTAACTTTATGTCAAATTTGGATCAAATCTTAATATGAATCCACTGTAAATTGAATTTCTGTTATCCCCAAGTCCTTACAAGCATACAGTAGTATGGAAGAGAGGCAATCTTTTTAATGGAATTACATTCAAAATTTGCATGGATCCACAACTTAGATGATAAATCTATAAACCAAATTTTATCTATCAAACTCCTTTCTGTTTCATAGCTATTGTGTTTATTTTAACTCAAAGACACAGGCTTCCTTCTTTAAATTCAAAATTTGGAGAAAAAAATTATAAATTTGATATATCACATTCATATACCAAATTATATTCATCTACCTTAAAGTATTTTTAAGTAGTTGTATTCACAGATAGGCAAAATTAAAAATAATTTTGTGGGGGGAAGGGGGGTTAAAGTATGTAGACTCCCCAAAATCTTGAATTTGAATTGTTCAACTAACACACAAGGCTTTTTCCTTGTATATTTTATATATGAAACAGTACTCAGATCTATATATATAAAGTGTCCTCATAATTGAAGTACCCTACTTTAAAATTTTCTACAATTTTTCAGAAAAATCTGAAATTTTGTTGAGGACATAGTGGAGGGTAGGGCATTTTTCCCCCCGCGAAAAAAAGTTACCAATGTCGCCACCAGAGGGCGTTGTGTTAATAAATGGCATACATATTTTTAAAAAGTTCAATAATTTATAAGCAATTACACATTTTGCTTTCAATTTTTCCCACAGAGTTTAGTAATTTTTTTTATCAATTTTACAAATGTTACAATTTTTTTTAATTATAAGGACACAAGTTCCACATGATGGCCATCATTTTCAGATACCATGTGAAATCGCAGGATACTATGTTCCACAGTTGACCGAAGTGTGTTTTGAGAAATATGACGCATGTGGCGTGAAATACTGTCTTTAAGATAGGGTAACTTTCTGGAGTTTTCGCGACTTTTCCAAATCTTTCAAATGCCCCCAAAGCCAAAAATCAAATGGATTCAAGTCAGGAGATCGAGTAAGCCACAAATTAGTAAAGTGTCGGTTGATATGTTCTTCGGTAAAATGAGTTTCAAGAACTTTCTTAACACACAATTCAATGTGTGGAGGAGCTACATCTTGAATAAAAATTGTGCGGTCAAGGCAGTGACATTGTTGTTGAGCTGGAATAATTTCGTTCGGCAAAATCGATGCATAGCGCCGCCCAGACGTTAATTCCTCAAAGAAATAAGGACCCAGAATAAATAATGTAGAAAATCTGCACCACACCGTCACTTTTCGCGAATGTAACGGAATGTCAACAACAGAGTGTAGATTTTGAGATTCCCAAATGCGTCACTTGTGCGTGTTCACTGCACCATCTAAGTGAAAATGAGTTTCATCTGACCAGAGGATATTCCATGGCCATTCTGCGTTAACCTCACAGCGAGCAATAAATTCAAGTGACAATCTGTGCCGGGCGTTAAAATCGTCCGGAAGTAACCGTTGCACGAATGAAAGTTTGTTAGGATAGCAGCGGAGGATATTCCGCAAGATCTTATATGCAGTTGAATATGGCTTATCCAACACATCTGCCACACGTTGGACACTAGTTCTAGAGTAAACATTTGATGCTCTGTCTTCTTCGACCATAAGCGCAACTTCCTCCACTGCATCTGCAGAAATGGGTTTTCTTCCTCTCCCGGGAAGAACGAACAGATAATGATCCTGTTTCTTCGAATTTTGAAATCATTTTATTCAGGCTCTTTTCATTCATTAGGCCTTTCCGAATCCCCTTACAACTCCGAAATTTCCGAACAGTAACTACGGAAGAATTAGTTTTGATAGAATAGTTTCACTTGTTCAATAGTTTCACGATCTTGCAGACTTCACGTCATTGTGAATAGCAAAAGCACCTTACAACAAGTTTCTTCCTTTTATAACAACTGCTACGTGACGTTGGAACACATTTGCATTTTTACTACAGGTTTTCACAGTTCATCGCTCTCTGGTGGCGACATTGGTAACTTTTTTTTTCGCGGAAAAAAATTCCCATCCCTCGACTGTGTGCTCCACAAAATTTATGATTTTTCTGATAAATGTTTCCGCTTGTAGAAAATTTTAAAGTAGGGTACATTAATTATGATGACCCTGTGTGTGTGTGTGTGTGTGTGTGT
>JAOUZG010032936.1:3950192-3981961 GCA_026289955.1 Argiope argentata | reverse complement strand
TCTTCTGTGCGTGTGTATGTGACTGAACTCCTCCTAAATGACTGGTCCGATTTTGATGAAATTTTTTTTGTGGGTTCGAGAATTATTTAGATTCACAATTCAGTCCACTACAAAATGTAGAATTTTAATTAAAACTAACTTTCTCGCCAAAATAACTTCCTTCCCCATCGCGAAATGGGTAAGGCTGAGGTAAGTGATGAGGTTAGGCCTAACAAATATCCGATCGATTATTTCAAACGATTTTTTTTATTTTCATCGCATTTATTGCATTTAAAATTAATCATCGTTAATTAATCGACCTTTAAGGTTCATTTTGATGTACTTTTGAATGAAAATAAAATAGAATTGAGGAAATTAAAAATTTATAATCTGTCCAACTCATGTAGAAAAAAAAATGCCTTTTCTGGTAATGAAGTTTAACGCATGCGCATTTTGTTGAGAACTTTATTTAAATGGAGACAAAACTATTGGTTTGCTGTTTTGTTTTACTTCGGATACACGCTGTTAAAGGTTAGTTGTGTTGCTTTAGAAATTAAACAGTATTTCTGTTAGTTATAAATTTTTTAAGTACATCTTTTTTTTAAAGTTATTTTAAGTCGTAGTAATAAGTAATTGCCAAATGAATAAGGCTTCGGTTTTTTCCCCTTCCTAACAATGTTCAGCTTAACATGTTTTCAAGATTCTGTTTATATTCTTTTAAAATTTTTGCTGCAAATTAAATCCAGAAAAATGTAATTTTCAGCACACGATTCTTTGAAATGAAATAAAAAAATATATTTTCTAAAAAAGTAAACTCAAAATATAGTTTTCTATTTCACAGTTTCTATATTATTAATTTTATAAATCAACTTCATGAAAGCAAAATTGTTTAATTCATGCAGAATATTCATTCAAATCCAGACCCAACGGCCAATTTGTAAATCTTTATTAATAGGTACAAATATTGTTTTGAAATTTTCATGATATTTTACATACTTGAATTAATTCAAAATGTGATTTTCCCTTTAAAACTTGATATTATTGACTTTTTTTGAAAAATGTTAAAAAATCAATGCAATAATATTTGAGGTCTTCAATAAAAAAATATAATACATAATTCATCTATAAATGCAAATTATTTTATTATATGTTCATAAAGCATAAGGGAAAAGTTTCAGAGTTGTAACTAAAAATAGAATGTGCATGGAGTATTTGAAAATTTGAAGAGTATCACAAAATTTCATTTTGAGAAAAAGCTAAAAAAACATTTAAATGTACATTTACAGATCAGAAACATAATTGAAATAATTTTAATTTATTAAATATTCATTTTTATCAAAAGAATTGTTTATTTTATGAAATATATAGGTCTATAAATTTATAATATTTTTGTAAGAGTTCTCAAAGAATATAAAGGAAATACTATTGGTGAAACCAAACCAACTCCTTTTTTCATCAAAAAAAAAGTTCAAATAAAAATTACTTTCTTAAAAACATTTCATTAGCCACAAAGACTAATTTATATTCATATAACATTTTTAAACTATATATGCAGCCATAAACAAATATAATAAATTTGAAGTAAATCAAAATACACCTGCTGCATAAATTATGTCCTCATGTTTTTCTTCTAATTTGAAATGTGCTGATTGTTGTGATTTTTTTTTTTTCATTTCATTGTTATTATTTGATGCCAATATGATACATGCTTATAAGATGCAATTTATTTTATATAATGAACTTTTTTTTCTTCTGAGTTATATTAAAAGCAGCAATCAAATTTTGATATATTTTCTTCATGGAGACAAGAAGGCCTCTACAACTTTGTTGTTCACTTCAAAGGTCTTTTTTTTTTTTTTTTTTTTTAAATATAAGTTCCCTTTCACCAGTAAATACAGAACGAAATTCTTTACAAATTTACAGAACGAGGTCTAAACGCATTTTTGATGAAAAACCAAAAACTTGCTTGAAGGATTTGAAGAAATTTTTCCTGCCATTCATGACAAAGAATATTCCTCAAAAAAGAATACTAAAGTGATTGCACAGAACAATGTAACTATTATGTACAATTTTAAAATGATGAATTCACTATTTCAGGTTTATTGCAGTTAGTAGAAGCTTTCAAAATGTCATTAGAATAGCTTGGTTATGAATCAAAGGATTTCTTTGTCCATCAGATCTTAACATTTTCAGACTTTGTCTGCTTTTATTAGGACGGCCTTTAGGCTTTCGGTAGTGAAAATTGATAAAAAATTTTAAAACACAAAATTTTTTAAAAAAAAGGTAATTAAAAGTAAATTTCAATTTGAACCCTGAATAGAACGGTTTTTGTATCTAATTTAAAAGGAACTGAAACAAGCCATTTGAATATGAAATGTATGACGAAGGGATAAACAAACCAAAACAAACACCAAAAGAAAGAAAAGGTAGAAGTTTTTAACATCTGCCAAAGCAAAAACAACAGCTTAAAATCAGAATTACAAATAATGCTCACTAGCAGTGTTTGGAGGAAAACGAAACTGTTTTTATTGCAGCTGTCCAAATGGAAACAAGTGGGTGTGGCATCCTAATAACAATAAAAAAATGCTGATATTGAGCAAACGAATTCATATATCAAAACAATTTTTTTCCAAACGATAGCTTACAGTTTAAATATACATCAAATATCAAAATAAAGATATAGCAAATTTCATCGATTTTTTACATTTTTATCGTCCAATGTGCTCTCAATGTGTTTATTTTATTCCTGAAAGGATGTATGTTTGAAACATTTATTATTTTTTTTTAGTGTTTGATGCATTTAAAATTAAACATTGTT
The DNA here is from genome assembly GCA_026289955.1 of Argiope argentata. Classification (NCBI taxonomy): domain Eukaryota; kingdom Metazoa; phylum Arthropoda; class Arachnida; order Araneae; family Araneidae; genus Argiope; species Argiope argentata. The sequence goes on along the minus strand of JAOUZG010032936.1, from coordinate 3,979,164 downwards.
AATTAATCGATTTTTTTCGGATTCATTTTGAAGTACTTTTGAATTAAAATAAAACAAATAAGGGAATTAAAAATTTATAACCAGTTTTACTTGCCCAAACTGGTGTAGAAAATTCATGCATTTGCTTAAAATTTTTAAAAAAACTCCCTCCAACTGTCAAACATTCGACATCAATCAAAATATAAGAAATGAGTATTAGGATTATCTTTGTCAAAGCCTTCAAGTTTATTTCTTTCGACCCTGCTATTTTATGATAACATGCATTTATAAGGTATATATTATTAACTCAATTAATAAGCTTTAAAACAAACATGTTTTAATTTAAATCTTTTGAAGGCAGAGCTCATTTGTAAAACTTTACCACATAACTTGAGATTGAAGATTGGCTCACCTATCATTTTGCTTCAAAATTTGAATGCACCAAAATTATGTAATGGCACACGATTAGTAATAAAAAAAAACATGAGAAATATTGAGGCTACTATTTTGAACGGCAAATTTTAAGATGAAGTTGTACTTTTACCACAGATCCCAATGATTCCTTCAGACTCACCTATCCCATTCAAACGTTTACAATTTCCAATTCGCTTGGCATTTGCAATGACTATTAATATGTCTCAAGGTCAAACAATAACAATTTGTGGCTTAGATTTAGAAAATCCTTGCTTTTCGCATGGTCAATTATATGTTGCATGTTTGAGGGTTGGAAAACCATCGAATTTGTTTGTTTATACCCCACAAGCATTAACCAAAAATATCGTGCAGGAAATGGAATTATGATAAATGTATTTTTGGTACATTAAATAAATATACATTTTAATAACAATAGATCGAATTTCATCTTTTTTCACCCTTTAATTAAAACAAGTTTAAGTTTCTATTCAACAAAGTTGAATAGAAACAATTAAGTTTCAGTTCAGTTTAAGTTTCTATATTGAACTTAGCTCATAGTATATGCATACTCACAGGCAATCGATAGGTTTAATTGTAAGAACTGTATACGTGATGACGTCAGGTATTGTAATAGGATTTTCATATAATTTTTCATCAAAACGAACTAGATTGTTATAACTTTATTCAAGAAGGTTTGAAATTTTTGGACATCGTCTGTCGGGTCCGCTAGTATATTATATATATATATATATATATATATATATATATATATATATATATATCACAGAGGCAATCAGTAATAAACTTCTTTTAATGCAGCATTTCTAGAAAATAGATACCTTCTTCAAAAATTCTGAAACTATTTCCTAGATCTTAAATAATGGGATAATCTTTTGCAGTTGCAACTTGGCCAATTCATATCTTAAAATTGAAATTTCCAAACTTTAAACAATCTTTACTTAGTCTCCACTAACTCAGCCCAACCATATGATGCTAGCTCGCCAGTTTCTCTTCAAAACAACCAGTATAGGAGGTAAAGCAAAAATATTCTTGGTGTTAACTCATTTTACATCTTGCATCCTAATTTGAAACAAAAACTAACTTACCAGTATAGCATTTATATGAACAGGTCAGTAGTAAAAAGATTAAAGAAATATTATACGAAAGAAATAATTCCTGAGAATATTAAATATCTATAGACCAGTAAATAGTGATTCTGAAATATATCTGTAATATTATTTAATGAACCCAAAATATAAATCAAATAAATTTGTAACATTTACAGAAGTTTTGATACTATCAAAAATATTTTTCTCGAAAATTTCAATTATGAACACAGAATGCAGACATTTGCCTATCATAAAGATAATCATAAAGTTTACACCTATTCCATTTATTTGTTGTGTATGCAAACTGTTAAAACTGTCATTAAATCCTTTCAGATCAAATATCATTCTACTTGTCTGACAAGGACATTTGGAGACAGAAGCGACTTGTAATCCTGATAATCTGACCAAAATACAAAATTTCAAGATCTGTAACAAAATACCCTTACATAGTGTAACTAGCTAATATAGTGTTTTTAAAAAGATGTTACAGTAACTAAACTAAGCATAATCAAAAATTTTCTTTCTTAAAGAGGAAAAATGCATTTACTTTTATCCTGATCTGATTTAAGATTAGCATCAAAATCATCTTCTCCAAAGCTGTCTTCATCAACAAAAACTTCAGCTTGGAGTTTAGTCAATGCAGGCACTACAATGTTTTCATCAATAACAACCTGTGAAGCAATTAAAATAATTATTAAAAATAACAAACTTACAATTTCTTACTTGAATATCATTTCTGAAGAGTCCAAAAAGTATTTAACAGGGTGCATAGTGAGAAATTGATTAAAAAGTAAAACACCTTCAAAGCATCTTGGTAAAAAAAATCATCTCTGTACATAGATATGTATGTAAACTGACATATTTTCTAAGGACGAGACATTTCTTATTTTATAGTAATGAACACTATTAATTAATTTTAAATGTGCATCCTTCAACCTTTAAAAATTTCTGTATTTCCACATTGTCTTCTATTGCAAAACAAATTGTGTCTTTTTGGAATTGACAAAACCAAAATGATCATAAAAATGAAAAATTTAAAAAAAAAAAACTCTCTGAATACCACAAAAATTTAGCTAGTTGTTATAAGATGAGCAATAAAAATGTTTGATCCATTTTAACATATTTTTTTTTTAATTGAGTATTCCTTAAGATGGATCCATCAATCTTTAAAAAGTTGATAGTGATGTAGATGCATAAATTATCAAAAAGGTTTGTATTTGATTTTTTTAATATATGCAACAACAAATAAGATTCAACATGGTAAGGCTGAAAAATATAAATTTCCCGCTACTTATAAAATGAAAGTATTCCAAATTACAAACATAAAATTGGGAAAATTGCCAAAAAATTTACAATATACAATGCCATGTTTTAAGAGACTTTTTTAGTCATTTTTAATAGGAATTAATAGTAGCATTCAGAAATGGTCAGACAATGAAAAAAATTTCTCCTTACTTCTGAAGGCCTTGTTTGAAAGCTCAACTTTCTAAAAAATTAATAACTTTTTTTTTCTTATCAAAACTTTTTAAATACATTTTTTTATTTAAAAATTACAGAAATGCTTGATTATATATATTTTAAGGAGAATTATAAATGTTGTATACAAACTAATTCAGGAAGTTCAAGGAGGGGGGGACAGGCTATGATAAATGGAATTAAAAATGGAAAAAACAAAAAACTACACCCAATTTGTACATAAAAATATCATTTTTGACACTAAGTAGGGAAGCTTATATTCAAAAACTATATAACTGCAGTACTTTCAACATTTTTCAATATGCAAATTTAATTTATTTAATTTTGTAGACAACATTCTTATTAATCAACTGTCAAACATTTTTTTATGGTTTGTAAAGAAATGATTAATTATCCTAGAGACATACTCATAAAAACAAAGAACTGCAGAATTGCCAGTCTTTTTGTTTTGCTATCCATTACTACATATTGTAGAACTGTGTTAGAAATTAGAGAACAGCTTCTTTTAGACCATTTTAAAAATTACTTCTCAATATAAAGCAAGATTTTTGAGAGAATACTTCTTATGGATACTAGCAATTGTTTTCATATTTACAAAATACTTAAGGTCTGATAATTTATAAATGATTTTTATATTTTTTGATTTATTACTTTCTATCAGAATGCATCTGGTCATCAATACTTGTATGTTTTGGATTAGTGGAATGTTTCAGCATAAAAATATTGCCATTTATCCTACATAATCTTAAAAGAGATTATTATTGTTGAATTCGTATATTATGAATCAGTTCTTTAATAAAAATAATACCTGAAATATTTAATTCTCAGCAAACTTTAAAACTATCATTTTCCAAATGAAAATGAGTTCTGTGTCAAGAAATATATTCTTTAGGTAACATTCAGAAGTTAAAAACTAATTTATCAAATAAGAATAGATTTCTGATGGAAAAAATATATTCACCATCGAGAATCCCTATTTACTAAAGAAGAAATAATTTTAAAGTAAAGTCTGAATGCAAACATTTTGTAAAATGGCTTATTTAAATTAAGATAGCATTAGCGGTAAAATTGCTGTTTTGACAAGAATTCTCATCACAAGCTCCATTTTAATCTGAACACACTTTTCAACATTTAAAGTAATTTCATCCTTTTTGAGAAATACATTAAAAATCTGGACAATTGCAATGGGAGTATTTATTTATTTTATTGTCATTATTGTTTCATTGAAGTAAAAAAAATATTTTATTTCCAATCAAAGCTTAATAGTGCTATGATTAATAGCACTTTTTTTTTTATTTTTGTTAAAAATCTTTTTTTAGTAGCACAAAACAAATTTATTAGTGTGCATGAATTTTAATCCTACATTTCAAGATTTTATTTATTTATTCTATTACATTTATGTAAATCATTACAGTTAAAAAATAAGGAATCTAAAAAAATCAAAAAAAAAATGCTTGGCTTAAAGTAAAATTAACTAATTAAAAAATATACAAGCTTAATTTAATTCCTTAATTAAAAACTTATCTTCTTTAAATAAAAGCTTAGTAACTATTTCAGTTTTTAAGTTAATATAAATATTTTTTAATTGCAAAAATATAATCATCATTTTATAGTTTGGAATTAAAAAATGCAACATCTCTAGGATTACAATATGCAAACCATCAATGATGATTTGTATATCGATACTTATAATAAAGTTCAATGTGTGTGTTGGCTCGCCACAGGGCAGTCTGTTCGACCTACAACTACCAAATTTAGCATGCGTTTATCTTGGAGGTCTAAAATATGCAACTCGGATCGATTTTTTTAAAACATTTAATAATCAATTATAAAAATTTCAGCATTTTTCTGTGATAATTTCTGAACACAGTACAGCACAAGATTGATTTATCCTTCAAATTAAATCTCAAAAAATTAAGTTTCAATTTTTAAAGAAATATTTTAACCATATTTTTCAACAATATATTTTGAAAAATGTAAAAATAAAATTTAATCTGCAAATTAAAAAATAAATCAACTATTATTGCAAAATTAAACATATAAAAGTGTAATTTTCAGCACATGTTGTTTGTATGAAGTAAAATAAATTTGAAAAATATTTTCTAAAAGGTAAATGAAGGAAACATTTTCTATGATTTTTACAACTGATTATTAATTCCATTATTATTATTTATGACTAGAATTCCCGTACCCGGCATTGCTCGGGTAATAGAATTAGCAGGGATAACAGTGCTTGGTGCACCTAGTTACGAAAATCCTCTATAATAATTACTTATTACCTATAATTTTTTTCTAATTTTGAGAGGGTCCTGGCGCCCCTGGACTCCTTATATATATGCCCTTGTCCACAACCGATCTTTTTAAAGTATTGATTTTCTTTGCAAACGCAGGTCATCCACATTTTACTGTTATACCTACATTTAAGCAAGAACTTCTTTGAATACAACTTTTTTTTTTGGGGGGGGGGGGGGTTCTGGTGCTAAAATTATTAAGCTGCTTGATGAATTGACTCTGGAGAAAGCTACATAAAATTGGCCGTGTGAAAAACAGTCTTCTTTTAAATCGATCCCTGCTACTTTTAATGTCTGTCCTTGTGAATTATTAATGTTTTTTGGAAAGCAAACTTTTACAGGAAACTGCTCTTCTAAATTCAGAAGGATAGTCCGACGGAATTAGGGGAATGGGGGGTATTAAAACCAACTCTCCTCGAGCACATCCAGTAATTATCCTAGCTTCGGTTACATACTTATTAAGTCTAGTCACTTGTAGTTTGGTGCCACAGACTACAAGTGACAACTTTGGTGGACAAAGGTTTCGTGGTAGCATTACTGGTGTCCCAATTTTCAGGTGAAGTATGTGAGGTGGAAAACCTGGAATGAATTCATAAGACGCATAATTTTTGCGGGATTGTTTTCAAAATTGATCATGGTATGCCAAAGCAATGCCAAATTGTATTTTAAAAAGTTTAGTCCCATTTTTATTTATCAATGGATTAGATTTGTAATGTTGAAAAGGAAAGTCAATAAATGACAAAATAAATAAAGAAATGCACAATTTTTTATCAGATTTTTACAATCTTTCACATGACTTTGAAAAATTTATCCAGTTTTATGTTTAAAAAAATGATTATCTTGAAAAGTTACGGCGTAGTTAAATATTAAAGCGAAATTTCGTCTCCGTTAAAAAATTCGCCAAAAATTCAGTTTTAGAAAATTTTTAAAATTCTATAGCAGCATACTACATCATATTGTCTTTCAGGAAACATATTTTCTGTATTTTTCCAGCGTCTATTTTACAGGACCATTCAAGAAATAGATCTGTCAAAATGGACTTTAAAAAAATCGATAATTAATTTTTGCGTCGATATTTCGTAAAATAAATTATACATCCGTAGGCTACGATAGAAAGTCCATCCGATTCACTGCGATATTGAGTATAAGTTGAACGGACGCGTAACGATGGCAATTTTAAAAACGCGGTTTTACGGGAAGAAACGGGTTGCATCAGCGATCGCTGCTCCGAAAGGCCGTGTTTCACTTGGAAAGTAGCATTACATGGTTTAATTTCACAGAAATTAAGGAAATTGAATTAATTTCTCCCGAACTAATATATATTTCAAAAAATCCTTCCTTAGTGGATACTTTCGTAATCATGTGGACATGCCTGCCAAATTTCAAGTCTGGGGCTTCAGAAGTTTTGGCTGTGCATTGATATATATATATATATATATATATATATATATTATCTCAGGACATTGATTTTTTATATATAGATTTGATTTGATTATATTATTTATGATTTATTATGATCAAATGTGTTTAATTATTCAACAAAACAGTTTAATTTAATGCAAACATGATTTAATATATATAGGAGAATCATTCTTATCAGTGATTATCAGTTAATTTGAGTATACATCTGCTAACAAAATGGTTTAAATTATTTAAATACTTATATTTTATGTAGCTTATGTAACGTAATAAATGTTCCAATGAAATAAAAATTGCAAATTTTTACATAGGCCCTCTGCCTTACAAATATATTCAACAAAACATTCTTGAGAACACCAATATTTAAATAAAAATTGTTTAACTTCAATCAACTAAATCAATCACTAATGACTGACTAATTTATGAAATTTGAATTTCACCAATCTATAAAAACTGGCAATTTTTGACCTATTCATCAATAGTTTCAAAGAAGATATGCCAATCTTCTGTCTAGGTTTCTAGACAGTGATTGGCTTATAATAATAAACTATGAAAATTATTCTTCAGTGCACACACAACTGCAATGCCAAATGATTAAGCTTTCATATATATATATATATATATATATATGATTAGTTCATGATTAGTTTCAGTAAAACTAATCATTAGTACATGATTAGTTTCAGTAAAAAATGTTTTTATATTGATTGCAATTTAACATTTCCACAGAAATTTTATGGGTTATGAAAGAAACTTAAAGAGAAAAATAAGCAATGCAACAACTATAACTGTCTAACGCCTATATAAAAGAATGACTGAATTATAAGACAATCAAAATCTGAAGCCTAAAAATATCTTGCAGAAAAAGATTTTAAGGGATCAAACTATATAAAACATTAAAAAATCTAAGTAATCATTAATACTGGCGAACCAACTGATTGCCAAAGGTGGCTAGTATATAATATATCTTAACAAAAAAAAAAGTTTATACAAATCTGATTTTGTGAAAAAATGCTTCTTCCCCTCATTCAAATACCACAAGATTTCTGATTGCTGCACTTTCTTAATTTTATAACTTCCAGACAAGAACAACATAAATATATTTTAACATTGTTAAAAGATGCTTCAATTAATTAAAATAGAAATGAAAGCAAATTTATAATTCTGTCAAATTTTAAATTTTCTTCAAATTTTCTATTTGTATTTGTTTAATGATATTAAGTTAAAATAAAATTTGAAAATTGCATACATTAAATATTTTACCAGAATGTCAGATTTATATAAAATTAAAAGAATTACTTCACTTCCTAAAACACATCCAGTATTTATCTGTACATTTTTCTGCAGTTTGACATTTTCTCCAAGAAGGCACATATTTAAATTACATCCATCTCCAACATTGACTCTATTCCAGAGATAAGACCCCTTGATTACGACATTTTCACCTTAAATAAATAAAGATTCAAAGGTTGGCAAGTATGTAGCAATAACATCTTTTAAAAAATCAAGTAATGCACTTTAAAATGGATGATAAAAATTGCATTGGAGACAGAAAAATCCAATAAATAAGGTCTATGTTTATGTGAACTATAAATAAAATATTCATGTTTACAGAAATTGAGTTTATCTGAATGAAAAGAAGCAAATATAAAAATAAAATCTTTTCCTACTACCTTAATGCACAAAATGAATGCCAAATAATTTAATTCTAAATTTTTTATTAATAATTGTTTTTAATTCATTCCATATACTTGATTCAGCAATTAAGTTCTTCCTAAAATTTCTTTGATACCTCATATACAGGATAACATAACAACCAAAAGCCTAATGTTGGAAGAGGAGTGAAATTCTAATGATTTATAGACAGAGTGTAAAGCTAGAATTTAAATAAAGATTAAAATCTTCCAACAAAGCATCAGTATTACCTGTATAGAAATAGTTATTTTCTTAGCTCAAGTATGTGCTAATATTAGTTTCAAATAAGTATTATTCTAATGCCAATTTTACTAAAATTAAACTAAGATAAAAATTTAAAAAATCAGATAACTAATTAAAAACTATTTAACTAAACACAATACCTATAATGCAGTTTCTTCCAATAACTGAATTTTCAATAAACGTATTGTCACCAATCGTAGTTCCTTTTCCTATGAGTACATTCAGCTTAAGCTGGCAATATCTATACAAAATTTTATAAAAAATTAATATAAAATACAAAATAAAACCAACAAAATCATAATTTTATTTATTTATTTAACAAGGTTGCCACACAAATCTTGAAAAAAAATCCCTGTTCTTTTTTCTAGTGTGCATACTTAAGATACAAAGAAATGTGCGATTAGCACTCATGTGCTAGTTATAATAGAATATGATTTGATAGAAAGGAAAAAGAATTGAATATTATTCAGAATAATAGCATATTAAAGGAAAGTTTTTATATTTACACACAGAGGAAATACTCTTATGCTCTTCGATTGTAAATCACACAAAATAAAAGAGATGGGTGAAATAAAACACCAAATATTTATCTTATCGTAATACAACTCATTTAATGATTCGTTTAAAAAAAAGTTACAAATCAAGAATGCTCTTTTTTTAATTTATTCCTTTTTCACGATTCCTGTATTTGAGCATCAATTTCTGAAACTTTTACAAATTTTTCTACTATCAGTTCATGGAGCCAATCAGTAACAAATAACGACACTTTTTTTAAAAAAAATGTTCCTAAGTATATTTTTTAGCTACATTAGCATTTAGCATTTTCAGTGGGCATATGTGAAGATATTTCCGATTTATAACTAAATGTAATAAAGGACGAATGTGACAGGTTTTAATGCCCACAATTATTCAGTTTTAAATGTTTGTGCTAGAACTAATAAGTTCGAAATCGGTCTATTCTCGGACATTCAGTTTGATGTTTTTGTATTTGACACGTCATCTTTTCCTATACCCCTCTTAAACTCCGTTCTGACGATCCGTTGAATTTATGATATGACTAGCTTTTACCCGCGACTTCGTACGCGTGGAAATTTTGATGTGTATATATGAGAACTGACAGTCTAAAAGGTTCTCAAAACCATATGCAAGCAAAAATTTTCAACGTCAATTGGAGCAAAACTAAGACGCGAATTTTAAAGCACCAGGTAGGGTAACACAATGCAGAATAGAAAATTTTAATTTCAATTAATCTGTTTTATTTTTACTCAAAAGCACTTCTGAAGGAATCGAAAGATTTATTACTTAACAATGTTTAATTTTAAATTTATCATACACTACGAAAATAGGCAGAATAGTTTAAAATTACAGGTCGAAAACATTTAACGCCAAATTACATTAGCGTGGGGGGAAAAAACTATGTACTTATAACTATAAGGGTATTTTCCGTTTACCGGGCGCAAGCGGACAATCGCTAGAGAAATTTGATGAAATCTGGCGGAATTCTACATTATTTGCTAATGGAAAAATACCACTATAAGTATATATGAAAAATACATATTTAACGCGAATACAATCTAATTACAAAACCACTTAATGGAACAGCTTTAATATACAGTCATTTTCGTCATTACAAAAAATAGTTTATCACCAAATTTTAGCGAAATGGTTCAATGTGGCGTGAACGGTAGCAATAGCACTTCCAATCTTAAGGTTTCGATGAAGTTAGCAGCAAATTAACGGAAACATAGAAAAAAATCAATAAATGAAGTAATATGAAATGCACTCAAAAAATTTAATCAAAAATAATGAAAGTAGGCAAAAGGAATACGTATAGCAGGAAAAAAAATCCAGAGAAAGGAACAGGAAAGATCAAATTGTATTAATATAAGAACAGGGTAAGAAAAAAAAGTCTTAAAAGTTTCACTATTACAGACAGATGCTTTTCTTAAGTAGAAATTGGAAAGATGAAATACACTTATTGGGTTCAACTAATTTTTCTTAGGAGCATGAAACGATTTATGAAATTTTATACAAAAACAGCTGAACTTTTCAGTGATGAAAATATCTTTCTGCCGAGAATTCAACGAAAGAACAAATAAACCAAAAAAGAATTCCATTAGAATGGTAAGATAATGCTAAAATGAAAAACGTTTAAATAAAAAAAATGATTCAAAATGCTCGGGCAGATTTTTTTTAATTGTCTGTTCTGATGAAATCCGTCAGCAGATGATTTTAAACAGAACAAAATAATTATTCATTTATCCTATTTATATAAATGGACACCGGAAATAGAAAAATGAAAACAAAGATTCAAAATGCTCAGGCAGCTGTTTTAAGATATTTATTTTATTTTTTGGCGGAAAAGTTAGTTTTTAATTAATAAAAAATTAATCACGCAATTAATCGGAATAAAAATTAGCCTATATTCTTCTGTAGACTATAATCTATCTCTGTGTCAAATTTCATCCAATTTCGTTCAGCCGTTCTGGCGTGATTGACGGAAATCATCCATCCATCCAAATTTTCACATTTATAATAGTATTGTTACAAGCGGGCTAGCGGCACGAAAACTCACCAAAGTTGGCGACGTTTGGCGAGGAGCCTCGCGCCAGCTTGATTGATTTGGCGAAAGGAATAGTCTAGTAGCCGCTAGATTGTGCGCGATGTTTTGAGAATTTTCACGAGATTCAGGTGCACGCGCTTTTCGGCTATATAAGGACGAATAGCCGGAGCGAGGAGTTAGTGGAGAGTTTGCTCTGAAATAAAAAGCGTCTCGCTGATCTAGAGGATTTGTTATTAGTGAGCTGTGTTTGCGTTTGCTGTTAACGCTGTGTTATTGAGCACGCTGTTGCTGTACTATACTATAGCTGTTTTGTAGTCTGTTTTTATCGTGCGTAAGACTTGAATTTACGCTGTAATTGACTGTTGACTGCTGAATTGTACTTATCTAAAAATTTTACTTTATCGATTATCCTGTAAATAGCTGTAAATAAATTTGTTTGTGCTGTCCTCAACTAAAGTCCATTAAATCCGAACCCGCTACGCTAAAATCGCAACAGTATTTTAGATAGTAAATCTGTCATTTGATTTATTGTAGGACTCCTTGTCGGCAGAGAGCTTGCCACAAACTGACGGTAAAATGAGCAGATATCAAAGAAACTTGTAAAACCACAAGTGAGGAAAAAGAAGACAAAATGCGCGAACTCAACGCACGCAAAAGCCGTCTTAACGGGGCTCCAGATGCCAAATCTAACATCAATTATGAATGTTTTGAACTGGCACACAAGTCTTCTATGTTTCTTTTTTTTGGATGATTTGTACCATGCTAAAAAAAAGACTTCCATGATTCTTAAGCGTTATCTTCTTACAAAGCGGGCAGTGCGAAATAAATGGATTTAATGGAGCTTCTCGAACCCATTCAGCAAAATCAGATTTTTTAAATACCCAAATCGTATTAAATATGGATTTTCAGCAGTTCATTGTGTGTGTTTTTAAAAAAAAATTCTTTAATTACTTTAAATAAACTCAAAGTTTCACAAATAAAAAAACATTAAAAAACTCATTATAGTAGACACCGTGATGTTGCTATTTTCGCCTGAGAAGTATATTCTATTCTTTGATGCAATTACAGAAATGTCGAGCATACTTGTTAGCTACAATTCAGGAATCTTATGGAAAAGGACTGTGGTATCGCAAATCGAAACTGGATTGATCTACACAGAAAAAAAGGGGGGAGAGAACAGAAAAATTAATTTCTGCATTGTATAATCGCTAATGGCAGCGCTTCATTTTTGAAAGCTATGACAACGATCTTTTATTCCTGCCATCATTAAAGATCGATATTTTTTAAATTAGAGAAGAGAGAGGGAAAAAAACTAGGAAACTTAATATTCTGTATATTTTCCAGACTTTAATGAGAATTATCAAATTTCCTTGCATTTTCCCAGGTTTTTTGTTATTATTATTATTTATTTATTTTAATGATTTTCAATTCTCTGTATTTTTTCGATTTTCCAGGTTCACACGATGGTGCGGGTTCGCAGTTTAAATAAAAACATTAACAAAGCACATACTTATTATATATATAATTTAAATATGTAAGAAAACAACAAAAAACTAAACATTCAAAATAAAATCAAAACATTTTGCTTTAAAAAAGTTTATTGACTTTCAAACTTTAAAAATAATACTTTTTTTAAGAATATTTAATTACAAAAATCTTTTAATTTCATTTTAATCCTTAATTATTACTTTAAATTTTTAAATTATTTTCAATAGGCATTAGCTTTGTGTTTTAAAAATGCAACAAAGTTATTATTTGTATAATGCTTCCAATACAACTGTAGACAAATTATTGCATTTTTTTGAATTAAAGTAAAAGTTTATCTCTGTTCAGATTTAGACATTATGTATTTTCATTTGAAAATCAGCCAGTTGTATGAATTTGACAAAATTTTCATTTTGGAAATTTTGAAGGAAAATAAAATACCTGTTTAAAGAATTGCCACTAATTTTATTAAAGAAAAACTTGTAAAAAAATTCAGATTATTCTAAAATATGATAATCATCAAGATATACTCTTCTATATTCTACATATTTTTATAATAATTCTATATAGCATTTAATTAAATTTGTGAAATTTTTCTATTATGCAACAGAAGACAAATTGAATAATTTTTTAACATTTAAATTCTCAGAAATTGGCAACTAACTGAAGATAAATAGTTATTTTACTATATCCACATTCCTTTTCTAAAATTAACTAACATCAACGTTAATCAACATGCTCACACTATATATACTTTTTGAAATAATACTTCTTTGAATAGGATAAAAAAATATTGTTTCAAAATATTTTAAAATCATGTAAAAATATAATATTAATGCATCTAATAGGAATTCAATAAATACTTTTGTGAACTTTTTTCCCAGCTACTTTGAATTTCAAAACTAATTTATTTAAGAACTGTACATGATATTTAGAAATAACTATCAAAATTTTAAATTTGGTCATAAGTTTGTTTTAAAATGAAACTTACAAAAATATATTATTTTCAAAAGCCAAGAAATTTATCATTAGGATCTAGTAAATCTACTGTAACCTTTTATTGTTATGATTCATTTTCAATCTGCTTTGGGAGGAGATTTGAAATTTTAATTCTTATGTGTTCTCAATTTGATTTTGATTTTGATTAACCAAATTTGATTAACAGGAAATTAATTAAATTTTTATTCTACATCATCAGCAACATCTATATTAATAAAAATGGATCTCGAAATGCGTTGCTAAGCGCAAAACTGGAGAACGGCTCGACTGATTCGGCTAATTTTTTTTAAAAAATATTTTCGTTAAGATACAAGGATGGTTCTTATGGAAAAAAAATTATAAAACTGCGAGGAAAATGGTTAAAATGACACTTTTCTTACTTTCCCGCCAAAAATCTTCATTTCCTTCCCCCCAGATCAAATGAGTTAGATAACAGGAAGTAATAAATTATGATTTGTTTAGAAAGAAATACGGGAAGTCAGTTGGTTTTCATTCATAGATAACGGGATGTTTAAGAAAGAAAGAAAATAGTTGCTTTTATTATTAGATGGTATGAATATTTAATCTATGCCTGCTCAAAATAAATTCTGGGCAGGAAAAAAAGAATAACAAAGGGAAAAAAGGGTTTGTAAGAAGAAAAGTAGTGAAGAAAAAAAGGATAGAAAAGAAAAGAAGGTTGTGTGTCACCGTTATTTCCTCTGTGAGCGGCATTTTCTAAGCTGTTTTTAAACTTTTGCATCTCTTGAAAACCAATTGTGTCTATTTGTTTAGCGTGTTTATATTTAAGAAAATTTGAATCTCATTATTCTATAAAAACGTAGAATTTTAGACCTTTCCCTACACCATTTAAGTAAAATATCAATTCCTGGTCAATCATTGCATGGATAGAAAGAGAAAGATGAGCAGTACAATGAACAGAACATCTGAAGAAAATAATACTATAAATGAATTGTATGATTATCAACATTTGTTTGGTTTAAATATATTTTAGTGAAAAATCTGTTAAGAGACACAGCTACATAAAATATTATATAAAAATTTTAGCGAGCATTAATATTGGCAAACGTCAAATTGATCGGTCGCCAAAGGTGGCTAGTCAGGAAATAAATTTGAAAAAAACTTAATTTGAAAATTGTTTTAAAAAATACTTATTTTAAAATTTTTTTAAAAAAATGTATTACTTTTAATTTGTTTCCTCCTAATTTTGATAATTTTATTTTTCCAAAAAAAATCAAGAGAAAAAATTTAAGAAGCCTAAAATAAAGCATTAAAAAATTAAAATGAGATTTTTTTTGTATCCTTAAAAAACACAAATGATTAATTTTATATAAAACAAAATAAACAATTTTTTTAATTATAAGCATTGAGTTTAATATTTAATATTCCTATTAGGCAAAAAATCAAATTAAAAAACTAAAATACTTCATTTTCCTTTTTCCAATTTAGTACTTTTTTTAAGAACATTTATTTTGTAATCTTTAAAAGAAATCAAAACTTGCAAATTTTTTATCTTAACAATTAAGGATATATTAACTATAAATAAGAATACAGATTATTTATAATTCATAACAGCATTAAGAATAAAATTAATTTTAGAATTAAAAAAATTTAAACTATCAGACCTTCCAACTTCAACTCCTGGCTGCTTATAAATATTATGTTCAGAGTGAGAAAATGTAA
This sequence comes from Argiope argentata, assembly GCA_026289955.1. Taxonomy (NCBI): domain Eukaryota; kingdom Metazoa; phylum Arthropoda; class Arachnida; order Araneae; family Araneidae; genus Argiope; species Argiope argentata. The sequence goes on along the minus strand of JAOUZG010032936.1, from coordinate 3,963,811 downwards.
ACCCATGTGAATCAATTAAATCTGGAACAATAGGATGAGTCCACCTAGACATGATGTCTTGACTACAAAAAGAATTTAAAAAATGTGTATAACAAAATATTATTTTAATATTTAAATTAAAATAATAAACAACATTTAATAACCAAAAAATAATGAGTGGATACAATAAAATATTCATCATCAAACAATTACTAGTCAAATTACAAAACTTTAACTTAAAAAAAAAACCAATCAACTAAAAATATATCATTTTAAAATAGTGGTTTATAGATTCGTTAAAATTATTCCTCACAAAATAAGTGAGCGATTAGATCTGATATTGAATTGTGAATATGTCAAACTTTAAACCTGAAATATCAAAAATTGACATAAAATTAATATCTAAAAACCAAATAATATCAATAGAAATTATGATTGTTATGTTTATCAAAAGTGCACAGAAGCAACATTTGTAAAAAAAAAAAAAATTGTAAATAAGTCAGTTAAAAGATGTGCAGCAACAAAAGCTAAAAGAGGTTTATAACAGAGAAAAAGATTTGTTTTTCATAGAAAAAAAATATCCATAAAATATAGAGAAACATTGTCCAAGGAATCGTCAGAGAAATGAATGAAAAATATGAAAATAAAATTAAATGCAGCAAATCTAAAGAAAAATTTATCTGAACAAAAGTTTATATAAAAATAACTTTAAATAGTTAGGGTGGACTGGAATCTTCAGGGAATTCCAGATCAGGAAAAATCAGGGAAATTTGTTATAAAATTGGAAATCTATTTATAAATCGTTGATTTTTATTAAACATGATGATTTCTGAACAGAAAATAAAAGAAAAGCTTAACCAACATACTTAATTTATTGCATTTATGTATAAATATATATTTTCTTATGAAAAGTTTTTGTTTGCATTTTTCAGAACAAATTATCGAAACACAAAATTAGCAAAATAGTTTTGCTTACTATAGGTAAAAAGGCAGCCTAAATCTAGCTTCTGTTGCTGTTTTGATTTTAAGCTTAAATTTAGGTATTGCTATTCGAAACTGGTTTTAAAATATAGATCCCTTATTATAATTCAAAAACAACTTATTTTAATTAAATAAATATTTTACATGATATTTTTCCCTCTTCTCAGAGATCTTTTTGTTCAATTATGAAGTATTGGACATTATTGCTATTGTTTCTGAAAACATTAAAGGGTTGTGTGCATGTTTTTTTTTTGGGGGGGGAGTGGTAAATATTACAAACATAGATTACTGAATTCTTTATAAGAATGAATACTATGGGATGAAATGAAATAATAGTTATTGTCAATATTTTATTAATTTATTTTTCTTTATTCATTAAAAATTCTCTAATTATATCCAACAAAAAAGTTTTATGATTCAAATAATGTTAAATACAAGAAATTAATTTGTTTGACACATTATAGGTAAACATGCTTCTAGTAATTTTTTTCAAAAATATTTTTAAAAAGAGAAAGGAAGATTTTCTTAGGCAATTCACACTAACTTTTTTGAAATTTATGCTCCTTTAAATTGTTTTCTTTTTATCCAATAAAAAATATTGATTAGGAACAATTTCCAATTTCATTTTTCTCTCTCTATTTTACAGGTTAAGAATTAAACTAACATGAAAGATATCTATTATTATTATAGTTAATAAGCTAAAAGCCAATGCAATTTTGATTTCATAGTAGAATTTCTTATTTTACTGCAAACCTTTCATTTTGTATTAATAAATGTTTTTTTCTGTTAATAATATTATTGTTCAGTTCTGACATGCATATTGAAAAACAATATGGATAGGAAAGAGATTGGAAGGGAACAAATTATTTCAATCTTAAGCACTCTGCTAATGTGGAGATACTTTTCAGCATTATATAAGCTCCATAGCTAAGCATTTTTCATGATAAATGTGAAGCAACTCTGAGATATGAGTGGCTGACTAAAAATTGATCTAAATATGCATATATCTCTAAAGGTGGTTCATATATTTACAAAAAAAAGGGGGGTTACATAATTGAAGCTTATCTCAAATTCAATAAGTATTTTCTTCTTCTTTTTTTAGAATTACATTTTATTTTACATTGGTTTCAGTTAAAAAGAGTAGAATAATTTTTTTAATAAAGTTAGGAATATATTGTGTAGTAAGTAAAGAGGATAAATTAAAACATTTAAAAAATATTAGTAACTTCAGAAAAATGTCAAATGTTTTGTTAAAACCTGGAAATATCAGGGAAATTAAACAGCAGAAGTGTTGACCACCCTGCCAGGATAGAGGCATTAACTCCAAGGCAGTATCAGAGGACATCATAGCTAATGAAATGGAAGTAAAGCTCAAAAAGATTGAGCAACTTAAGGTCAAACTGGCTAAAATAATGGTGAAATATTACGAGACTGGGGAATTTGAAAATTTGGAAACTATCCACTTAAATATTGAAGAAATAAATGAACAAATCAAAAAGATTGAAGCAGATCTAAAATTTCTAATTTATTCTTTGAAAAATACTGAAAATGTAAATATTAATTTGAATGACAGCAGTAAACCTAGAATACGCTTGTCCCAAATTCCATTGGCAAAATTGTTAGGCATGACAGAATTTGTGAATTTCAAAAATAAATTTATTAATAATAAGTAATAATTATCAACTGAATAATTGCCGAAAATTGTACTATTCTGTGCATCTCTTAAAGGCAAAGCAAAGTTCTTAGAATCACCAAATGATAGTTTTGATTCTCTTTTTAAAGTATTAGAAGATTGCTATGAAAACAAACATCAATTAATAGATTCTCATCTCCTTGAAATGATAAATTATGACAAGATTCATAACGAACTATGTGCTTTAATGAATTGTATTAATGAAAACATTAGAGCATTAAAGATTCTGAAATATGAACAATGTGATTTATCAGACATAATTGTAATGAATATTATTGAATGTATTGAATATTCTTCTTCAAAAAAACTGATAAAGAGCCAAGAAAACCGTTTTAACTTTCAATGAAACCAGTAGATATTCAGTAAGTCTTGGCTATACTTGTAACAACATGCAATTAGAAGACGCAATTAGATTACCTAGATAAATTTTAAGGATATTACGATGTCATGGGATTCATTCTACTGGCAAGGTTCACTTACATAATAAACAAGGCACATGTAAGGCCATTAAAAAAATGCAATTTCTCAACATTATCAAAATTTCATATCAACAAACACTTTTTAAAAATACTTTGTTGAGAAATTCAAGATTAACAAATTATGAACAAGAGTTTTATTTGAAATTAAACCCAATCAATATTCCTAAAAAACTCATCACTGAAGGCAGGAAGTGCATTAATAGATATATGATTTTAAAAAAAAATCAATAAATGTAGCATTGTAAACTGTTGATAAATTAATTAAATAAAGCATTTCAAAGTAAAAATTATAAACACTTACCTGACAGCATCATACATGTACAGATTGGATATGTTAGCACCATAACCAGCATCTACAATGTATATGTACATAGAATTCCCTAAAAGCTGTAAATGTATACAAAGCAATGATTATAAATATATTGCATTAGAAAGTTAATATTTTCTTATAATTAGTGCCAGAATCAAAACAATAACGATATTACACAATTATTATGCACTAATAGTTTATATGTTATTATTAACTACTATTTCCCAATAGTTATTTAATTTCAGATTTTACCTCATTTTTTTAAAAAAAATTATTATTATTGACTTCTAAAATAAATATTTTTTAAATCACATAAATCACTTTTTAAATGTATTTTGGCAAAGCAATAATCTTTATAATGCCATCGGATTTTTTTTTTCAAAACTTAATCATTGTTTTAATTGAAAAAAAATTAAATTATACACATAACTCATAACTACCAGAAATGTATAATTTGATAATGATAAAATGTTTTACAACAGATACAATTTTTTTTTTCAGTCCATAATTTTTAGTTTGAATTTGAGCAAATTTTGAATTTGAACAAATTTTGTAAAAGAATAAACAAACTCAAAAACATATGCAATACATATAAATTATGAAATATAGTTTTATATTTCTAATTTATTTTCCCATCGTTTTGGGATCCAAAAAATAAAAATAAAAAAGATCAACTAATATATTTGTGTTTTAATCACTTTAGAAATATTTTAATGCAAAATTTTTAAAATAAGAAAAATGAAAAATATTATGAAATGACCAATTCTAGAAAGGAGAAAAAAAAAGCCTTATTTATTGCCTTCATTCCCAAAATTTACTCCATCATTTCTTAAAAAATAAATGTAATACAGTAATATATATATATAAGAAATAACAATGGATCTCAAAATAATTTTACTAAAACAAATAAAAACCATGATGTGTTTGTTTCTATAACTTTTCCCACACTACAAGACCAATTTGAAGTTTGGTTGATTAAGCTTTTTCTTCAATTCTTACTAATTAAGAATAAACACTCATTTCTTGATGCTTATCACTATTAGATTTTTGAAATTTGCAGTTTTTTGAAATTGTTTGCAGTATTTTAAAGCACCGTACAATAATTTTTAAGACCAAAGTTTCTAAAACAATTTTTAAAATCTTTTTAATACTTTTTTTTTTTTTTTTTTTGCATACAGAAAGATTTTAAGAGTTCTTCAACAATATGCAAGAGACAAGGTAAGTTGTTTCAATCTCAGCTAAAAAAAACAAAAATAAAAATCAATGTGAAAGTCTAAAATTTAGATTATAGTTTTTAGTGAAGTTTCAAATCAAAATTAACAATAAATAAACGTTAATAAACTTTAAGGTAGAGATATGGTGATGCTATAAAGTAAAAGATCATTGTTTAAATTTAATAGATAACAAAAAAAAAAACCCTAAATTTACAATATGTTAATTTTACTAACATATACATGGCAGCATTGCTTAATACTTTCAAAACAAAATTTGAATTATTAATTTTAATTTGTATAAAATAGTTTACTGAAAAATCGCAATTAAAAATAATTCTCATTTTGAAGTTACACGAAGTTTAGTTGTTAATTTAGTTGCTCTTGTTCATAATTCACCGAAACAAATTCCACATGCAGCATTCCCACAGCTGTAATGAACAGAAACCACCTGAAGTACTATTTTAAAATATTAACCAGATATCTCTTTAATGAATATTCTCTTAATAAATCTTTTAATGAATACAAATTTTTTTAAAGAACACAATAAATTGCTGCTATATTTTTAGAATGTAAGAAATTCTGTATCATATTGTCAATATTACTTACTATATCACAAATAATGGCATTTTTTTTTAAATCAAACTTTCATCTGAAATTGTCATAAAATGAAAATCCATTTTATGCAATGCAGTAATATGTACATGGATTAGGATAATCGGAATTTTAAAAAAATATAATTTAAAATCAATCATATTTTGGTCACTGATGCAAAAAATAAATAAATAAATAAATAAGATAAGCATTGATTTAAATCTAATACAATGGAGAATTCTAAGTGAAAAGAAAGGGAAAGAAGAAGAAAAACATTTCAATTATATATATATATATATATATATATATATATACGAGGCATATTCGGAAAGTAAGTACCGTTTTTTAATAAATAGAACAAAACATTTTTTTTTTCAAACAAATTTTATTATTACATGAAAGACCAAATCTTAAACTATTTTTCTACGTAGTTTCCACCAATGTTCAAACACTTGTCGTAGCGAGTGACGAGTTTTCCTATGCCTTCCTCGTAGAAACTTGCCGCCAACGATGATAAACACGACTGCACGGCATTTTTAACCTCCTCGTCGGATCCATAGCGCTTACCACCTAACTCACGCTTCAAATGCAAAAACAGGTGGTAGTCAGATGGTGCCAAGTCCGGGCTGTACGGCGGGTGGTCAAACTGCTCCCAACCAAACTGTTGGATCAGTGTTTGAGTGGCTCCAGCAGTATGGGGCCGAGCATTGTCATGGAGCAACACGATTCCTTTACTCAGCATTCCTCTGCGTTTGTTCTGAATTGCTCGCCGTACTTTTTTTAAGGTTTCACAATATCGTGCGGCATTAACTGTTTCACCTCTGGGGAGAAATTCTGTGAGCAAAACCCCTTTCCTATCCCAGAACACAGTGCACATGATTTTTTGTGCTGACATTGTCGTTTTGAACTTTTGTTTTTTTGGTGATTGTGTGTGCCTCCACTCCATTGATTGTTGTTTGGATTCAGGCGTAAAATGACGAACCCAAGTTTCATCACCAGTCACAAGTTGTCTTAAAAAGTCCTCACCCTCATTACTGTACCGTGTGAGAAATGTCAAAGCACTGCCAAGTCGCTTGGTTTTGTGACCATCAGTAAGCATTTTCGGAACCCATCGAGAACACAGCTCGTGATAGCCTAATTTGTCAACAACAATTCCGTACAACACAGTACGTGAAATTTGTGGAAATTCGTCTGAAAGTATCGTTATTGTGAATCGTCTGTTCTCTTTGATTTTTTCATCAACTTTCCGTATCAGATCGTCATTGACAAGAGAACGCCGACCACTCCGAGCCTCATCGTGAACATTTTTTCGACCTTCATTAAACATTCTAACCCACTTCCGCACCATTCCATCACTCATCGCGTTTTCACCATACACTTCTTTAATTTCACGGTAAATTTCAGCCGGTTTCACATTTTTTGCGTTTAAAAAACGGATAACAGAACGAATCTCACAGTCGGCGGGATCAGTAATTGTCTTAAACATTTTAAACAAGCACAGCGAACTGGAAACACAACCTACAGCGTCCAAAATGGCGTCAGTTGAGAGTCAGTGAACAAGGAAGACTAGTGCGCATGCGCAGAACGCCGATCGCAGTGCTGCAGCGGCAGTATAATGAAACGGTACTTACTTTCCGAATATGCCTCATATATATATATATATATATATATATATATATGAAATCATTTATTAATCAAATCAAATTTAAGGAAAACATACCTCTTCGTTAACAAGAAGTCCTCTTATAAAATCATCCATAGTTTGATAATCAAAATTATCCGAAAACAATGGAGGCACACAGGGAGAACAAATACTAATATAGCTATCTAAAAGATTATAGTGGACAGTTACTTCATCATTTTCTTGAAATACTTCCTGAAATAATTAAATAATACTTTTATTTTAATAATCAAAATACTGGTTAATTTTAAATACACTTAAATAAAACATACTTAAAACCAAACAGTAATTGCCATTATTTACATAGATTAGATGAAAGAAAATAATTCTAAGTGATACAATTTAAAATAAAGTTTACTGAGAAAAAACTTAATAATACTCTTAAAAAATATGCCATTTCTTTCTTTCTCACTTGCTCTTTTTTCATCCTCAAAAATATAATGGTAGTAATAACGAACTAATTGAAATAGCTTTTTTAAATTATTTTTATATGCTTCATATCTGGGCCAGGATAGTTTGATTGATAGGGTGTTGGCTTTACATCCCTTGAGCTCCAAGTTTGAACGTACTAGTCAAAGACACTCCATATGTGTGGTGGCTGAAGCATGTTAAATCTGTCGTGGTCACAAAGTCCCCCACGTTGAGAGTAATACTGCTGGGGATGCTTTGTCAGAGGTGATCATTCTCTTTTAAAGTTCTAAATTAAGATCTTTGGATGAATGAAGGCCAACCCATAAAAAGGGTTTGTGTCATATGTGAGCTAGAAGTCAGACTTCTGTCCTCGAGTGCTAAAGGGCCCATACTCATAAAAGCTATTACACCATTCTTTTTGTTGCAAACCGGAACACAAGAACAAAACAACATATGCTTTGTATTAAAAAATCTGATAAAAAGATTTTTAATACTTTCAACTTTTAATTTATAATTCATTACTATAAATATAATGGAATCTTAAGACTTGACTTTTTTTACAACTCACTATCAGGTACTGATATTTAAAATATTATATTATACAAGTGTAGAATTTTTCACATTTTAGACATCAGAAAATCAATTACAAAATTATATTTAGAATAGATTTTAAAAAGAGAAGGAATTTCAAACTAAAGTAAACTTAAAACCAATTTAAAAAAACTGACTTTTTTAATGAAGTATTGCATATAAATTACATGGAAGTAACTGTAACTAATTAAATTATCTCTTCATAACCATGTTTGTGCAAGATACTTACAATAGCACATTCTTTGAAGAGGATAATACCTGTTGAGGAAACAACTTCACTAGCTTTTCACAAACTTTAATGTCAAATGATGTGAGAAGGCTGCATATTTCTACATTTCTTAAAAATTATGAAAGTGATATGATTTTTTTTTTCAATATCTTGACAGATATCATGAAAGTGCTCATACTAAAAGTCCATTCAATGATAATAATATTATATCATGTTCTTGAGTCAATCAATTATAACTCATTGATTACTCCAGATGGAATGATAAATCCTTTTATCAATAATAGGTTATAGCCAGATCAAATTCTAGACTAGATTTAATAAGAGCAAATTTACTTTTCTTTAAAGTTATTTTATATGTATTGCCTGTTTTAAAGATCTTAATAAAGAAGATATTGAATAAAATGATTTTACAAATCGCAATATTTTTTAAGCTGATATATTTTGGTTACTTTTTAAGCCACAGGAATTATTTTGGATGTCAAAGCAATGTTACTTTAAATAATTGGAAACTGAAGCAAACTATTTTTGGGTATGCAAAATAATATTCAGCAAACATTTTTGAGAACAGAAAAAAAAAGTTTACAAAATTGATTCTTTTGACAGCAGATGGCTTATAATCCACAAAAAGTTTGTTTTCAGAAAGCAGACAAGAATTAATGACATATTAAGAAATCAAATCATGCGAATGTTTTTTTTTTTAATCCTTAAGAAAATATTTTTATTCGCAGCTGAGTGTTGATGCTACTTTGAGTTCTTTTAGAAACATTCTGTTTGTCTGACCTTTAAAATATATCTACCTAATTGTTTTATACATATATCTTTAAATATATGAATACTGATTTACTTCTATATCTACTGTTTATAAGAGAATACGAATGTCTGTTGCTCCTTGTACAGATGATTTAATTCAGAGGAAAAAAATGTGACACATGCACACAAATGTAAAATGGACTCTGGACACTCTGTAAAATGGATTAATGTAAGATCCACCAACTTTGGCAACCCTTCTCGCGTCACATAGCAGCCCTTCTCAAAAAGATACACATGAACATAGAGGGGAAAAGGGAGAGAGAAATTAACCACATATTTGATAACAGATGGATTGCAGAATGAAGGAATTTGAATAAGCTAATCCGAGAGCTAAAACACAGGTATTCTGGGACTGACGAGCGAAGAAAGAGGACGTCAGTTGGGATCAGAGTTGAAATTGAGACCTGATGAAGCGAGAAAGTTGAAATAAATCTGAGTCTAAGACTGACCAAATAGATAGATGATGGAATATTATTGTGTATTTTTCGTATTTTTGTTTTCTTTGTGTGTTGCGTCCCATTTCTACACTTTAATAAAATTTTGGGACTAAAATTGGATGTAATCATTGCCTCTACTGCTCACATAAAAGAAACCTCACTTCTTACAAATAGCTTACCAAAATATCACAGCACAAAAAAATGTAAAAATATTGTCTTTTTTTTTTTTGTATAATTTTCTTATTTTTAATGAATTGCTGAACAAAATATTTTGTCTTTTGCAACAGTGCTGTTTATTGCTGAAATGAAGCTTAAACCAATTTTATCCAATTTTTTTTTATGTTGGTAATGGAAGACAAAATTATCAATCATTTTTCCATAATGAGTATGTTTCTGCTTCAAGCATTTTTTTAATATACTTTTTTGGAACTTGTACTCATAAACAAGTTTTAATTTCAGAAGTATACAATAACAACATTTTTTATTAAGAGTATCCCTTTTTAAATCCTGGTACTCCTTAATATAATAAATTATTGGAAGAATAAAAATATGTTATTATTATTAAAACATGAAAATTTCTTTCTTATTTCAATTGCTTTATTTATATATATATATTTGTCAAATCATTGAATAATTCTCTGTGTTCAAAATCAAATTCAAAATACTTTATTGTGCAAACAATACTTCAATGTTAAAGGATTCTACTCTCTATTCTTATATTTTACATAAAAATGTTTTATTTCAAAAATGAAGTTTTTATTCATTGTAATTTAAATACTATATTTTCCTAATTAAATCTTACATTTTAGAAAATATTTTTTTAAAAAAACTAAAAAATATTCCGAATAATAAAAAAAAAGGGTGAAAGGCTTTTAAAAAGTCGATTTTACTGGTCAGTCACAATTGAGATTTAAAAAAACATTTCTGAAAAAATGATGAAGAGTAAACAAAATAAAATACATAACTGAAAATTTTAGCAATCATAAATATCAGTAAACCAAACGATGACTAAACTTCATTTGCTTCACACATAGAAAAATTAATTAAAGCAATACAAGAAATAAAAATAAATTTTCAGCACAAATACTATAATAATACTCTTAAAAATTAACACTTTCATACAAAGTTTCATGTATCTTCATTATCAAATAAAAATTTCAGTGAAGATATGTTTGTAGACAGTAACATATTTCTTAATGTATGTTTTAACACACATGTGCCAATATACTTTATAAATTTTTTCCTTCTAGTTTATAAATTGACTTTGTTATATTGAAGTGATAATAATTTTTACTATACTAGCAAAATTCTTCTTTTTATTTTAATTTTAGCTACATGCATAAAAATAAAATTAGGCAATAAGACTACAAACATACAGGTCCTAACTTATTACAGAGTGATAAGTTAAGGGTGCTTAGTCTTATTCTTTATTAAATATAGGTGACAATGGTGTGTGTGAGTGAATATTGTTACAAAAAATAATTCTCTGACAAGAGAAATATGAAGATGCAAACTTTATTGTCCATGAAAATGTGAATTAAATATACACCACACAAGATACAAATTCACAATGAATTAACTCTACTTAATCCACTTATTTCATATAACAGCTAAGTTATAGATTTGAATGGAACCAATTAGAAAAGACACTCTCTCAAGCTCAGCCACCCAATGTAACTTGCTTTCCAAACTAACTCTCTATCTTTAGGGTGTGTTTTAAATAAAGTCCAGGTTGTTCCAGTCAAGTATAGAAATGTTCTCAAATATTCTTTAACAAATCTTTGTTTCTTACTTTCTACTACACATTTTTAGAGTGTAGTAAAAAATCATTAGCAACCACATTATGTTGACAATGAACCTGTACCAACATATTGGTCAAATATGGCAATCTTGTTATAAATCTCCTTAGAAAGATCTTTTCTCACTTATTTGCTATTCCATATAATTAATTTTATACGATTAAACTATTTACAAATATTTACACTACAATTCTTAAATATTTACATCTAATTTACACAAAATTCACTATTATATATATATATATATATATATATATATATATATATAGTGAAAGAGAAAGAATTTTCATAAATAATTTTTTTATTAAATATAATAAATATTTTTAGATTTAGATAAAAACAATTTCAAACCCAAACAAATTTCCAGTCTTGAATATTTCTAGTGCTCTAATGCATAATATAAGATCTTTATGAGCCCAGCTATTGTGAAAATTCTGAAGTTTTTTGCCTATGAAAACCGAATGCAATCATCCCTTCTTTCAGAGTAGTAAAATAAGGGAAACACCAGTAGGATTCTAACTGAAATCCATTATCAAGTTTCCCACCGTAATACGTTACCTTGTGGTAGTCATTAGAGGATTAAAAGAAGAGTTTGCTCAATTCATAGTTTGTTGCTAAATTTGCACTCATCAGTATTTTAAACTTTTTGATCTTTTTTTTTTTTTTTTTTTTTTTTTTTTTGCGGGAGGGGATGTGTGAACCTTATTAATACTAAATAATTAGAAGAAAATTTTAAAAAATTAAATCAGAATACATCAAACATAAAATATTATCATCTATGTTATTTCACATTAGAGGTTTGTGTATACTTTTAAAAAATGTATTTCTTATTTATTATGAATGAAATCTTTTCATCAAAATATAAATTATTTAAATTCATAGTGATTGCCAAATCTTCCCATGATTTGTTTTAACATTAAATAGTGCATAAAAATTCATTGAAATATAAATACTTTCAAATGTATAATACAAATTTAAATGTCAAAGTAAAATACAAATCAAACTTTTTTTTACATATTTTTAATAATGTAACAACAATAAAATAAATTTTTAGTTTAAAGAAATTTTATTTCAAAATATACAAAAAATATTTCTACAAGTTCACATTTAAAAATAATAATTTATTCCTTTTTTTTTTTTTTTTTTTTTGAGGTTTTAAGAGAACAAATTTTGCTCCATGCTATATGTGTATATGCATATGCTTGATTACATTTAATTTAGAAAAAAAATTTACTTGAATAAGCTGCATAATGAATTAAAAATATAAATATAATACAATGTTATTTTGCAAACTATACCTTTGTTCCTTTCTATTGAAACTTATAGCACAAAATTTCACTTATAATTCAAAATTATATTCATAATTGATTTTAATTCTACTTACAATCACTCTATTTCTCTAACTTATAACGAAAATAAAGTGTAAGAATTTTGAAAAAATATGGGAAAAAATCAGTGGAAAAAATAACAAATTTATAGTTTCTAACTTTTTTTTTTTTTACTAAACTCGGCAAACTAAAATGAAAAAATTACATAATTTAATTACACACACACACACACATATTATATATATATATATATAACAAAGTCGTAAATCGTATTACACCATTTATAACTAAAGAACGATCGTACCGGTTTTAATGATTTTTGGATTCGTCTCAGCCATTAATAGCAGAATAAAAATATAAAAAAAAAACATTCACCTAAAAAAAAATGTCGCCAAATTTTAGTGAAAAGGCCGAATGCAATGCCACAGGCAGCAATAGCGTTTCCAATCGCAAGGTTTCGATAAACACCTACGTACAGCATGAAAAAAATTAAAGGCAATGAACAGGAAAGATCGAATTATATATATATATATATCTATATCTATATTAATAAAAATGGAACTCGAAATGCGTTGCTAAGCGCAAAACTAGAGAACGGCTCGACCGATTCGGCTAATTTTTATTTTAATATTTTCGTTAAGACACGAGGATGGTTCTTATGGAGAGAAAAAATTAAAAAACTGCGAGGAAAATAGTTAAAACGACTCTTTTCTCACTTTCCCGCCAAAAATCTTCATTTCCTTCCCCCACACCAAATGAGTTAGATAGCAGGAAGTAATAAATTATGATTTGTTTAGAAAGAAATGCGCGAAGTCAGTTGGTATTCATTTATAGATAACGGGATGTTTAAAAAAGAAAAAAGATAGTTGCTTTTATTATTAGTCTGTATGAATATTTAATCTATGCCTGCTCGAAATAAAGTATGGACAGGGAAGAAAAAGAAAGGAAATAAAAGAAGGGTGTGTGTGTGTCACCATTATTATATAATATTTTATGTAGCTGTGTCTCATAACAGGTGAAAAACCTGTTATGAGACAGCTACATAAAATATTATATGAAAATTTTAGTGAGCATTAATACTGGCGA
>JAOUZG010032936.1:3930497-3945192 GCA_026289955.1 Argiope argentata | reverse complement strand
TTGCAAAACAGCTATAGTATAGCACAGAAACAGTAAATCACAGTGAGCTCAATAACACAGCGTTAACAACAAACGCAAACACAGCTCACAAATCCTTTAGTCCAGCGAGACGCTTTTTATTTCAGAGCAAACTCTCAACTAACTCGATCAAATCACTATAGCAACTAAGTAACTCACGCCGGCTACTCGTTCTTATATAGCCGAGAAGCGCGTGCACCTGAGTCTCGTGAAAATTCTCAAAACATCGCGCACAATCTAGCGACTACTAGATTATTCCTTTCGCCAAACCAATCAAGCTGGCGCGAGGCTCCTCGCCAAACGTGGCCAACTTTGGCGAGTTTTCGTGCCGCTCGCCCGCTTGTAACAATATTTAACTTTTTTTAAATAAGAAAATATTCATAGACATGTAAAAAGCTATAAATGAGGCATTTAATTCAAATCTATTGTATTTTCTATTATTGGGAAGATAAACAGGAAATCAGGTTCTTTCCAGCTATTATGATTCATCAAATCAATTCACATATAGTAAGGGATGGGGAAATTATAAAAGTGATCTAGTAAGTAAAAAAGTAAATACTTGATTTCTAAATAATAATTTGAGAAAATCAAGTAAATTTGCTTAAAATTCATAGTTATAGTAATTATAGTGATGATTGAACACATTTTTGTGACAAAACCCAAGGTCTCACCAAGGCACATAAATGTTGCTCAAACTGGTTCACCTAGTTTTATATGCGGATTTATACAAAAATGCAAATATGAAACCAATCAAATGAAATGTAATAAAAATTGAAATACTTAAGGAATCGTAATAAATTTTAAAATCAATTAACAGCATTATAATAAACAATAAAAGTCTTAAAAAATGAAAAAATTAAATAATTAATTGGCGATACATTTTGGGTTCTAAAAGATCTTCTAACCTTTGCTATGAGGCTAACAATGGCTATGGTCCCTTTTCTGTGCAAATAGTGAAAATCCAAAACAGGCAGCTCAAAGAGTGTTTCTTCTTGAAACGTCTAGGTCTATATTGTTTAAAACTCTCTCTCAGGTGGAATATATATATATATATATATATATATATTCTAAAAATCGCAATCATTTGTAACTTCTTTCTTTTTTTATGTGTTATTCAGATAGTTAATCAAACTTTTTAAGATTATTAGCATTGATAATTTGAGCAACACCTCAAGTCTTCTTCAATAGATGGAGGGGTGCACTTTTAGTAATATCAGCCTTTGTTTTAAGCACACAAGACGCTTAACACAAAGGCATAATTGCAATTATCCTTATTGTTCCATGCAGTTTTCAAATACTTGAAATATAATTCCCATCTCCAAATGTTTTTAATAAAAACAAATCAAAACTTTTTTCATAATCTCATGCACAAACTTAATGTTTAATGCAATGGATCCTTTAGATTTAAAAATAAGGAAAACTACTCCTACAACCAGCAGAGGAATATCGATTTTGAAGTTCAATAAAACTGAGGCCACACAATTTAAATGAAACATGAGCAATTATTTCAATATTTAATTTCCCAATTAAGGATAAAATAAAATTTGGAAATTAAAGAATTGCTTTAAACCTTTTACCAATTTAATACTTTTATAAGCAATATTCTTGAAAAAAAAACATTCTTTTACACAACTTTTTTTTATTAAAAAATTTCTATCATAACCAGCATTATCTCTAATTTATAAAGAAAAGGTTCTAAACAAATTGCAAGTAAAGTAGGAAGTATTAAAAAAATGTATATAATAAAAGATACTGAGACAGAAAAAGCAATTTACTTACCAAAGGTATAAGAGTGGTTTTAACTTTATTGATTCTATGATAGTGTCTTATTTTATTGGATTTGGATTCTACAGCAACCAAAAAACAATGTTCTTTACATTTTGTTTTATGTTTTGGTGATGCTTTTCTGTACAACAAGGTAATGGCAGAATTTTTATCAGTTTGCCTACATTTCCTGAAATATAAATGCAAATATTACATCTCTTAAGCACATCCATGTTTTATGAAATTAAGGTAAAATAAAAAAGCAAGCCACTCCTTTTGATATATGCTTTTTCAAGAAAGCTAATTAGATATGTCACATTAGCCTTCCTTATGGTTAAATCATTTCCAATAGCATTACAAATGATGTGCACATAAAGCAAATTAACATTCTGGAAATATCGTGATATATTGATACTTCCCTTTTCAGAAAACGAAGTTATACATGTCCCTTTAACATAATACCTGTCCAGACCATTGCTTTGCTCTTCACAGCTCAACTTTCAAAATACTGATAGAATAACAGATAGTTACAGATTAATGTATAACATACTAGAGCATTAAGTTTGTGATGATAAACAAAATCTAACAAGAAAAGCGCATTTCATCATTGATGTCCAGTCCAGAAGATATGGTTACACTACCAATCATATCTCTTCTTTTAGTCAGAAGTAATCAATGAATCATATCTAATTGATTAATGGACAAAAAGAACCAATATGGTTTAATTTTTGGACATCGCATGATTGTATATATTATTTATAGTCTTCAAGGCAATTAATTCCTTTTATCTGTAATGTCCATACAGTGATTCAATAGTACAAATTTTGTCTCCAAAATCTTTTTCACAACAGTGTAAAAATAATGTTGGCAATTCTATGCTCATAAGTAGCATCTCTAATTAGCCACTGTTCTAATTTACCCAAAATATTTCATGGGTTAAAAAATATGCCTGTTTTCTTTGATTTGCATTATTTGATATATCAAGATAAACATTGTTAAATAAGAATTTATTTTGTATTTTAGAGTTTAACATTTCCCATCTACATTTTAATTAAACTTTCATAGTTAAATTCAAAAAAAAATTAAAAAAATATGCATCAAGTTTCAAATTTAAAAAAAAATACTCATCTACCAATTTGGTGAATTGAGTTGTATTAACAAAACCATTCTGAATTCTTAAAAACATATTATTGGTTCTTAGTTAATATTAATTTATGTAATCTTGCATTATATATATATATATATATATATATATATATATATATATCTATATATATATATATATATATATATATATATATATATATATCAGATTGTTTAGCTTGTGGTGGGAATACAAGATATTTGATATTAATGTTTAATTAGGTAACTCACGTTGGAATGTTTCAAAATATTATTTACATTTTTATTAAAATATAAATTAGTTTCTTCACTTTAAAAAATATTTTGGAAGTTTATTATTTATTACATGAATTCATCAAATAAATATCATATACAAAATGAATACTCAAAACACTTGTTTCAAATATCCCACTTCAGCAAATATTGAACCTACTTATATCACTTAGTGGATCAAATAAAAGTCTATTCATTTTTAAAAAAGTGAGTAAAACGTATTTTTTTTTACACAGTAATTAAATCAAGTTGTTCTGATCACACATATTTCACATTTCACACATAAAATTTAACATTTTATTTTTATCTCAACTTATGAGCAACAGTCGAATATTTAGTGAAAAACATTTCATTTCTGCAAAAGTGGATTGTTCAACAGAAATCTTCAATCAGAAATCAGGAAATACATTTCTATCAAGCTAATACAAAAAAAAAAGATGAAATTTTCTTATCAAATGGATAGAAATTAATCACCAAATTAGAGTTATTGCTATATAATCTACACATAGAAAGTGAAAGGGTATTAAAGTAAGCCAAATATAATATAAGTAAGCCAAATATAGTCTATACCAAGTTGACAGCTTTATATGGATTAACATGCCATTTTTTCAAAAGAAATTTTTAATGATGTATAGACACACAATTAAATAAGTTTACTTGTGATAACTGAGAAAATAAAATTAAATACTAACAACTTCTTATTCATTACAAAATTATATATTTTACACTGTTTAGAAGTTAATTTTTTAGTTATAAGCGTAATTCAAATTAAAGTACCATTAGTGTGACTTCTTTTGTTGTAGATTAGACTGACAAATAACTTATATTAGAATAGCAAAAGGATACTTTTGGCAGAATGCATGCTGAATTGGAGTCATCTGTCAAACGGTTTCTATGCAAATTTTTAATGTTATTCATTTCTGAAAATAATGGCACAGGCATATGTAGGTGAAAACATAGTTAAAATAGCATAAGTAACTTCTCCAAACAGTTAAATATGTTTGGAATCGAATTCCACATTTTCAAAATTGCTACTTCCTGCTACGGGCCTTTTTATGTACATTGCTTGTTACTCACTCTGTTTCAATTAATTCTAATATTTTCCTTGTGTCAATAAATTTTGGCAAAATTAATGGCAAACAATGTTATATACTAATTCAGTTTTTTTAGATCAAAGTTCTTTAACAGAGAGTAAATGGTGTTCAGAATTATTCAGACTATAGAAAAAATTCAGTAAAGGTCTTTTTAGAGCATTTCACATATCAAAAATTTAATAAAAACCTTTTTTTAAAATCTATATAGAAAAATAAATATTAAAAACTTCTTACTTTATCTCTTTCAATAATTACAAAAGAAGGTGATAATATATTTTGAAAAGAAATGAAAATGATATCACAATATGAAATCATATTACTTATGAAAATATTGTCAAAAGTAACAAAGGAAAATTAATGAAGTTGAAAAACGAAAATAAAAAACATGAGTTAAAGCCATTTGTAAAGTATTTTTCTTAACTAGCACAAGATAATATAAAATATCGTCTTAAAATTTAAGACCTCTCCACAATCATAGAATTTTATTGAGTGAACTGCTTTAAAATTTTGAATTTTAAATTAAAGCAAAAAAAAATTATCATAATCTTAACAATTTAATATGGCTCAATGATGAAACAATAACATAGTTTTAAATTTTATTACAATAAAAATTATTGTTACAAATTATATTTAAAATTTATTTCCTGAAAATTGATTTTAAAAAATTCATTTATTTAATCAAAAACAGTATCACTAGAAAGCTACCTTTTTAAACTTTAAAATAGTGTAAACAATATCTTTTGCTTAATAATAAGCTCTAATGTTATGATGGAAACATTAAAATTCTGTTTTTATTTCATTCTAATTTAAATTCTGAAAAATCCATTCTAAGTAGGCCTTAAAGAACCAAAAAGTAGCTTTTTGCCAAATTGCATGATCTTAAATTCCAAAAGTTTGAGACACATATTCCACTGTCAATCAGGACAGACCTCTAGATGTATAATTTAAAAAAAAATCAATGAAAAAAACACATGCACCGACACACAAAATGTTTGTAAGAGTTTTCAAAACAGAAAAAGCAAATATTGTAATCCAAGTTATAAAATCTAATTATTAATAAATTATAGTTTTAAAAATCTTTTTTCAACCTTTTCTCCTTTAAAAATTTTAAATACCAGATAAAAAATGCTTTATATCTATACTACTATTATATATGTGAAAGTTTAGATGGATGATGTTAATCATGCAAGAATGGTTGAATGAAATCGGATGAAATTTAGAACAGAGATAGATTATAGTCTAGAATACAACACAGGTTACTATTTATTCCGGTAAATGGAGTGGTTAATTATTTTAATAAATAAAAATTACTTTCTCCCCAAATGAGTAATTCTTAATATATTTTCAACCAGTTATTTAAAACAATTCTGTTCTGGGATTTTATTAGTATTTGATGCATATAAAATTAAACATTGTTAATCAGTCGATCTTTTGGATTCATTCCGAAGTACTACTGAATTTAAGTGAAAGTACTTTTTCATTAATTGAGTGTAAGCAAAAAATTATCAGAGAAATTTGGCGGAATTCTACATTATTTGGTTATAGTGCTCGACTAACTGAAAAGAAACAAAATTGTTGTTGTTGTTACTTATGGCACTTGCCATGGACAAGACACGCTGACACATCAGCAGATTTTAAGCCGGTTATATACGTCTCTTGTTTTACAAGTAGCGCCATCTAGGGCCAAGAGTACGACTTAGCTACACACTCGTCACAACCCTTTTTAGGGGGCGGACTACATTCATGCAAATTCATTCATACAGCTCAGATCGTAATTTAGACCTGGAACAGAGAACGATCACCTCTGACCCAGTACCCCCAGTGATATTACTCTCGATATGGAGGACTTTGCGACCACGAACGGATTTAACGAGCGCCAATCGCCACACACTCGGTTATTGTTCTGGCCGGTGAGTTTCGAACCCGTAACCTAAGGAGTATGAGTTCAACGCTCTACCAACCAGGCCACAACAACAACAACAAAGAAACAAAATAAAGCAATAATTAAAAATTTCTTATCCATATTACCCCAACTGGTATAGAAAATTCACAACATTTGTATTGTTCCAATTGGCGTTGAATTGGCATGAGCAGTTTGCCCTTGACTTATTTTGGTTTTGGCCAGACTAATCAGCAAAATGACTTTGAGTAACTAGGTTTGCTGGTTTGTTTTATTTCAGGTACTGTAAATAAATTGTTTTTAGATTAGGTCTACGCTTTGATATACAACCATTTGGTGCTCTGCGAGGTTGGTAAATTTTCACCAATGCTTTGTTTGGGTTTATGTTGCCACCTTTTATATTATTGTAATTTGATCTTTCCTATTCATTTCCAATAATTGTTTTCATGCTATATGTATTCCTTTCACCTACTTTCATTATTTTCAATTAAATTTTCTTTTTGTGCCTTCCATTTTTTTTGCATTTATTGATTTTTTTTTTTTCTATATTTCCGTTAATTTATTGCAGCGTTCATCGAAACCTTATGATTGGAAAAGCTATTGTTGCCGTTCACACTACCTTTGGCCATTTCACCAAAAATTGTCAACAAACTTTGGGGGGGGGGCAACATTATTTTCAACAGCACCATAATGATATGGTTTGATGACATCTCCCATTGTGATCAGACCACCAGTTCTCATACATACACATCAAAATTTCCATGTATACAAAGTCGCAGGTAAAAATAATTATGCATATAAAATCTAAAATTTTTCAGTATTGATCCATAGAATAAAAAATTTTAACCAGTAGAGATATTAAAAAGAAAACTACGTAAGAAAACATAATAACTAAAAACTTAATCAATTAAACTTAATAAGTTAAAATTTAATCACTCAATTTTATACAATTGATTGTTGTAATTAATTAAATTCAATATAGTACAGTAAAACACTTTAAACAGTAACAAATAACTCATAAATAACATATTGATGAGAATAATGGTTGAATGTATAACAGATTAAAGAAGTTTCATTGCAATTCTTTTAAGAGCAACTGCCTTCATATTTGATACATATTTTTGGAAACACCAATTTCATCCTGCAGTACTCTTATTTTTCCATTGATCAAACCAATTTATATATTTTCCCTAAATGTATAAAAAGTTGAAACATATATTTACTAGGCATAACTAAGACAAATTCAACATCTTTGAATTCCAATGAGATCAAACTTTTTTTGAGCCACAAGAAGTATGACAGAAAACACATTTTGTACAACCTTTTAGAAATAACTACCCAGGATTACAATAAACAACATTGCACATTGTTAAAATGGGAGAGGGAAAAAAAGCATTAAAAGTAGTCTTAATACATGTGAGATCCCCTGAAAAAGTTTCCTTTGCACTACTCAAGAAAATTAAGTACTCTTTAAAGATCTTTTTCATAAATTATACACTTTTAAGCATCCCTTATGGTGTTTTTATTTAGTTTCACTTTTATTTTGAAATTGCCTTAGGCAGCCACCTGTTTACGCATTATCTTAATTGTCTCAATTTAATATTACGATACTTTTCTGTTAGCTGTGCGCAAGTGAAAAATTGCCAAATAATGTAGACTTCTGTTGACTCTTTATCATTCACTTCACTTGGTGACTTGGCTTGCGTTTGGTTCACAATTGATAATGTTTGAACCCAGATAATGGAAAAGTACTACTAATGCCAAGCAATTTTGATGAATTACATCTAATCACAATGAAAGAAAACTAATTTATAGTTGTACAATAAACAAAGCATTTTGATCAGTTACCTGTACTTTAAAACAGGGGAATAATTAGTGATTAGTCCAGCTTTTAAGTTTGCAAGAGCTGTCATTTATTTTGAGACATTTTTTTAAAAATTGAAAGTTATTTAGACCACAATTAATATATTAGCATTCTGTTCATGTTAAATCACCTGTCCCTAATATCCTACCTCTATCTTTAAACATCCAATTATGCAATAAAAATGAAATTGAATTTCACATCAACAGTGAAGCATATTTTTATTAAATAAGCTTGAAATATTTTTTGAAATAATTAAAAATAAAAAATATATATACTCCAAAAAATTAATATAATTGAAGGCATCAACTTTTCAAGCAAAAATTATTTTAGTATTGCAATAAGGCTGCAAGTTATCACTAAAAAGTACCAAACTTTAGTTAAAAGTTAATAAAATTTCAAAAAAAGTTGTTTTGAGATGCAAAATCTCACTTTTCAAAAGATATATGTACCATGTAGCCAGTTAAAGATCTAAAGCTCAGGCCTGAAAAATAGCAACGCACCCACACATACATATAAAAAAAAAACATGCAATGATCTTCATTATAAGGAGATATAAACAGATTCACAATCTCTTTCAAAATGGTTAAAGAAAATTTGACATATATATTTAAGAAAAGTTAACATTAAATATTGTTTGACTACTTAGAAAATAGGTATCATTTTTTTTTAATAAGACACTTGGTGAGTTAAACATGTGTAACTTACTATTTAAACTTAATTGAATTTGATCCATTTTCCTTCTATTAATATTTAAAATTTAAAAGGGTATTTCTCACATAACAAAAACCTACCTGTGGTCTTCTAAAATTTCATTCAGAGGAAAAGTAGTAATGACTGCACCATTAAGAAGGATAAAATCAGATCGAATGAGTGCTTTTGCATCAAGAGCCCTCATAATGTCCCCCATGGAAAGAAAGCCAGAATCGCTGATAACAGTAACAGACATTGGAGAATCTTTATCAGACCAATGAGAAGAACTGAAAATAACAGTATTTAATCCTTGAAACACAATCAATCTTTTATAACAACACTATAATTATATTACAAAGGATAATAAATATAAGCTTTACCTACTAATATTTTTAACTAAATTATTTAAATTTAATTAGAGTTTGTAAATTTAAAATAAAATTCATAGACTTTATGATTCAACACAAAATTAAATGAAAGAATAAAGAGTCACAACAATTAACTTCTAATTGTATGTTATCTTATGTAGTACTGAAATACCTAAGATATTCTTCATGTAAAATGCAAGATCAATTCTAACAATAAAATATGTGCATTAACTAGACTATTTTGAGTATTTTATGTGAGTACATTACACAACATATGACATGGATTATATGTGAATTAGAATTAATGCATTTATTTCATCTTATTAAAATCTTGATTAAAGATAAATTTTCTTCAAATTTTGTTATCAAATACTATACGTCATCAGCAGAGTTTTGTGACAATTTAAAAAATAGTCAATTTTTATTTATTTCTTTATTGAAAATTAAGTTGGAATATATAAAAGGTATCATTCTGTTTGGTAAATTCATTGATACTATTCATTGCAGCATTCCAAGATTAGTATTTTTCAATTATTTTATTTCATTAAAAACTAAAAATGAATAAATTTCAAGAATTCTTTTATCTTCATTTATCTCTACTATTTTAATTCAAAGCTGTATATCAATTACTTATATGGTTAGTTTAAGTGGCAAAAAAGATTTTAAGAATAGAATGAAGAGCATTTTATTTTATATATATATATATATATATATATATATATATATATATATATATATGGTACACATCTAATTAAACATGCTAATCAAATTTTCAGTTTTTCTATAAGCATCATTAAAAATATACACCAAAATGATGAACTTTATCCAAATTTTTGCTTCCCCTTAAAAGAAAAAGAAAAATGTTTTTGAAGGTTGCATTAAAGATAAACTATGAATTACTTTTATGTAAACTAAAGAAAAATTACATTTATAAGTAAATTGCTCCCCATTTTAAGAGGGGGAAGAGGGGCAAATGAATTTCAAATGGAAATAAGGAAATTTTATTCTAAATTCTACTTAAAATTAGACATAATTAGAAAAGATGCCAAAATAAATAGAAAGTATTACTTGAATATATTAATACAGTTTTAATCAATTAATTTTCAAGTACAAGAAGATATCATTCAGAAAAGATTTATAATTTATATTGATGAAATGTAAGCAAGCAGTAACTTGATATTTAATAAGTGTTAGTCATCAGGAAATGGGAATGATATACTCCAAACAGGATATGCTTTGACAATTTGTGTCACATTATTGAAATGTGTGCAAGGTGTTAGATGAAATTTTTGCATAAAACTAATGTTTTTTTAAAAAAATTACAGACAAATGAAATCACAAATTTTTGAAAAGTGAGCACAGAAAAAGGCTGTGGTTGCAATTAATAATATATCCTATAATACCAAACAAATTAATAGAGCTGAAAATTCCAACAGCTGTAAAGGAAAAATTTTAAGTAGGTTTGTAACCAAATTTAATTATTTACCTGAGGGTTAAAAAGTAGAATTGACACAATTTGTAAAATTAAATGCTCTTAAGTTAAAAATTTATGAACATAATATTATATTGTGTGGATATGAGTTTCAAGTACTTCACCACCAACCATACCACTTCAACTTTACAATAATTGAATATATTTATATAAATATTAAAAGACAGTTTCAACATATAAAGCCCATAAAAATTATGGATATGAGTAAATAGCTCAAAATGAGGTCATAAATATAACAGTCAGTAACTTGGGACAACTTTACTGTAAGCATTTTCAAAAACTTTAAATATATAAAAAAGACCATAACAAAAGAAATACAAAAATCTTTCAAAAGTTATGTAGAAAGTAATAAAAGGTTTATGAAGCCACTAGTTAAGAAAAAGGTATGAATGAAAATATTTTAAAATAAGTTTAATTGTTTCAAATAATAGAATAATATTCTTAAGAAAAAATCAATGATATCTATACCTTAAAAATATTATTATATATTTAAAAATTACATTATCAGGAACTTTTCCATTAGCCAGGCACAAGCAAAACATCACTAAATAAATTGGGCAGAATTCTATTTATTTGACGATTTTCCACTAGCTTCTATCTAATAGAAAAGTACTTATTAAATATTTTATATTATGTTTTTCCATTTTAAAATCTTTTTATATTTACAGCAAAAAAATAAAAAGTTTTGTACAGTTTAAACTGTCAATTATCTCCTACTAACCTTGAAATGGGATTAAAAATTCAATAACAAACAAAAAAAAATAACTTAGCATAAAAAGATTAATATTTAGTAGAAAAGTAAATTTAAAAATAGAAATATTTTATTTATTTAATCATAATTCAATGTTAAGTCACTTTAAGTAAATAAAAAATTTTATGGCAAATTTGTGCCCTCTTTTGACAATATCATAAATCATCCATGGTTATAATGCCCCTCATTCCACAAAAAAAAACAGTGTAAAAAGGTAAATAACAGTGTTGTTTATGGCACTTTTTCAAGCCTGCTGACTGTCAGCAATTCAAACCAATTGAGCATCTCTCATTTTTCAGTAGTGCCAACTAGGGCCAAGAGTACAGCTTAGCTACGCTCACACATGTCACAACCTTTTTTATAGGACAAACTTTATTAATGCCTTTTCATTTGTTCCACAGATCGTAATTTAGATCAGGAACAGAGGATGATCCCTTATTACATAGTATCTCCAGGGGTCTTGCTTTCAACAAGGAGGACCTTGTGACCATGACAGATTTAACAAGTACAAGCCACCACATATTTGAGGAAACTTTGGCAGGTGAAGTTTGAACTTGCAACATAAGGTATACTCTACCAACCAGGCTATCCCAGCCCTAAATAACATTGTTATTATTAAAATGATTTCATAATTATGTATAATTTCTGATGAACAAAAGATAAAACTTTTCTTAAAAAATTTGAAGAAATTTCTTTAATTACATGTTTTATAAAAATTAAACTAAAATGTTATTTAATTGCCTAAGTATTAAAACAAAGAAAATCTATTTGTTTTATATCAATGTATCTAATAATATATTCAAACACATACTTTATATAATTTCTAATAATATTATTATGGGAACAACAGAAAATGAATGTTTCCTGAATTCCTGCATCTTCAAGAGACTGCAGAAGATAATCCATGAAAGTTCCATTGACAATTGGTAAGAGGAACTGAAAAAATAATTTATAAATATTTTTAAATAAATACTTTAACAACATAAAGCAATTAATAATAAAAATAATAGGCCTTAAGGTAAAACCTGCCTTAAAAGTACAAGTTATAAAATTTACATTTTTATAAATATGTGCAGAATTCAATAAACTGAGTCAAGATGATTAAAATAATTCTGAATGAAGGCTGTCTACCAATTTCCCAAGAGAGAAGAAAGAATACAGTCCTTTCAAATTTTTTGAGAAAACTTCCTGATAATCGAGATTATAGCTTGCTGGGTTTCTTAATGATATTTTAATTAAATGGCAGAAAATTGCTATCAATATTTCTGATTTTTTTATTTAATTAAACGTTTAAAATTCCGTTTTTATGAATGTGAATAAAAAAGCTAAAATTTAATCACTAACTTTCTAAAAACACATTTTGTTATTTAAAATAACCAAAATTAATAAAAATGTTATATTCAACTAAATTAGGTCTATATAGATAATTAACTTCCAGGCACTTTTTAATAGATTTTCATTCTATTGAAAAGTGTTAGATACTAATTACTTTTATACTTTTTGGATAAAAAACAATTTGATGACAGATGTAGCACCCTCATTAATATACTAATAAACATAATTTTCAATTTTATTAAATTTAGTCTTACCAATGGTTGAGAATTTGTAAGAGGTGAGAATTTTTTGTTGAAATTATCAGCAACTAACACAGCTTGTGATATTTCTTGCTGTTTTAGGTCGTCTTTCACATTAAGCATGGCTTTATTTCGATAAGTACAAAATGCTAACAGATTCCAATATTCAACGTCACGTTCGCTAGTGGCCCACAAACTACACTAGCGTTTCAATCGCAACGTTTATCCCTACGTGATGGACTATTCCATCGCAAATTGTACTTTACACAGGTAAAGTGGGTTCACACGAGGCTAACAATTGCGTCGCAATAGAAGACCACGCCTACTATAGGATGATCACATGACCAATTCTGAAACAGGTTGGCATATTTCTGGAGGGTATTCCAGATCTCTTCATGAATCGTCTTTTGGCGCTCACTTTCATTTCAATTTCGCGCATAGCTCCGTGGAAGTATTTTGAGCTCTCGACATCGGTATACCGTCAACATGGGTGAACGAAGTATCCGAAGGAGACATTAATCTCGGAATCAAAAAGTTTTATTGAAAAAAATCTCTTGGAAATTAAAACCTCTGAAATGTGCGAAATTTTAAGGCATAACAATAACACATATAAATGTTCGAAAATAGTAAAAACACCCACATTAAATGTTATTTATATTTTGACTTAAAATGCTTCATATTTTGGATACTATGTGTTTTGCTGTTAATTTATTTATAAACCCCTTTTATTATGAATGCTTTATTTACTAATGTGATTTTTTTAAAAATTGATTTTAAAGCTTTACAAATCAATTGCTCTCGTTAGAAATAAAGAAGTATCATGAGGAAAAAAAAGTATACACTCAATGTTATTGATATGCTGTTATAGAACCCTAAGAGAGATCCTAATACTTTGTCGTTATTTATTTATTTATTTATTTTTTGCAAAAGTAATTAACACAACAAACAAACTCTATTTGTCTTATCAAATAAATATATTGATTTAAAACTTATTCTAGATGTTAATTCCTTTGCTTTAGTAAATATTTACTACAGCAAAATCTCCTTTTACCAACTGCATTTGTTTTAAAATTTTAAACAGTACCAAGATTTTTTTTTTTTTAACCGGAAAGTGGCAAAAAGAAATTACACTAAATGGAACGTTTCCAAATCCTCCCTAGATTTAAAGTCATTATTACTACCCTTAACTTTTAAAGATTTCCTAGTAGTATATATTTAGTAGTATTTTATATTATAGTATATATATTGTTATTAAACAACTACCTATATCTAAATAGATATTAAATGATTCAACTTTTACAAATTGAATTATATTTTAATAAAATTATATACTAAAATTAATATTATTATTATATTAAAATTAATATTATTAATATATTAAAATTAATATTTTATTATATTTTTCAAATAAAAATTAACATTATTTTATTATATTTTTCAAATAAAAATTAATATTTTTTATTTGAAATAGCCAATAAACAAAATTCTGATATGAAACACACAAAAAAATACTTTAGAATTATAATTTTTTAAAATTCATGATTAAAAATTGTACAGTTATGGCTGTAGCTGAAATGTCGTTTGTTGCTGGCATAGAACTTTGGCCAGACTCTGTGATCATGTCTAATAATCTGTATTTAGTTATAATTTGTTGTATTTCCAACTGTGCTCATATTGCTGAGTCTGGCTTTAGTTTTTATATTATATATATAAATATATATATATATTGAGTGCAATAGACCTTCCAAAGGCATCAATTTCATCATCTGACTCAACATTCAGTTT
>JAOUZG010032936.1:3886328-3910497 GCA_026289955.1 Argiope argentata | reverse complement strand
GCTTGTCTTCGGCCCAACTCACCTGTAGCCCCGGCCAAAACGTTACAATATTCCTTTATTATTTTTTCAAATAAATCATTGTAATATTTTAGTATTGAGCAATCAAGTAGCATTTGTCTAGAATTAGATCTAATCCCGAATATTTCTGTCAATTAGATACGTATAAATAGCAATATATAACTGATACATATTTTTTGAAATAGAGAGCTCATCTTCTATTATAATAAGAAATTGATTGGATTTCTGAAAAAATATACAATTCAAGAGCCATATAATTTTCTACTTATGTATTGGTGATCCAGGTTCTAAGATATCTCGTAGCAATTTTATCAAAATTCAATGTTTCAATGTTTTGAATCATTATTTTTCATTGAAAAATAATGTCATATCCACTCTTAAATGCTTCAAAATGATGAAATTTTAAAGTTGAAACCTCATGAAATATACCAGGTTAAACTTAGATTAAATGTTCCTTATTAAAAAATTATTTTTAAAATTTTTGATTATTATGGTGATTTTAAAATGTTTGTAAAATTTATTAAAGTTATCAACATTTTTTACGAGTTTTTCCCCTTCTTTTTCCATTATTTTGTGTGCACATTTAACGAAATTGCCATCTTCAAAAATATCCAAAAGCAACTAGAACAAACAAACTATTCTTTTAAAATATTATTCTGGAATATTTTATTCCTCATAAATTTCGATACGTTTATAATGTTTAGTATTCTTTAAAAAAATACAGTCGAAGTAAATTATTTTTCTAATTTTTGCTATTCTTAAAAATAAAACACTATTTATTTATTGCTATATTTGCTATTTTTATCAAGCCATGTAATTCACAAAAGTTTTAATTGTACTTGCATCCTTTCATAAAATTGACCGTTGAAAATAATTGATGTGTTAAATATGTAAAATTAAACTTGCAAAACATACGTTGCGTTTATGTAACTTAGCAACATTCCATTTTCTTTCTCTTCTTAATGATCGCTAAGAGTGGAAATAACAATCAATGAAAACTTTTTTTAATAATTATTCATGCCGATGTATTTAATAAAGGAATAAGCATCTTGTTTTGGTAGGAATCCCCAACAGTTTCACAAATTAATTAAGAAAATTTAATATTTTAGAACCGTATTTGAAATTTTAATTGCTTACAAGAAAAGATTTCTTTATTTTTGTCGATAATCTCCATAGGCATGGTAAAAGAATCAAACTATATAGGTAAATGAATTTCATGAAGAGATAGTGATAGTGGTATTTAAGTGAAGTTATGGTGTATAAATTTTAGAAATATTTGCCAGCATAGTTAGAAAACTCTCGAAAACTAGCGTAAGAGGTAACCGTCTCCTTATTTAGAAGTGATTACCGGCATAAGAATTACTTTCAATTATGAAAGAAATATGCCCTGTCGTATACAGAATCATTGACAATAGTCTTGAATCAGTTTCGAAATGCCCAAAAATAAATTTAAAAAAAAATTCCCAAAAGAAAGTTTTGCGCAGGGCCTAAAAGATCTCGCGCAAAACAAACGGGTCAAATTAAAGAATTTCTATTTTCTAGTTGCATAATTTATAAGTACAAATTTTAAAAATTACAAAATGCTAAAATAAGTAACACTTTATCATGTATGAGTCATGGTCAGTTTCTTATATGTCTCATTACGTACACATATTTAATGGAATATTTATTGACGCCGAAAGTTTGTCTCAATACTGTTGTGCAGATATATGAAACCCGGGAAATCTAGATTCGTAATAAAACAATAAAAATAAATACATTTCTATTAAATTAATGAAATAAAAAATAATAATTTAAACAAAATAAATTGTATTAAAGTATGAAATTAAACTGACCAATTTATTAGAAAAAGTGGTCTCGTTCTCTGCATTGCCTATGATTGTGAAATACTTAAATCGGTTTCTGATTAAAAATCGAAATGGACTAGCTCCCCCCCCCCCAGGGGTCTTGAAAAAATGCTAAAAACAAGCATATTGAAAAAATGTTAGAAATCAAAAACAAAATAAAACAGCAAATATCAAAAAGAGTGGCGTAGAAAAAAGCATATTTAAGTCTTCACATGAATTTAGTAATTGCTTATTTAAATGAAAGAAATTTATCCTTTTTCAGGTAATGTTTTTTCCCGGAAGTCGAGTAATCGTTTATTATTATTATTATTTATTTATAAAATGCCGTTTGAACTCAGGGAAAGGAATTGGCCGAGTCATCGCCACTCCCATGTCTATTAAAACCGTTGCTTCTCAAAATCTGAACAAACCATGTAGTCGAGGACTTAAAGGTTTGCCTATCGGGGATGGCGACCTTCGGGCGACGGGGCCTCTAACTACATTCCTTGTGTCTGGAAAAGGACGGACCTCCCAAGTTCACATCTGCTGATTTTCTATAAACCTTTTACCCATGCAGCGTTTAAATCAGCAGGCATTTTAAAAGGGGCATTGTATCATATTTAACACACTTCGAAAAACAGAGGGGAAAGTATCCAGACGAAATTACTTTTTAAATAATACTTTTCTATGCTACTTTCACATTTTAAATCTTAATTCTTATAGAGAAAGTGACGCGTTCTGAAGGAAATTGATAAAAAAAAATTTTTTTGTATCATTTAAGAAGGCATCAACATTTCAAATGGAACATTTGCCAATAAAAAAATAAATTACTCGATACTTTGTGCATTTTATGATAACTATCAGAAATGATTTAATTTATTTTGTGCTTAAGATATAAAAAAAAAGATTTTAATTTTTTTGTAGTAAAAAAAAAATTTCCCAAATAATTTTTTATTAATCATTTATTGATACGCACTAAATCGTATATTTGAAGTGAAGGAATATTTTAAATGATACTCTTTTTTTATTGTTAAGTTTCATTAAATTATTGCCTGCTTTATTATTTTTGTTTAAAAAGTTTCAATTTTTAGTAATCCTCATGGGAACAACAAATAGATTAGACAACATTAAAGAATTTAACTCATCGGATTTTTTAAAAAAAATTCTTAATACTATACAAGAACCAAATCTGGGAAATGTTTATATTATTTAATTTATGTATTAAATTAGGAGAATTTTATGCCCTATGTATATGAGAGTATCTTACAAGCTCGGCTTGATTTTTATAGTCTTAGTGAAAAAGATAAACCATAGATAGTGTCATGTTAAAGGAATTTCGCTATAAAATTATGCTTGAATCGGGGGAAAAATTTGCGAAAAACTGAGTTTATTTAAAAAAATTATGTAGATACACTGAGATTTATGAGGATTACAGTCAGTTGGATTACCTTGTTAAAGGGTCAAATACACAAAGATGAGAGATGAATTTTATAAATTATGAGCTTTAAAACCTTTATAATTGTAATATTTATATTAACGAAATGAGGTATTAATCTTATTATTATTTTTTTAATTCCTGAAGTATATAATATTGTGAGACGCAAACGCCGTATTTACATGATACCGAATTTCAAAACATTTTCTATGAAACATGGATGAAAATTTTATAATAGATACTTCGAAAAAATACAGAATTTATTTTAATATATAAGAATGTAAATTTGAACGCCTTTTAGTTTTGATAGTAAATGACAACCGAAAGGCTGGTTGCAACTCTTTTTTGGCAATTTATCTTCCTTTAATTTCAGAAATTTCCCTTCGATTTTTTAAATCTTAAGTTTAGATTGAAACAGACTCAGTATACACTACTGATATTTTCTTGAAATGACGTTTTTGCAAATTTATGAGATTATATATCTGGAGTAAAACGATCTCAGTTCTCTTTTACATATCTTTAAAATACTTTGTAGAAGAAGTGAATTTTTAAAATTTTAATTGTTAATTTATTTAAGTTATTTTCAATTAAAATATTTTAAAGAAAGTCAGTTTAAAGCAAAAAGAATAAATAAGCATTTTAAATGTGAACATTATAAATTATTTCTCGATAAATTCTGAAATCCACAAAATTTTAACAAACGAAGCATTTTTTCTTTACCTCATTGCCAACTATAATATTTAATGATATCTAAACAAATGTATTCATATATACGTGATGCAAGGCTTTATATACTCTTTTATAAAATTTAAAAAAGTTTTTAAATTCACATGAATATATGTGCATCTTTCTCAAAATATTTTTATAAATCAATGAAGAAAAATTTAACCTTAGCAATTAATTTAAAATGGTCCTTTAATTTTTAAAACAGCTTAATAAGCCATAATTCTGACTTTAAAAACTGGGAAATCTTTCAGAGTAACGGAATTCTCATGCTAACCAGGCACAGAAAATTTAATTATGAACTTATTAAATCACTTCAATCGTAGATATTTAGTAATTATAGTATTTATATCCAGTTCAGAATAGATATAAATCCTTAATAATTTTGTTTGAAGCATTGAATATCGGCAGAAACTTGTTTAAAAACACAAATTAGTATTTTTCTGAGAAGAATGCGGAAGAAATCTAGTTTTCGTAAGATTAGTCAAGCCGCGTATAGCCTCCAGCGATGGGGAGAGTTGACTCTTTGTGAAATAGGAAGCTCACTGCCTGTGATCAAAAGTCCCACCACCGGCCACCTGCCCCAACTATTTGTGTGTGGGGGGGAGGGTCTGTTCCTGGAAAGAGCATCAATGGGTAAGAGACTTTTCAAATGCATGATTCACATCTGCTTCGAGAGCGTCCATTGGACAGATCGTATCGATTGTTACTTTCTAACGTGATCCAAGACCTGAAATCGAAATATCAATCAATAAGAACTTGTCAGTAATTTGAATCACACCTATTTTTGAAAAGTATTGGGCACTGAGATTTGTGACTTTTTGATATTGGTTAAGCAATAACCGTTTGAAAAATATTCGTCATCCCTGGTCTCTGAGATTTGTGACTTTTTGATATTGGTTACGTAATAACCGTTTCTAAAATATTCGTCATCCCTACTCTACAATTGAGGGGAAGGGGGACTAATCACACTATAGTGAAATTATCGGAAATTGAGAAGTCACTGCTCCGACAGATTTCAGTGATATGCAATTCAGTGTTACGATTATTCCGAGAATAACCAATCCATTCACAGATTTCTCCTTTTATCTTTATTCCTTTTATCTTTATTATTTATCTGGATTTATTATTAACATCAATTTTACGCTGGATACTGCAAATCTCTAGCGTCAAGAGTGCCATATACAGAGAAAGAAACTCGATATCGAAGAAAGTGCCTCCTATCGGTGGGGGTGATAGGGCGGTGACTAAACTAAAGAAAGAAAAGGCTTAAAAGGTTTGATTGACAAGTCGAATAACACCCAACAAGAAAAGAATTCCTGGTCCCCAGAAGATACTGCTGTGTGGAAGTGTTACATTCAGAAGGTCATTTGATTCACCAAACGACCCCTAATAAAACCTGCCCTTTCCCATTGTAGAGGCTTTTCGAAAACCGACACCGTTTTTGGAGACATCACTCACCCTCCCCCCCAAAAAAAAATTTGTTTGGATACGTTACTCTTTGATCTAGATATTTTAGATTTTCTCTGCTTGCACGGAAAATCGTACTGAGGGCAGCGGGAATCCTAGAAGCACTCTTAGAACATAGGATTCATCACTCATTAATTATTGAAGCACTTAATTATTGAAGTTTGGGGCATTTAATTTCCTTTCATAATTCTGTTAATATCATAGAATCCTGTGATTAAGAAGGAGTAATTAAATAATTTTATATTTATAGAATTTTATTTGACACGACTTTATTTTTAACAATAATTACGTTTATTAATTTTTCAATCCAGGAGGATGGGCAAATTCTACGTGTCTATGAAAATCTAAGACTTCGGTCTCACCTTCAAAGAATGGGTCCAATTCTTTATCTCAATAGTTTTAGTACTAACAGCGAATTTTAATGAAATTTTCCTTTTTTAAAAATTTTATAAACAAATTATTTATTTACATTTTTTTAAATAGGCTTAAAAGAGAAAGGAAACGGACAAAATTTAGTTGATTTTTTAAACTTTTGCAACATTGCCTGGTGTTTCTGTGTAGCTGGGATACTCCAGATTTCTATTTGATTTTCGAAAAAAAAAGAGAATATTCTAAATTTTAATTAAATGGCTTATTTGTACCACTTTAAAAAGAAAAGATAAATATATTTATTTTGGAAATAATGTTAGGATGAATTCTATTCCTCAGCTTTCCTAAACGTGGGATATAGCCAACTTAATACAATGTTCATAAATTAGAAGGAAAAATAATGAATTAAATTGTAAAATGCACATATTGGATTGAATGCCTCCTGGTTTTGAAAATTTTTAAACCATTAATTGTGTGATTATTTCTAAATGTATTTTGTATTAATTATTTATTGGATTTTGAAAGTACAACCATTCATCTGTTTAACCATGATTTGTTGATATATTTTGTATCAGAATCTGGAATATTTGAGACTGATAATTCGTCTAAGATTTGTAATATTTTTTACTTATAAATAAAAAAATAATATGGCAACAATAAAAAGAAGTTAGATTTAAAAAAAATGAATTTAATTTCCAAAGAATTTGTTTCAATATAATATGGTTAATATGGTCACTAACATTAAACACAAAGAAAAAGAAAAAAAAAAGAGTAAATTAACTGCAAAGCTTTCTCTCTCTGACATTCATCACGAGTGAAGACTGTTCCCCATTTCTGAAAGTTATCAGCAATTTTGCTCATTTGTATGTAACTAAAGTTTTTTAAAATGTTGTGCGAGATTCAATTAAATAATTTGGTAGGAATATTGCTTCGTCCGAAATAGAAATTATGATTACTCCTTTATCACCAGGAATTGATAAACAAATAGTTGTAAATTATATTATTACACAAATGCTTACACATTAAAAAGCATTTT
Organism: Argiope argentata; assembly: GCA_026289955.1. Lineage (NCBI taxonomy): Eukaryota > Metazoa > Arthropoda > Arachnida > Araneae > Araneidae > Argiope > Argiope argentata. Next base: position 3,903,620 of record JAOUZG010032936.1, on the reverse strand, counting down.
TTCTTTGTCATATAAGAAAACGTTTTCATAAAAGCAGTAACTAACTTAGTTTTAGTTAATTTTATAATTCAGATTTATTGCTAAATTTTACTTAGCTTGTTCTTGATTGCTTACTTACAAGAGTATATTTAACTTCAAATTTTATGAGACATTTAACATTTATTACTGTTTTAAAAACCGTATATCATTCAGCATATTGTGGAATGCATCTCTTTTCATTTTCAATATTCTCAACTGAATAGGGAACTCGAAAAACGAAAGTGTTTAAACTTCAACTAAAAAACTTTCTCATTCAGTATTATTTATACGCATTGCAGATAATATTCTAATCTAATATTAATTAATTTTACTAACATGGAGCCTAATACATGCAATAATTTATTACATTAAAGAATAACAAGATTTAAAAACTTTATATAATTTACAAATTAAAATTAACTTAACGAAACTATAACACCACAAAATTAATTTTTGCACAACGATAAAGCTAAAAAAACTATTTTTTTTAATGATATCAAAGTTTTCTTGAATATTAATGTTTTAAAGAAGAAAAAATTTGTTTTTTCAATCAACTAAATCATTCACTAAAACTGAATAATTTATGAATTTTGAATATCGTTCTTCTGCAAAAGCTGATGATTTTAGACCACTTCATAGACGGTCTCAAAGAACATACGCTAACAGGATTCCCCGACGGTGATTGGACTATGATTATGAAAATATTGATTGGTCTAATATTGATATGTAAAAACAGATTTGATAGCAGAAGACAGAAAGTTTATTTATTTATTTAAATCTCGAAGGATGAAGAGTATTTTTCAGAATATCATTCCATATGGCAAAAGGACTGTGTAAAATGTAAACTTCATAATTTGTTATTAGAGCATTTATTGACTGAAGTCATATAAAATATTTATATTTGCATCATTTAAAAGTTTTGAAAGTAAAATTAAAAATTGAATTTTACGAAGAATCCGAAAAATTTCTGTTGAATAATCCTTTAAGATATTATGAAAATTACAAAAGATTAAAATGAAATCTGCTGTGCATATTTCAGTGTATCGTGTCAGAACATAATTTCTTGAACGGCCAAGCACCACGTGTAAAAACTGAAATTAAATTATATTTTTTACAATTAATTATATTTTTATACAATTTAAATTATATTTTTATTCATTTTAATGGTTTCATTGAATGAGTCACTTTAGTATTGCAAACGATCCAAAAAAATTAGTCTCGCATTTTTTGTTAAAAAAATATCACATTTCCTATTCATTTCATTTCATATAATCACGTGCTCAAAATAACATTATTCTAAGTGTTATTGGCTGTAGTCATTAACTTATTTTTTTATTTAAAATGTTAATTGTTAATTGTTAAATGATTTTAATTCAAATGTTTAATTTGACATTTAAAATGTTTATTTTTCATCTACGGATTTTTGTTGACGCCAGAAAACCTCATTCCCAAAACATATTTTGACATGATAATAATTATTCTGCAATTTACATGCAGTTTCAATACTGAACGACTCTGCTTTCAATTTTCATATTTAAAAAAAAGATGCACTTGGTTTCAAGAAAAAACGTTTATATTAATTTCAATTTAATATTTCCACTCTAATTTAATGAAAATTTTATACACTCTGACAGAAAATTTAGTAAAAGATAAGTAATACAATGAACAGAATTGTTTAAGGCCTACATAATAATATGACAGAATTATATAGCTATCAAAAACTGAAGATTTGATAGCTAAATAATTTTCAGAAAAAGCTATTCAGAAATCAAGTTATATAAAATATGTAAAGCTTTAGATATCTTTTTTACTATTGAACCAGCAGATCGCCAAAGGCAGCTAGTTTTTTAATAAAGATATTTCTTAGTGAACTATTGCAATATATATATACACATATATACATTTTTTACCCTTTTACGACTGTTGATAACAACGATTTTGAAGAAAACTCATTCAGAAACATAAGAATATTCAAGTATTAGTGTATAATAAAAAAATATATAAATTTTCTTATATCTTACTTTATATGAATTATTACCGCTAATCGTTTCTTCTGATAAAAGCAATCTTATTTTTCAACTGATAATAAAATTAACCATTATTTATTGCAAGATATATGAATAAGATAAATGTATGTACAAAATCTCATAAGCACAAGATCAAATAAATAAAATTTTTACAAAACTAGAATGCAGACAAAATAGCATTGATTTGGGAATTGTATGTAAAAAAGTACAGTTATAAAAATATCCAGAGAAAAAAAAAGCTACGAAAGAATTGTGATTTCTCCTTTTTTTTCCCATTCATTTTTTTTTCTTTTGATCCGCTATAATCGCAAAAGGATCCGAATTTTCATTCATTCGAGATATCTGAGATCAACGAATTTCGGCAATAAACAGTCAAATTAAAAGAATCTTAACTTTTTTTCATTGCCAAAATTTTGGATTCACCAATTATTTTTTCTGTTTTCTGCCGTCTACTTTGAAAATAAAAGTTTTTTTTGTGTTATATGCAGCTGGACCTGCATTTGAAAATAATATTTATGATTTTTATTTATGGTTATTTTTTCATTTTTAATTTATTTCTAAAATGAATTTTTTTGTTGAACTTTTATTGCCTCATCAGGAGTAAAATTTGTTTGCATTTTATTTCTGAAAGTCTGTCATCACCAATTATCCCGTCCGGAAATGCAGCTAAATATGCTAAATTCAAATTCTTTTACAAAAGTTTACTAATTTTGTTTCCATGGCTGCGGTAGTATTCGCTGAAATAAGTGTAGACTGTGAGCGCAGATGACCACAGCAGTGATGGTAAACAAAATAAAACAAAACGAAAACGAAAAGCAGAAAGAAAATAATGCCGAGGGGGAAATTTGAAGACGGGGTGAAGACCAGATAGTAAAAGTAACAATCCATCACATGGGGAAAGGAGGGTTTAGTGTGTATTCCTCCGCGAATGGGAGGAGTAAAAGGAACGTTGGGGAGAATTCAAATTAATTTTCCAATTTTACGTCTAAAATACTTTATGTACTTATTCTCCTAATTCCTTTTTTTTAAAATTATATGTGTCGGAAAGAAGATACCAAAACGAATGTATTTCAGTTGCTGGTTTCATTTTATTTATGATAGATTTTAAAAAAATTGTTTAAATGGCACCCTTGAAATTTTTTCAATTTTTCTTAAATATTTAAAAATACTTTGATACGTACGAAAAAAAATTCCTTCAGGAGAAATCTGTGTTTTTATTCCCTCTTCCGATTGCAGAACGACTTCATAATAAAGACACCGTAATGGCAAACGAAACACAGGTACAATATTTTCCCATAGGATAACATTACGTTTGAAAATTGTAGGTGGCGTGTATAAGGCACTCTTAAGGAGACGGCACCATGAGGACACAAGAGAAGAATACTTTGTGTTTCTATGACTTCCTTTCCTCTCCCTGGAGGGTCAAGGATTACCCGATACCCTTCTTTTCTTTCAGAGCTGTGGGCTCAGGCCGTTTTGAGATAACATGTTGTCAATATGGGGAGTTGTAACAATTTGCTATTTTAGGTTTAAAAGAATCCACTATTTTTATTCCTCTTTCACTTACAACACATTTGACTAAAGCCAATTTTAAGATTTTACATTTATATCGTGCATAAAATTGAATCCGACTGGCTCCTTCAATGTCTTTTTGGCCCATTCATTAAAAAATAAGACTATCGTGTATTAATTTTTAAGAATTATGGACACAATATTTTTTTTTATTATTATTCAATACATTTTTCAGTGCTTGAGGGTAAAGGTATCATTACTGAGATATCAACACAATATTGCGAATAATTTACTTGAATTTCAAATTGCAGTTTTTGATAATTCTATCTCAATTTTTGTTGTTTTTGACAACGAAGCATTGTCTAGTGTTTATTATGAGGTTTCATGGTGCATTAACTGGAGAAAGATTAATTTTATATTAATAATTTTTTTAAGTATGTTATTTTTTACGCATTATTCAATAAAGAGATCTCATATTCATTTTTGTTAAACATATTTTGAACAACAACAACAACAAAATGGTTTTGTGTAAATATTTCTCATACAAAATGCATAGTTCAATGGATGTGATTTCAAAGATCTTTGTAAAAGAAATCACTCCTTTCTTGTATAGAATCAGAAATAATCACTAGATGAATTGATTATTCTAAGCATAACTAATTTTATATTCATTTTATCTGCTTTTTGTATTCTTTAAAAATTATTTTGAAAAAATATATAACAACTTTTTTTTCTAAAATGTTTGTTTTAAATATAATTTTAAAGAATGGATGACGTAATATATTTATCCATTGCTCTGAAAAAAGATTCTTTTTAAATTAAATTTTTCCATTTCCAGCATAGTTTGATATTTTGTACATTATTTACTATATTTAAGTATCACAAATTTAGTAAAGATATTGTTTTTCCCTTCTAGACAATAGAGGAAAATTAGTTCCTGCCACCTGGAAACAGCGTCACTGATGCTTATCGCCTCGTATTTTCGCTTTGTGAGAATAGATCATTCTTTTTCCCTATTTCTAGAAATATTAAAATTACCTAATAATTTCAAAACACAGGAATTCTGTGTGCATCCGATCAACAAGCACCCAACAGAGCTAATCGTAACGGTGTTTCCAGTGATTGGACTAACCGTGATTGGAAGCAGCATTATAGATTTATAACAATGTGAAGATATATTTTTCCTTGCTGCAATTGCATTGATCTAGTGTGTACTTCATTTGAATGAAAACATAAAGCGAACCTTTAGCAGTTCGATCCACAGCAAAGAAATGGCTTTGGAACCTCACCTTGAGAATAATATTGATTATTAACGTAACCAAATGATATAATAAACCATTTGTTAGAGAGCTAAACGTTAGAATTTATGAATTGTTTTTTTTTTCAATTAATGCTCCACATTCTTACCTTGCCTTAATTCAATAGGCTTTACGTAAACCTTACCATACGATAGCATGAACATGAAAATATTTTTGGTGAAACAGATTCCATATGACTGTGATTGATGCAAATAGTAAGGAAGCGAAAAACAATAAAATGATAAACTGGAAAAAAAAGAATAATAATAAGGTAAATTTGGATCTACCTTGTCGGTTATTTTCAATTTCTCGATGATGTCACGGGAAAGTATATCAGGATATCACCATAAAAATGGAATGGGATTTGACTTTTTGCTTCTTAGTCTTTTCATTTATTTTTTCATCTTTCTTATAGGAGGACATTATAGGTTTCAGTATTTCTAAATAGCATTAAATAAAATAACCACAACATTTTATTCATAAATAAGATTATGAGCGATTTGATTTAACATTCCGTTTTTAACCACAAGATAAAGATTTTGAGACGGCATTTTCATTTCAGTCAGAGGTCGGACGATAAGGAAAATGCCTGAATCCTCTTCAAATGCTCATACTTCATTAATGGAAAGATGCCTGATTCTTAATATCCTATATAATGTTTATCAGTTTAAATACGAAGCTAAATAAGAAAAGTATATACGATGTCTTATCGTGTATGAAATTATTTCGAACCCGGAATCCTTCTATACAGAAACAATGATCACCATGCTACCGTAACTTTCGAACTAAAGATAGATGAAAAGCTCTTTCGTTTTCCTATATTTCTACCAGGCTTGATTTATTTAACTTTATGTATGTTTATACTGGGATGAATAATTTCTTATTATCAGTTTTCTATTCCATTTGAAATCCTCCGTGATCTCTTACTACGTAAGTAAATGAATCTTCTGACTTCGAATTCGAATGCCCAACCTTGTATTTTTTTTTAAAAAAAAATTTCGATGCCTCCAGGGAATTTTCGGAAGAAGAGAACTGTGAAGGCGTTAAGTCTATCTCTTGTCATAAACGGGGGTTACATTTTTGATATGAGAATTTCTTCTGCCTTCTCTGATTAATTCGTGTTTTCGTCACGCTAGTTATTCATTGAAGAATTTCCAATGTCTTCCACCTTAAATGTCATGTAATGGCTTTGTTATTTATTTTAGATAATGGGAGCTAAGTTTTAGTATTTTGCATGACTAATAATAACAAGGTAAGTTTTTTTTGTTTCGTAAATTAGGTGGTAATTTTTATTAGTGAATTAATTTTAATTGATTTAAATTGAGATGGTAGTATGAGCTTTACTGTTAATGAAAAAAGCTTGTCGCTGTTCGGAAAATAATTTTTATGAAAATATTATGTATTTTGTCATTCATCGATAGATCAGTAATTTTACTTTCACGAACTTATAGTTGCGAGATTCTTCTTATTTTCTCCTCTTTCTCTAAAGTTTCACATAGTGCAATGTACCAATACAAATCTTAAAACACACAAAATTTCATGCAGATAACGGATGAAGATGTTGATACTAATGGGCTGGGTTTCGAACTGAATCATAATGTTGTCAGTATAGAAATGGATAATTAGATAAGTGAAATAGATACTTTCCTTTGTGATCCAAAAGATAGATTTTTTTTCGCTTATCTTACATTTCAAAGTAATTGAATTTTTACTTAATCTTTGAATTACTAAATCATATACCAGAACATATTCATATTAACGTAGAATCTTGTTAAAATTTCTGAGAAATACGTTTAAATTATTGCTTTCAAATTTCACTTTTATGTTAGCTCCTCCTCCACAAATCTAGATAATTCGAAAGTTATGTAATTGACTATTTTAAGAGTGTGCAATGTATTGCAATGTTTTTTTTTATTAAAATTTTTTCAGATTTTATATTTAGAAAATATTAAAACGAACTATTTTTAAGGAGATTTGAAATTAAATTTTACTTTAATTATAACAATACATTCTTAAAAACTAAAAGTATAACTGTATTAATATAAGTATAAAATGTTTGGATTTAGAATGCCAAAACGGAATCCTCGGAATCGTATTGCCAAAAAGGACCACTTACAAGCTTTACTCCTGCAATGTAACAAGCAGCTGCTGGCATAGGTTAGAATTGTCAATGGGTCTTTGGAGATGCATGAGCCAATGGAATGACCAATCTTTCTGACCCAGATTCGTCAGGTTAGCAGAAGACATAGGTTGACCTCATCGATCTTTACTACCTAGAAAAAAGTATTAAAATTTTGAACTTTTGAAGGTTCTAAAGAGAATATTCTTGCTAAAAGGGTAATCATAAAGTTATCAAAAATTATCATTAAAACATTAGCTTATTTCATTAATAAACTTTACAACAGCAAAGGTTGTTGAATCAGCAAGCAATTTGTATTGAAAGCATGCCAAAGAATACTTTTTTTAATAACTTCCCTTTTAATATGTACTATGTTGTAGCCTATAGGTATTAGTTATTTTTAATTTTCCACGTACATCTTTCTTGGTTTATTTACATTTTTGCTATGATTTATGCATTCTATATGATACATATTCATCATGTCTTATACTCGTGTCTAGTTATCTGTGAAACTCAGACATAGGTCAAATGGCATTAGCGCCTACGAGTGCATTGCGGGCGTTGCGTGTTTGATGGTAAAGGTCTTGACTTCATTCGAGACCAGATTCCGTTGAGGAACAATCGTGCCAATTAGACTAGTGCACATTCAATCCATCGGTTCAAACGTTCTCTCCGATTTAATGCAAAAGTGTTGAGAAAGGGGTGGATTGCTCGCATGCCTCCTCATCCGATGTTGGTTCAGAATTAAGAAGCCCGCTCCCAAAATATCCCTAGTGCTGTTTTAAAACGATAATTAAATATAATCGAACAAGCCAACTCAATAAAATTCAAGGAAGTTTATATGTAAAGTTAAAATTTTTTTCTTTGGAATTTCTTTAAATTATGAAGTGAGGACCATTGCTGTATCGTGTCTATTCGAGAGTTATGTAACGTCTTTAGAAAGAATATTTCCATTTATTTTGATTGGAAAAAATGGTTTTAAATAAATTTTTGTAATATTTTTTGAAGCTTCATTATCTGTAAGGCAGTGTGAAGATTGCCAAATGGAACTTTAAATTACCCTACAATTAACAAATCCTGAATTGAAAACTATCCTTAATGGTCACGGATAATTACAATATAGAAGTTTACGTCTTATAATTTTAAAACAAAGCGGATCAACTAATTTCAATCTGATTTTTGTAAATGAACTAAGATTCCAGATTAAGTGAAGCATTTCAAAGGTTTCTCAGCATTAAAAACAGTTTTTTTTCTCCTTTTCTACCCATTTCTGTTTTCAAAGTACATAAAAATCTAAAGCAAACTTTGGCAGAATTTGTCAAATCGGACAGAATCGTAATTTCCCAATTACGCGTTCTGCAATTAAAAGGAATAAGTACATGAGTAATTCAAAGTTCTCAGAACATCAAATTTGTGATTTCCTAAATTTTTGGATGACGGTCTTAATGTAGCAATTGTAATTTAGCATAAATTTTGTTAATTAAAATTTTAAAAAAGCATGGGTTTTTTTATTAAATAAGCCATATATTTTGATTTCAGTTATCGCAAGTAAATTTCTGTCCTTCATTCACAGGCCTAATTTAATTCATAATTTATTACTCGAAGAATTTCATACTAGGTTTTCAAAGATTTTTAAACATGAACATAGTTTTACTTCTTGAGTATCTTATTTAATACGTTACGCATTAATTTGCCACTTGGAAATCATACTTTGCAATTGTCGTAGTAATTTTTAATGACATTATTTGCTTATTTATGGAAATTATTTTTAAAATTACAAAAGTTCATAAAATCATTATTGATATTTTATTAAAATGTGCAGATATTAAAAATAAGCGTTTTTTGATGGATTTTATTTTGGAAATGGTAAGAGAAAATAATTTATATTTCCTCAGTTTCTCTTAATTCAAATTTTTGTGCCCGTTTCATGTTTTCTCTTGCTGTTTGCCTTATTACACTCCAGTTTTCTGAATTCGAATGTTTATTATGAGCATCGAATTATAAAAATACCACTGCATTCTGCAATGTAGTTACGGAAATGAAATCATTATTACAGGTTTTTCTGTTAGCAAGTTGGATAGACAAACGGGGGAAAAAAATTGAGATGAAAGCATGTTGCGTGTTTCTGTTTCTTGATATGTTACTGTTGCAAAAGTTTAGAGCATAGTTTGACTCGGAGATTTAGCAAATGACTTTTATCTCTGATAGGAATGTGAGTTCTAAACAACGAAAATGTTCAAATTAACACATGAATAAAAAAATTGTGAGTATATTGAATTTCCTTTTATTTATATGCTAATTATTATCGATATATCCTGCAGTGTTCTCTAAAGAAGCGAAGAACAGCCCACTTTGGCAAACCAAAACTTGATAATCTAATATTTTTTAAAAAATAAACTCGTCTTATATCCTGTAACTAGTCAAGATTCCTAATGTGATACATGAACGGAAAAAAAGAATATTGATGCAAGCGTTGTGGGAAAATTATCTGGGACAAATGTTCTATTTGATACAAAACTGCTTTATCTGGTCATGTGACAAATTAACTTTGGATGATTACAAAATTGTACCTAGTCTATAAACAATATATTTTCCCTAATTATTAAGAATCGCTGTTCAGAACAGCATGTAAACATCGATGTACTTAACCTTGGATTTTTATTTACTGAATGAATACTTTCTCTTTACAGTAACGCTCAAAATTTCTATAGGGTCTCTTCCTCTAATATCGCCCAAATGTCCAGTTGTACAATATTTATGTTGAGTCTTTTGGACAAAAACATGATTTTTGCCAATCAGTCAAACATATTTATGGAGAGATTGGGCATCTTTCTTCTCTTGATGGTAAATAATGCGCATTTTCAGAAATTACTCCCCTAAATACTGTATACGAGTTTTTCTTGTGAAAAACATAATTGCATTTGAGAAAAATTACATTTATATACTTTGAGTGCAACTGTATAACGCTTCAAAGAAATATTTCACCCCAAAAAGGCGATTAACCGGCAAATTCTTTAGATGTATACTTAATTCTGTGACCTTAAATATATATTACATTAACCACAAGAAAAAGTTGTGATGAAAGTACTCTGAAGATTTATTTTGTATTTTAACCCAATATATCAATGCATACTTTAATATTTCTGTAAATATTAAGCATAAATTTTAAATTCCTATTACATTTTTGTATCTTTTAAGGAGGAATGGTTGGTGCATACTTAGTTTTTAGACCCACTGCATATATTTAGGATACATTATTTCGATTGACTGAAATCGAAACAGATACAGAACTAAAACTGCAATCAAAAGATCTACCCCATATTTGAGCCCCCCCCCCCCCGCCTGTAACAAGTTAGATTTCATACTTACTCCACCTCCTTCAAAAAATCACACCGTACTCCATAACTTCGTCGCATAATAGCTTTTTGAATTTGTCTATTTTAAAAATCAAATCTATTTGCATCTGTATCAATATATGCGAATATTTATTAAATGCCACAGACCTCGTGACCCACTAATTAAAGCAGTAAACAGAATTGTGATAAAAACATGTAAGCATGTACTAAAATTTTAAAAAAGTATGTGGAAATGAAATTGGTATTATTATTTTTTAATTAAAAGGATGCAAGAAGGTTTATTATAAACATCTGGATTATCGAAGAAATATGAAATTTTATATATGAAAAGTATGAAAACGCCTTTTACGATGAGAAATTGCCATCCAAATTTGATTTCTTGTCAAATGTATTGACTTGTGGTCCAACGATTTACTCTGTATATCGATTCAAACTATTCTTTTATAACCTAGGTCATAATTTACTGATAGTATGCATGCCTATAAATCATATTCATGTTTTCTAGGGAAAATATTTTAGTTGCAGCAGACACTTTGAATGTTTGGGCCTCAATGTGCTGTAACATTTTTTTAATACGAAAATTTTTACATAATACTGTAGATGAATGTATAAAATAAACTGCTCTTCTTTATTAGTATTCTCTTTTCAATTATAAACGGATTTTTTCGTTTCAGCTTCAGAGTTTTCAGAAGACGGTTTCAAGATAAAGTGAAACCATATGTCTTATTCTGTTCAGGGTTCAAGTCAAGTCACATTTCAAGCTCATATAATTTGTGCAGTAAACAAGCAGAACTTGAACGTTGATGCCTCTAATTTCAGTGTTGGAGGCAGCTGGCCATTAGCAAAGCAACCGATGTATGGTGGCATGATGTTTTCTTGCACCAACGGCATCGCAATCAACAGTCGAAATAACTTAGCACGATAAGTAAAAATTGCATGATTTTGGAGTCATCTAGTTTTAAGACTAATTAAGAATAATTAGATTAAATTAAGATGAGAATATAATTCATTTTTCAAAATTGAGTTGTTAATATTTGAAAAATTATTGCCGAATTATTAGCTAAAGGATTTTTTTCGTTGGAAATAATTTCTTTTCAGGGTGGTGTAAAAATCAATATCCAATTAGGCGATTTTGAAAAAATGTTGTAATAGCAATTTAATGATTGATCTCTGACGTTGACACCCCCTGTTATAAATTGTCCTAAATTGTCCCTCTTCCCTGTTAAAATTTGGCACTGCCCACTTCCCTATTGGGCTGTATTTTAAATACATTTTTAATTTTTTTCTCATTTATATTCAGAATAAAAACCTTCATTATATTGTTGAAGGATATCTCGATTAATGGCAGTTTAAATTTTTTCAAGACAGTTGATAAAAAACATAGAAAGCTTAGAAAGACAGATTCAGGAAATAAAATATATCGGAAAAAATCATCTACCATAAAGGCAAGACATTTCAGACATTTTTGTAAACATGATTCAGAAAATATATATTTCAGGACCTAAGAAATTATCGTAATTTCGGATTGTAAGATTGATTTTCATTGCTTATTTTTTAAATCCATCTCGGATTCTGATACATGTAAGTTTCAGTAATAACGAATTGAACATCATAAAGATTTATTTCTAAGGCGATAATTTTTAATGATTATTATTCTAGAAGGATTAATGAAATTATAAAAAGTAATAATTCAAATTTCAAGAATTTAGCAAAAGTCGTTAATTTTTTTTAGTGCTAGACATTCCATATCGTATTAAAGGGCAATTTAGGGAAATAGTGATATTTCTGCTACAAATGTATTTAATGCATAGTTTCGGGTATTTACCATATCGAATTCTTCTCAAATGAATACTTTTTTTACGAGTTTAGAGTTCTGAGCAAATTCCTCAAAATTAGATTTTAAAAAAAATTCCTGATTTTAAAATTCGAAATTGGGAATTTTTCATTGGGCATCTGTGTTAGTTGCTAATCACTAATTTGAGATTTCGCTCTCGAAGCTTGTTGATTATTTTGATCAATTAATTTCATAAATGTTGAAATTAGCAGTTAATAATGCAAAAGTGATTTATCTACTTTAACTAAATTTTAAAACTTCGATAATAATTCGCACTTAACATGGAATTTGATAAAATATGAATATCACTGTGCTTATCAGCTACAGTTTAATCAGGGAAAAATCTGGTTTACCCACAAGCAATGTTTATTTTTCTTGGGACAAAACTGGTAAGGAACGTGAATGGATTGTCATAAAGTTATAGGAAATAAGAGCATGAAGTATCCGGGTAGCAATCGATTTATCAAAAATGAAATGTTTCACGGCCAGAAATATTTGTCACTATTCTTTTAAGATGGGAAGAAAGATGAATTTTCTCTTTGGGAGATATGGCATTTGTAGAACCTTTTATAAATGGATTTTTGTTTATCACTTGTTTAACCATTAATTATAATTAAGATACCTTTTGTGGGATCTTGTCTTAGGTTTACATTTTCATGTTAATTTAAAACATGTTAAACATTTTTATGCAAATAACTTGGTATTTATACAAATGTATGGAACTTGGTGGTTTGGTGTACCTTTATTTTTGGAATCCTGAAAGGCTGATTGGAAAATATTTCCTTGAATTACTGAAATCCCTTACAATGGATCAAACATTTTCTATTTAGTAGGATGGAGTTCATCTTTGAATGAGTTAACTTACAAAATTAGAATGTCAATAAATATATTTAATAAAATATTTTTAAGTGTATATTATTATCTTGACCATTTAAAGATTGAGTTTGTTATATAGTGCAATTTTAGAAGCGAATATTCTGAATCCTCCCAAGTGAATCACTTTAATAAATTGAGTAATTGGCAAGTAATTTCTGCAAATTTTTTAATTCTATAATTTTTCTGTGAATGCATATTTAAAATTTCATCATTAATTCACCTGTAAATAAATAAAATATTGACAAAATTTCATTTTCCTACTCTGATTATATATTTTAGTCTAAAATACAATAAACAAATTTTATTAATATGCTAAATACATAACATTTGCCGTGTTATTCATATCTTTACATTGATCTGACGAATTAGATGCAAATATCTATATGCCATTCGTTAAATAAAATGTATGACTGTAAATGAGTTCACGTTTTTCAGTATGTTTCAAGTCTTAAACTGTTCCATGGTGAAAGTGGGTGAATTTTTTTTCAGTAATCTCGGATCTCGAGTGGATAAATTTTTTTTTCAAGAAAACTAGAAACAATTATATATTATGAACTCATTAAAACACCTAGTAACAGCTGCTCCTTCTGTGTTCTAAAGTGTATGTTGCATGCTGTAGGTCTATTTGGAGCAAAGGCTTATGGGTACTTGCTAGGGTCAATTTCCATACAGAAGCATGTTCCTCGACCAGGAAGCAAAGAGAAGCAGTGTTTAAGGTATTGACGGTTGTCATGGGTGAGAAACACAAGGTAGACCACCGGGGTGAGAGAACAACGGCTAGTGTTTAACCCTGCAGACGGCGACATTCAGAATGCAATACTTACCGAAAGCGGCGCGTCTGAATAACAGGTTTGTTCTTAAAAGTGTCAGGGTTTGGACAAAAGGGTTGCTTTCCCTGATTATTTCATGAAACACTACATATAATTTAAATTAGAAATAAATTTTGTTGTATTTAATACGATACGAATCTAATTTTTATGAATTGAAAGTGTTCGCCTATTTTTTTTTTATTGTAATAAGTTTCTCAAAATTTTTAATCCCCTCGTAATGTGAAATTATATTTCGAAATTACATGCAAGTGATTTAATTCTTGAAAAAAGATTCTTTCAGAGTATTTCCAATGTACTTCAGTATTCTAAAATTCGCTTTCAAAATATTAATTCTAAAGGCATGCGTATTACGCTCATCACTAAATTAATCAATCTTTGAATAAAATTATACAAATTAGCATAAATTCTTAAGAATTTTTTATAAAAAAAAATGCATAAATTCTTACTAATGACAAACTTAGAGGCTTCCTTTGTTTATCTCAATTAAAAGGAAGTGTCTTGAATTGTTTTTAATTATTAAATGACAAACTTAATTAATAAATGAGATCAAATTTATCTAATAAATAAATTACTTTTCCTATGTCAATCTCAATTTAAAATTATTTTAATCCATCATGACTGAAAAAACTCTTTTTCAAGCATTAATAAAATGTTAAAATTTTACATTTCATTCGAAAATAACACAATAGAAATATATTTGGTACATTAAATGTGAATTCAAAATTTTCTTTATCAATGATACGAATTTTTTTGCCATATCATTTTCCAAATTTTATTTATTGAATTACAAATAAACCATGTAGCTGAAGCGAAAGTTCTATAACTAGCATGTCACTAAATAAGATACAAAAAGTTCAAGTAGTGCTTAATTTTCTCAAAGAATGAATTTTCTTGGTGATATATTCAAATGTATAAATAAAATTATACACTGTATAAATAATGTTGTGATAATTTCAACTTTTATTGCGAATAAATGTTAAAATTTTATGTAATTTTAATAAAAATTCTGATTAAAATTATTGATACTTTTATCCCGAGGTGCTTATTTCCAGTTCCAAATTATATACGGATAAAATGTGTTCGCCCTAGGTCAAACATTTTGATCTGGAGATCGCCAAAACGAATATTCATCTTCACTATCAGTAAGGATGTTCACTATTTTAGTAGAAATAGTGGTAAGAGACCTGCGTGTCTGACACTCTTGTTCAAACAAGTTCTGTTTTTAAAAAATGAAAATGTGAGGCTACAGTTTATTAAGAATAAAGAATTTCAAATTACTTGAAATGTGGGTATTTCTGAATTTTTCTTACTCCTGTGAACAGACTGGATAAATAAACTAAAATCACCTCTAGTAAAATCAAATTTTGCAAACAAGAGAAGAAGGTAATCTAAATGCTAGTTGCACGCATTAATTTTTTTAATGCTAAGATATGAAATAAAATTAGACCAAGGAGTTAAAAAAATTAGAATTTAAAACACAAAGTATAATTATTTAACTTTAATTAAATTAACTTAAAAATATTATAACTTTTAACTCATTCATTCATTTACTTTCACGAGCATTAAAATTTGCGTATTAAATTACTCAATATTAAACGTATATAAAAATGTCACTTAACACTATGTTTAACATTCACAGAAGTGCGTGTTGTATATATGAGATTGTACAGTGAAATAAGATTAATATTTCGATTAAAAAAATATAACCTATAAAAACTGCACTTATTTTAACTTTGAAAATATTATTAAAAACTAGAGAAAAATATAAAAACAGTATCTCTACAGTGCTTAAATTTCTGTTTGTATTCATCAAGGAATGTGAAATTCCATAAACAAAAAAAATTGCAAATTAAAAAAATTATCAATTTTTATATATAAATTATTACGTTATAAAAATATGATTTAATATAATGAATGTAAAACTTATCATTCTAAAAAAACTCGCTTTAATTTATGGATTTTATATAAATAAAATATATCCCCGTTTTTAATTACACTTATCAATGAAAACAAAAAAAAGCATTCAAAGATGAAAAGTCTCGCTCATTAAATAAAATTCTGCATATAATTTCAGTGTCTTATTTTTTTAAAAAATAAGTTGCATAAGGAATCTTAAATCGAAAATCCTTAAATAAAAGTACGTTATAAAAGAGAAAAATGTCAAATTTTTATTTTATATTTATTTTTTTAGATTAACTGTTATTTCCCACTAAAAAGTTTTAAAATATTATGGATGAATTTATTAATAACAATCCGGGAATATATTTTCATACGTTCAGTTTTATTCCTTTTATTTAAAACTTAATGTGGATTCGAATTTATTCTCAAAAGTAAGGTTGAGAATGTAAACGAAATTTTAAAATGCTTAAAAGAAGGAGACTAGGAAGAAAGCATTCCTATTGTCCACTGATAACGATTGGCTTCTCCTTATCTCACATTTCTTTCTCATTATCTCGCAGCTTGAGTTTGGGGGAAGCGAAAAACTCGACCCGTGAAAGTACGGGCAGTGACAGTTCTAAGGGAATTTAAATTTCCGTCTATTCACGGGGATAACGCTTTGAAGGGAGAAGAGATTCCTTCTATTTACGGGGTTGACGCTTGGAGGGTTAATGCGTAGGATTATTGGAGTAAACTGCATCTAAGAACTATAATTATCCCGTAAATGGTAGTAAATACTTTTATAATTCTCTGTAATCGGTGAAATTTGCATAATTTTCATTCATTTGAAATATAGAGTAAGAAACGTGGATCATGGATCAGTTGAGAAAAGATTCTTCGTGGTAGTGATAAACCCAGCCGTATAATTGTTGCTGAGTATTGCAGTGGTAACATGTAGAAGTACGGAAACTGTGGTAGATGAGTGTTTAGTGCTCTGAAAAATTGGGAAATGCTTATTGACGTTTTCAGATTAAGGGAAACGTTCTCCCGATTGTTAGATACAAATTTGTTGAATAATTCTTCCAAAGATTGTTGCGAGTGCGAGTAATGCAGGTGGCGAGGGAATGTTGAGTCTTGTCGGAGTGTTGGTAACGCATGTGGTGAGGGAATTTTAAGGGTAATAATGGAGTATGGGTAATGTGTTATGGCGGGAGAACAATGTGGGTTTTGTATGAGTGTAGGGCGAGGGCACGTTGAGGTTTTGTCCGAGTGTGGGTGATGCTTGTGGCGAGGGCACGTTGAGGTTTTGTCGGAGTGTGGGTGATGCTTGTGACGAGGGATTTTTTAGGTCTTGTCGGAGTGTGCGGTTAATGAATGTGTCCAGGAACTACTGTAAGTCGTGTCAGAGTGTGCGAGAAAGGAATGCATTGAATATTGTTTGTCGTGTGTGGGAAATGAATGTATTGCATATTGTTTGTCGTGTGCGGGAAATGAATGTGTTGAATATTGTTTGTCGTGTGCGGGAAATGAATGTGTTGAATATT
>JAOUZG010032936.1:3862010-3886318 GCA_026289955.1 Argiope argentata | reverse complement strand
GCGGGAAATGAATGTGTTGAATATTATGCGTCGTGGGTGGGAAATGAATGAATTGAATATTGTGTGTCGTGTGTGGGTAATGAATGTGTCCGAGGAATATTGTACATTTTGTGAAATTGTATCAAACTTTGTGAAGGGAAAGTGTGGTTAATGAATTTGTGGAGTAAATTTTGTTGTATAAACATAGCATTGGTTAATATTTGAATACGTGATGTGAACAGTCGGACTGGACGATGCCTGAATGTGTGTTGTGGTGTTTCTAATGCACGACATGAATATTAAAATTAATGAAATGTAGTGACTGGTATAAATAGACATCTAATGGAGCTGATTGGGTTTTTTTAAATCAATAAATTGGTTTTCGTTTTATTTTCTTTAGAATGTAGATTGAGGATATGGGAGTATATGTGGAAGGAAAAGTGCATTTTCCCCCTAGTTATTAATCTAGAAATTCGGAAGTTGTGAAAGGTAGCTTTAAATACAAAGAATTTTTTTAACTGATAAGTTTGTCTCAAACACTGATTGTTTGATAAAATATTTTATTTGCCTTATTTTATATCAAAAGTTCGGTTTTTTTTACAGTTTAATGATTATAATTCACAGAAAACTTTCATGTTAAAAAATCCTTTTTTTTTTCTTTATAAGTTTTGGGTAGTAATATAATTTCTCTGGCACGTGATAGTTTGAAAATCAGAATTGCTTGAAAAAATTTCTTACAATGATTAATGGACACTTCCATTAAAAATGGGACCGAGGTGCAATACTCCTTAGTTCGTTTGCCAGTGTTTCAAAATCAGCATTCAAACTGCTCTCTTGTTGCCTCAATCCACAGAAGGCGATATTCTAAGTTCCATCGAATTAGTTAGGGATGTGGGCCTCTTCCCATTGTAAAAGATTTGTTTCCCTAACGCATCAGAAAAAGGATCTAGATAATAAGATCATAATTGTTTTGAAAATACTAGATTCCAGCTTTAGGTTATGACACAAATTCTGTTTCGCAAGTGTATTATGCTGACTTAAATTAAATTTTTAACTACATTGCCCGGATAAATTGAATTATTTTTTAGGGCTGATAAATTGGAAGATGTATGGTCAAGGTTTATTATATGGACATTTTGTTGAAAAGGAATCGAAGCTATGATGATTTTAATGCTCTTAAAATATTTTTGGCATTAATGTCGCATGTAATTTTATTTTTCCATAAATTAATCCAAAAGGTTCATTAAATAATATAAATACCACGAAACATAATTTCTCATAGGTTTCGCGTTATATTTTGAGATGCATATTTGAATGAAGTTAACATTAATTATTAACTAGATAATATCTGTACAATATTGTTTTTGTAATCTCTGAAGTATTAAAATACCTAAACATTGGAAAGTTCATACATTGGTATAAATACTTTGCATGATTCTAGAGGTAAAGTAATTTTGAATAGTAAAACACTCGAAATGGAATTCTTCCTTTTTATTTGAAACTAATAATAGATATCTTATTTTATTTGTGAAATAATTAAATTTGGGACAAATCAACTGCTACTCCTCCAATTAATTTAGTTATATTTTCTGAAATTGTATTCGAGAATCGATTTGCTTTTGTTAATATTAATCCAAGTAAAACTTTAAAAATTCCTGTTTTGTAGTAGTTAATATTGAATTGCGATGCTGAATCACTCAACCAAGATCAAGCATTTATATTGGTGTAAAATACGACAGAATACTTGACTTTTGTTAATTTATCGGAAAATTTTTGAAACTCTTTTTAGAGAATTGCTGTCTATCCGGTTACGAATCGACAATTTTCCTTATTGGATCATATTTTAAAAGGGGATATTTGGATAAAGTGAAATGCTATGATCAAGGATGCCTATTTTCCCCAGTTGGCAATTTTGGAATTAATCAGAGGTCAGACTAGTAAGAATCCAATCAAATATATATTCTCTTTTAATAAGGCAATCAAAAATTTATACATTTGCTAATTTTCCGATCAAAAGCTCTAAAAATGAAATACTAGGCAAAAAAATTAATGACTTCAATTAGCATTATAACACTTAAGACATTTCATGTAACATTGTTTGAACACATTTCAATACAGTACTCAACACATCGGTAACCATGGAATCATCTGTAATTGTTATCTGATTATTCTAGCAGTATCGGGGGTCAGCGGGGGGAATTCTAGATGGTCTGCAAAGTAGACTGAACTCGGAGCTGTTAAGTATTGACAGCCACATCGTTCCACAATGGTGAGCAGAAATTTCGGAAACTTCGGTCATTTTTTATCATTGCATTTATTCAATAGTTTAAAAAAGTAGCATCTTATTAGGAAGAAATCGGGATTCAATTCAGGTTTTCTGAAACTCAAAATTTGCAATGCGAGATTGGCTTTCATAATTTTAAATTCGTTTTAAAAATTTGAGGCTTCAATAATTCCTTTGGCTCATGAAATTATATTTTCTGAATTATATTTTCAAAAGGGTCTAAAATGTAGGGTTATGTAGTAGTAATTTCATTACATTTTATACCCTATTTAAAAGAAAAATTCAACAGGCAACGTTCCGCTCTTCCCGCTTTCTGTTTTTTCTATTAACAGTAACTATTTTATGGCGAGGTAAGATCACATTCATAAAAAGTTTGAATTAATTCAATTCTAGATATCTTTCAAACATAAGAGGGATGTGCACTTAGCTTGTGTGTTGATGAGATATAGATAGAAGTTTCACATGTATTTAATTATAATTACCATTATATTAATTAGATTGGAGTAGCTGAACATACTTGGAGGCCCACCTTATGACACTTGCTTGTTTAGAAATATCTTTAAACGATATCTATTTAATACGCCCTCTTAGTGTAAATAATACATCGATGTTTTAACATGTACCAAAAATTTGAATCAAATTTCATTTCATTTAGTTTCATCTAATCAGAGGAACTCAATCAAAATCAAGATATTCTTTAAACTCTGAATGTATCAATTTTGTGAGGAAAATTTGACCTAGTCTGAATTGAAATATGTAATCAACTGAAACACCCGTGTAGTATGTGGAACAAATAGTTCGTCATTCAATTTTTAATAAAAATTAGCTCGGACAACTGTGAGAAGTGGTAGAGAAATTAAAATTTTTCAATTTTCAAATAGCAGTTAATTTGATAAATATTTGATCTGCTAAATAGATTTACTTTGGGGAATGCTGAACCCGGTTTTAAGTTTACGCGAATTATTCCTAACGAAAAATATTCTTTTATCTGATAATTTGACTATTCTTTCTCATTTATTTTGCCTGTTTTCTAAAAATTGAACAATCAAAGCAGGGTTAATTTTCGTTAGTTTAAGAAAAACTTCCATTACATTTAAATTTAGTAGCTAAAGATTCCAAAATCTTGTGATTTTACTTTTATGTTATGGTTTCTTATCCCCTGACCAGCGGAGCTAAATAAGGTTCATGAATTTATTCACCCTGAGAAAGTTCAGTACCAAAAGGAAATCATGAACCAGGTCTTGCCTGGTAAGTCCCAGACAAGATAAAATGTGGCCAGGAGAGGCCTGTGCTGAAGAACATTTAGTGCGGATTTCAAACTATTTAGCTCCCCCGACAAAAGCTATTGATAATAGATGGCCACTAAGGAAACGGGTGAGATCAGTTTGATCTCGTCTACGGCTGCCCCGAACCAGGGAACTACCAGGGTGCTTACTATGATGCCAAAGTTGCATTGGCGAGATCATCCAAATGACCTTATTCGTAGATTTTTGTTTAAAAAACTCCTTGTAAGAAAACCGGCAGTCGTAGTGGTCTCCCCAGCACCAGATCTAGCAGAAATGTCAACAATTTCATTTCCAACAATGTTGCTACGAGACGAAATCCACTAAAAGCGGATCCGACGAGTAAGGGAAAGGTGTTTTAGGCCCTTGAGAATCTTTGCACTAGTACTGTCCCTCGCATTATGCTAGTCGACCAAGTGGTGGACAGCGCTTCTACTGTACGTAAAGATCCAGATATCTTTAAACTGCGATATCAACGTGGAGTTCAGACCTTCTGGAATTGCTATAAGTTCGATCCGAAATACCGAGCAGAATTCTGGATTTCTTTTCTGGATTTTAATTTCTTGATGCTGAAATCGAATGTAAATGCCACTACCAGAACTGTCATTGCCAAGTTTACTGCCGTCCGTGTACATATGAACAGAGCCCTTGGGAGCGCGATCGATTCTTTCAAGAACTAATTCTTTCAGGTAGCCCGGACAATCCATTTGCTCGTTAACCAGAGAAAAATTAACATGAAAGAAAACCTCATCGAGACCTTCAGAAGAGTTTTTAATGGGACATAAATTGTAATGTTTTATAGAACTGACGATAAAGTGGGCAGTAACAACCTGTCCAAAGGAACTACCACGCTTGAGCCTCTGGTACTTTTATGTTCATATTAGTAATAATGAATGATGCTTTAATGTGTTCTGAATTTTAAAATAATTTACAGAAGAAAAATGAAGATTTATTTAACGTTCTGTTATTTTTTAAAATCTATGATATCTTCAAATTTCTTGCCATCTTCTTAATTTATGAAAATCTTAGAGACAGAAAAAAACTTTTCTCAATGTTTGTGATCGAAAAAGAACTAAAGATTCTTCGCTGAGCTTTTTCCATAGTCTATTAACTTACATGACGCAGCATGGTATTTATTCTAAAACCAAACTCAAATAGCAACGAAAATTAGCTCCAATGAACATAACATCTGTTGTTGTTGCTGATCCCCTTGGTCTAGACACCTAGAAGAAGTCTAAAAGATCGTGTTGCAACAAAAGGTTAAAAACAATCTCGCTCTCATCCGACAGTTACCTCACAGGGGCACTTATGCAAGAAATAATATGAGAGGGAGAGGCAAAATCCAAGAAAGGGCAAGTCGAAAAAGTCCTGTTAAGACCGTTGAAAACCAGACTTCTAAGACCAGACCTTAGTCTAACTAAGGCAGATTGGGCAAGTCTTGAGCGGGTGTTCTGCAAAGATAAACCAGGGTGCTCAGTGGCGTACCAATCGTGTTCAGGGGGAATCCTCCAAATTGATTTTACTTTGTCAAAAAAAAATTGGAATGAATCGCCGAGACTTCTAAAACAGATGTTGGAGGAGTATAGAGTTCACTGCCTTCCACAGCAAGTCGATCAGCGACATCATTGAAATGGATACCAACATGAGAGGTACTCCATTGCAAGCACACAGAGCCTACCTGGGACAACGTAGCCAATTTGGCAACAGTATCTTACCCCAATTTATCATAAATGCATAGCCAATCCCTCAAGTATTGAATGGAACTTCAGCTATCAGTCAAGATCCATACATAACCAATACCAGAGTCCATAGCATGGCCCAGAGCTTCATTTATGGCAATGAATTCCGAGCGAAAAACTGAACTAAAGCCACGGTTTCTAAATCTATATTAAAATTATTTATATTTATTTTTCACAAAGACGCCGCTACCCGTTCTTCCTTCCATCGGTGATGTAATAGCCCCCGGTTGGATATTGCCAATGACTTCAAGTGCCAGTTGATGCAACAGCTCAGGGTGCTCATTTTGTTGGGTAAAAATCTTGTTCAAAAATGAGTTAAAAGCCAAGTTACTAAAAGATGAAGTGGGAGTCAAAAATTTAAAAGTGCTACCCTAAGTCGTTCAATCCCCACTTATTGATAAAACCAAGAGGGCTATCCCTATTCAATCTCTTATTATCCATCCAATTTAATAAAAAGTTCCATGTTCTGTTATAAGACACAAGGCTCTTGAGTTTAACAATATACTTTGCGAAATTTGCTTCCCTTCTCAGAGACAGAGGCTGGAGGTCAGCCTCATAACTATATCATTAGGACAGGAATACCTAAGTCCAGTGCTGATTCTGACTACACTTAGTTGGATATGCTCCAACTTTTTAAGGTTTGTAGCAGAAGCAGTCAGATAAATCTGGAAGCCATATTCAAGTACTGGACAAATAAGAGTTATGTAATTGATTCTAAGAGTTTTGGCATCAGCGCCCCAATCCCTGCCAGGAATATATTTTAAAAGCTATAGTCTCTTTCTTCCTTTTTTAGAGAGACTGTTTACGTGTTTACCACAATTTATCTCAGTGTCCAAAACAAAACCTAAATAAGTAGGAGTCTTTGTGGATTACAGAAATTGTCCCCTCAAATATATCATTGGTTTAAAATTAAATAAAGGTCTATTAGTGGTAAAAAGACAAATTTGTCATTTAGTTGTGTTAAATAAAAATTTGTGCTTCTCCGCGAAGCACTGAATCCTTCCCAAAACCTCATTGAGTGAATTTTCAAGTCTACCAATATCCGTATCATGATTCCACGTCACAACGTCATCCGCAAAGATGCCCATTTGACTTGATGGAGCCATTTTCTCTATTTCAGCAATAAAAATTGAAAAAAGGTTGGGGCTCAAAACTGATCCCTGGGGAATGCCCTGTTAAGACCTATAAATTCCTGAGAGGCTGCTCTGATCTTTAACCAGAAAAGATATATCATTCATAAAATCAGAAATCCAAGTGAAGGCGTGACCTACGATATGTAAATCATTGTAACACTTAGCCAGGAGTTTTTTCCCAAACTTTATCAAAAGCCTTAGATATATCAAGAAATACAGCTGAAGTGTGCTTAGTAGGTCTCATGTTATGGGCATCCTTACCCCGCTGGGTAAAGTAAATAATTTGGTCAATAGTACTATGTCCTCTACGGAAGCCATACTGCTCAGGAGGCAGTAAGTAGCTACTCAAAAGCTGGTGAACAATTCTTCTCGAAATAATTTGCTCCAGAAGTTTACAGGTTATGCAGGTTAGAGAAATTGGACGATAGCTTTCCATATTTCGAGCTCCTTTATTTGGTTTACGAATAGGAATAATAGTTGATTTCCACTGTCTAGGAAACCTACCCCTTTTCCATGAATGATTAAAATGTGCAATAATCTCTCTTTAGCTCTATCTACAAGCCTAACCAAGAAATTTCCATGGATGTCATCTGGTCCGGGAGGTTTTCTAACATTATTTGACGCAGAGCAAACTCAAGTTCCAAAGAAGTAATGGGATCATTAAACAGCTGATTTTCTGCTGGCATATTTTGGCAGGATTTAACCAAGTTTCTAGCCCAAGTTTGTCTTCCAGTCACTTTATCCTCTCGGTTAAAATCTAGTTTACTTTCCTCAGCATAAAATTGGCCTAAATTTTCAGCAGCTTCTTGGTCGTTAATGGTAGGAGAGCCATTGTGATCAATAATAGCATTCGAGTTCTCCTCCTGAGGCTGCAACCTGTCCAGAGTTTTTGCAAGTTTCCAAAGTCGAGTGTTAGACGTTTTATAGTCCAAATCTTTGCACATATCTTGCCAGTTATTTCTCTTTATGAAGCTATACTGTCGCTTGATCTCTGCATTCAATCTATTCAGTTCAATCCTGATATCCGTATTATTATTTAAAACATGGTTCTTCAGAAGTTGTTCTCTCTGACTCAATAATTTATTAACAATCTCAACAGTATGAGTATGTCTTTTCCTCCCACTTTTACCTGGTGGTATGGCACCTTTCGCCTCCCATGGAACAAAGTGTCTAAAGAAAAACCACTCCCTCTCTGAATCTTCCGAGGGAGGATTCCTCAAGAGCTGATCAGATAAGCTTTTCAAACAAAATCCAGTCAGCTTTCTTAAGATTTTAAAAGTAGCAATTGATTCTGTATTGTCCAATGTCTAAATCCAGTTCAGTCATTACGTGGAGGTGATCACTACCGACAGAGTCCAGAACTCAAAGTGGAAAAGGTCAGGACTGATAATAGTTAAGTCCAAAGCATCAGTAGCGTTATATCTATGGAAGCTATATGTACAAGTTCCATTATCTAGGAAATGAAAAGTTTTATCATTTAACAGATTCTCCAAATCCTCTTCTCTGTTATTTATTGAAACACATCCCCAAAGATCGTGTTTAGCGTTTAAATCACCCAGAAGGATTGTTGACTCTTTAAATATACCCTCCAGGGCATGTAATTCAAATCTCTCATTATTCGGAAGGGGGTACAAGTTTATGATAATAATCTTAGGTTTTTCAGGAGAATTTCAATGCCTAGACCTTTCAGGTTAGAGTATGGCACAACAATGTCTGACAATTTTGGATAATACACGTCTCTGATTAAAAACATAAGGCCACCACCACCAGTAGAAATCCTATCTCCTCTAACAAAATTATACCCCTTAATTCTAATTTGATGTCTAGTATTTAATTTAGTCTCCTGAAGTGCAATAATCGTCACCTGAAGCCTGTCAGCAAGGTCAAGAATTAGATCAAATTTGATCTTAGTGGCAGTCGTACACGAACCATTAATGTTACACTGTAGAATATGCAGTTTTCTCGTCCTTCGACAAGGCGGAGACTGTGGTTTTCTTGTCAAACAGGACCCTCTGCCTAAGACCCGTTCCCGTCCCTGATTATCCATCGCGACGGACGATGCTGTATGGCAACCATCTTGTTGCGTGTGATTCATGGCCATGGGTATGAGGAACCACAAGGGCTGGAGTCTGACGTTTCCTCAAATTGCCTACTAAGCTTTAACTGAACGTAATGGAGTGGCTTTCTAGCCTATCCCTACTAGGAGAGTACACTCCTGACGTACATCACCCACCCCGTTCAGGGTGACCTTCCCGCCACGATGAGGTAGCGAAGCAGGACTTGGGAAGGTGAGAAAACATCTAATGAATATAGCATCTGATAGTTGTATTATTTTTCCTCCAGGATTGCAAGTTAAAAGGGAAAGTGGATCGATTGCTAAATGGAATTCCGTCAAGTTTTTCTGGATAACCTGACACAAAATGAATTAAAGGATAATGATCGAAATGAATTGTTTGGTAATGAGAAATCAAAAATAAGATCCAAAATCTGAGGAACTTTTCAAGTAATGAAAGAGAAAAAAAAACAGATTTCAACACATTAACATTAGAAATTCAATCTGCAGTGGTTTCATAAATGTTGAATTCTTAATATTATTAAACTCTAAGGTTTTTCGGACACTTATTAGTTTCTTAATTTTTTTGATTTACTTGGATACCTGGAGGCGTAAAATGGGATTCGGTAATTTCCCTCATCGTTAACTATTTGCCGAATAGGAAATATCCCGTTTTTTAAATTTGAAGATTATTTTATATGCAGTTGCGTACAACATTCCTCTTTTCTAGAATTTTAGTATACATATTCTTTGCGAATTCTGATTTCATCATGCCAATAAGTTCCAGCAAAATATTTTTTCAACTGTAATTTTCTTTGAGAAAATTCTTCAGGGTATGGAAGTCCTCTACCTTTGTTGTTGAAGCAGCTAATTTAGTGCTATCTCCTTGATGTGATAAAAAAATTGAACTGTCCATGAATTGGCTATTTTCCAAATTCCACACCTGTCTGTTCCGGATATCGACAATTCTGTATCAAGAGGAAAAACATTTCTTATGGGGAGCATCAACATTCATGTTATTTTGGGACAAGGTAAGTTACTAATATTCATAAATTTGTAAAAAGAGATTCAATTCTGAAACTATGAATTACTTTTAGCTTCCACGTTTCCCTTTTAAAATCATTTTATGTTGGGTAGAATGTTTTGTTTTCTGAAAATAAAAATTTGGAATGTAGCCTCAGTAATTGGTTTAATATGATTAGACAAATATTTTTCAGCTATATTTTAAAAATTATGAAAAATTGAACTAATGCTAATCTATAAAATGAAAGTTTATTTATTGACTGAAATTCAAAGAATCTTATTTTCTTATAAATTAATGAATCGGATCAAACTTCTAGGCTGTTTTATAAAAGTAAATATTGTTACTGAAGAATTCTTTGGATATGTTTTTGTTACACTTGTATTTGTTCATTATAAATCCAAATCTTCTTTTCTCCCTAGATCTGACTTGATAATAATATTCAAGATATTTGAAGGAATGGTCAAAGAGAGCTGGCATTGAACACCATCAAATAATGTAAATCCCTGCTTTTACAAGATCCTAAAGAACGGTCACCGGCCCTTCAACTGGCAAAAACCTTCTGGGGTTCTCTTGCTACACCAAGTTAATTGGATCAACCTACACAATGGAGATGCGATGAATTCCATTTGGCTATCAGTCACAAAGTGAAAAATGAGTAAAGTTTACCACGGCAACTCATCCTGTTTATTGTACTATTAAAATAGTTTTATCTCTCTCGGGTTCTTTGGTAAGGCACTTGAGAAATTGCTTTGTTAAACATTTATTAAATAACTAAACAATATATGAATACTTGAATTTTTTTTCTGTAGGCTAGCTGTTTTCTCTGCTATATTTTGTTTGACATTCGACAATATGTTTGATTTTCAATCCACTTTTTCTTATGTTTCTCGAAAGTTTTTGTAACATTAGCAAAAGTACTATTTGTCGGGAGCAATCGAATAAGTTTGAATAAATTGAAGATGATATTTTTTTTAAATTTCTAAACATTCTGTTTTCGTAGTTAACAGCTTAACATCAGCTTAAAAGCCAACAATAATAATTTTCATCTACTCTTTTTTTAAAAAATTTCCAATAGTATTGTAATTATATATTAACACGTAAATTATTAAACTAGTTCTACTCTGAACTGTGCAAATTTTGCTCTAATCTATTTCAGTGTTAAATGCGTTCAACTGTTGTTCCTAGTTTTCATTTATCGACTGCCAATGAATCTTTTACAATTACGAAAATGCAATGCTGAAACATTTCCTTAATTTTGATCTAGTCTCCTTTGGAGTTGGAAAAGGGTGTTCATAACTGAGTTACATTGATAATTAAAGCTTTTCATGTTATACGAGCAATATGGAATTTATTGGAAGACGACCTCAAAAAAACCATTAATGATACTGAGTACTATAATAGGATTGATTCCATTACCCATGCATATATATAAAAGAATATTAATCTTCACTTTTGCAGATGGTCTTTTTATTCAGATCTGTCATCGTTTTTGAATAGATGCCTCGGTTTGTTTTCAAATTATTATCTTTTTATGCTTAATATTTTATTAATGGTTGACTTTCTTACGCCATTATTGCTTCAGGAATAAATATCCTTAATTAATATTCTTGAGGTAATCTTCTTTAAGTCTTGGAATAAAGACCGCTCATGGTTTCTTCGTGTCGAAGTATTATCCAGTCTCTGATGGAACGTGCAAGTATCGAATATGACCCTGTTCTACACTCCTGTTTTATATTCTATTTTTTTACTATCAAATTTTTTTTCTTAATTCACCCACCGTTTTCTTACAGTTAGTCTTTCAAAGATTTTAAAACATGAAAATAGTTTTTTTGTTGAGTAATACGTTACGCATTAAATTTAATGCTTATTTTGAAATCATACTCTGCAGTTGTCGGAGTTATTTTTAATGCCATTATTTGATGATTTGTGGAAATTATTTTTAAAATCACAAAAATTTATTAAATTATTATAGATAATTTACTAAAATGTATAGATATTTAAAATAAGCTTTTATTGATGGTTTTATTTTAGAATTTTTTAAACCCTTTCCATTTATGGGACCAGTTTCTTTTATTTCGAAATTAGTACTCTTTTCATCTTTTCACGTGATGTTTGCATTTTTAGAAACCAGTTTTCTGAATTCGAATTTCTATTATGAGCATCTAATTATACAAATTCCACTGCATTCTGCAATGTACTTACGGGAATAGAATATTTCTTACAGGATTTTTTGTCTGCAAGTTGGATAGATAAATGGAAGAAAAAATGAAGATGAAAGAATGCTGCATACTTTTGTTCCTTGATATGTTGCTGTTGCGAAAATTTAGAGCATATTTTGACTCTGAGATCTGACAATTGACTTTTATCTCTGATAGGAATGGGAGTTCAAAAGAATAGAAACTTTTCAAATGGATTAAGATGGATTAAAAAAAGGTAAGGGTGAGTATGTTGAATGGTCTTTTATTTGCTTGCTAATTATTATTGATATATCCTGCAGCTTCATCTAGAGAAGTAGAAAGCAGCTACCTTTGGAAAGTTTTGCTTGCGCCGTCTAATTTTTTAAAATAAAATCATATTGTTTTAATAACTTATATAAATAATATCAAATATTTAAAAAAATTCATTTCAAATTTGTTATATACATTTTAGATACTAAAATGAGGTAGCAAATTGAATTCTTTCCTAATGATATACATGAATGGAATGAATAAATATAAGATAAATGCAAGCGTAGTGTAAAATTGACTGAGTTAATGATGCATTTGATAGAAAATTAGTTTATCTAGTCATGTCTTCAATTAATTTTGGATAAATACAAAATTGTACCTAGTCCACCAACAATGCATTTTCCCTAATTATTAAGAATCGCTGTTCATAACTACATGTTAACATCGGTGTATTTATCTTTAGATTTTTATTTACTGAACGTATTATTTCTCATTAAAGGAACGCTCAAAATTTCCCTGCGATCTCATCCTCGAATATCGACCATACGTCCAGTTGTACAACAATTCTGTTGAAACTTTCAGACAAAAACTTGATTTTTTTTTCAACTCAATAAAACAATTTTTTGGAGAGATTAGCCATCTTTCTTCTTATTGATGATAAATAACGTGCGTTTTTAGAAATTTCTCCCCTAAATACTTTAAAAGGGATTTCTCTGCTGAAAAACATTACATTTGTGAAATATTACATTTATATACTTTGAGTGCAACTGTAAAATACTTCAAAGAAATATTTCAACCAAAAATGTGGATTAACAGACGAATTCTTTAGATGTATACTTAATTTTGTGACATTCAATATATTGTATTAACCGTAAGAAAATGTTGTAATGAAAGTACTTAGAAGATTTGTTTTGTATTTTAACCCAATATATTAATGCATACTTTAACACTGCTGTAAATATTAAGCCTAAATTTTATTACATTTTTGTTTCTTTTAAAGAAGAGTGCTTGGTGCATACTCAATTTTGATACCCTCTGTATATATTTAAAGTGCATTAATTATGACTGATTTTAATCGTAAGAGGCAAAACTGTAATTAAAAGATAATATACTTTAATAATATACTTTTAGTCATTACATTTTCAAGTTACCGCGTTTGTATGCATGTAAATGTAGATCAATAGATGGTCAAATATTTGAAAAATTCATTTCAAATTTGATTTGGATATACTTTTAGATATTGAAATGGGGAAACAAATTTCATTTATATATGTTGCTACATTTTTGAATTCTTTTACATGCACACAGATGTGTCCTAAGACGGATAGCCAATTCCTTAAAATTTAGCTCCAAATTTGATACAGATATTATTTAATTCAGATACTAAATCTATTCATTAAATCATATTTATCCAAAACTTCCAATTTTGTATTCAATGTATTCATTTCAGATCAAACAGAAGGATAAAATTCTAATGATTTTTTTTCAAAATGAGATCAATTTGTATAATTAGTATTGTTATCGTTTTCAAATTAGTCATTATTACTAGAACGATTTATAATCACGGAAATGTTTATTAAAATATTGGGTTCTATTACAGTAATTTCTATGTTATCAAATTCGACAATTAATTATATTTTGTTACTTTTAAATGGGACCAAGTACCAAATTCTTGAAATAAAGAGTTCGTACTCACTCACTCCCTGAAAAAATCACGCAATAATTGCTTCCGTCGTATCATAATAATGTTTCAGATTTTGTCTACGTTAAGAATCGAACCTATTTACGTCTGTATCAACCGATACAAATATTTATTAAATGACATAGAGCACGTGAGTATAAAATGAATAAATTTATCGGGAATTGAAATTGATAATATTTTTTTAATTGACAGTGATGTTAGAATTTTGGTGACATTATATACTTCAAGGTTATCGAAGGAAATTTAAAATTTCGAATATAAAAATTTTGAGAACTCTTCTTAGAATGAGCACTTTCTATCCAAATTTAAAATCTTGTCAAACGTATAGGCTCTAATTCCAACGGTCAACTCCGTACATTGTTTTAAACTATTTTATTATCACCTATGTCATAATTTACAGATAGTATGCAAACCTATAAATCATTGTATTGATATTTTGTAAGGGAAATGTTTTAGTTGCTGTATAATCATTTAATGCTTATGCCTTAATGTACTGTAGCATTTTTTAAAAATTGAAATATTAATATATCGATTGAATGTTTAAAATAAGTTGCTTCAAGACATCTTTATTAGTTTTCTCTTTTCAATGATCAACGATTTTTTTTTCTTTTCAGATCCAGCGATTTCAGAAGAAGGTTTCAAGATAAAGTGAAACCATATTTCTTATTCTGTTCAAGATTCTCAAGTCAAGACACATTTCAAGCTCATCTAATTTTTGCAGCAAACAAGCAGAACTTGCACGTTGGTGCCTCAAATTTAAGCGTTGGAGGCAGCTGGATATTAGCAAAGCAACCCATGTATGGTGGCATGATGTTTCCTTGTACCAAAGGCATCGTAATTAACAGACAGAATCGCTAGGCCAAGTGCTGGACAGCACTTCTGCTGTCCGTAAAGATCCAGATATCTTTAAACTGCGATGACAACACGGAGTTCAGATTTTCTAAAATTGCAATAAGCTCATTTACCGAGCAGAAATCTTGATTTTAATTTCTAGATCCTGAAATCGAATGTAAATATTACTACCAGAACTGTCATTGCCAAGTTTACTGCCATCCGTGTGCATATGAACAGAGTCCTTGGGAGCGCTATTCCTTCTTTCAAGAGAATTTTTTCTGGTAGCAAGGCAAATCCATTTGCATGTTAACTTGATAAGAATGGTTAACATGTAAGAAAACTCCATCGAGACCTTCAGAAGGTTCGATAATTTGACATAAGCTGTAATCTTCTATAAAACTGGAGACAAAGTGGCCTGAAATAACCGGTCTAAAGGGATTACCATATTTGAGCCTTTGGTACTTTTATGTTCATATTGATAATGATGTATCATGCATTACTATGTTCTAAATAAGTTTTGAATTTTAAAACAATTTATAGAAGAAAATTGTAGATTTATTCAATGTTCTGTTATTTTTTTAAATCTATGATGTTATCTTCAAATTCCCTGCCAAATTCTTAATGATACTGAGATTGAACGAACTTTTTCTGAATGTTTGTGGTCGAAAAAAAACTAAAGATTCTTCGATGAGCTATTTCAGCAGCCTATTGAATTACATAGCGCGGCACAGCCATTATTCTAAAAGTCCCAAACTCAAATAACAGTTACAATGAGCTCCAATGAATATAACGTCTGCTGGTTGTATCGAAACTAATCCAGAAATGCAAGTGCAAAGGAAACGGAGATCAATCGCTAAATGGAATTTCGTTCATTGGTTTTGGATTAACTGACATAAAATGAATGAATGAAAGGATAATGATCGAAATGTATTGTTTGGTAATGAGAAATCAAAAGAAAGATCCAAAATATGAGGAACTGTTTCCAGTAATGAAAAAGAGGAAAAAACATTAACATCGAATTCAATCAACTGTCTTTTTGTAAATGTTGAATTCTTAATAATATAAATCTCTGAAGTTTTTCAGGCACTTATTAGCTTCTTAAAATTTTAGATTCAGTTAAATAACTGGAGACATGAAATGAGATTCCTGCAAATTCCCTCACTGTATAAACTCTTTGCTGAATGGGTAATATCCTGTTTTTCTAATTTGAAGATTGTTTTATATGCATTTGCTTACAACATTCCTCTTTTCTAGAATTTTAGTATACATTATATGCGAATTCTGATTACAACATGCCAATAGGCACCAGAAAAATGCTTTTTCATTTGTAACTTTCTTTGATAAAATTCTTTAGGGTGCGGAGTTCATCTACATTTGTTGTTGAAGCAGCAAATCTCCTTGATATCATTTCTTAGTGATAAAAAAAGGCCGTCTTTCCATGGATTGACTCTTTTTCCCAATTCCGCACCTATCTGCTCCGGATGTCGACCATTCTGTAGAAAGAGGAAAACATTTCTAATGGGCAGCATCGATATTCATGTTATTTTAAAACAAGGTAAGTTACTAAATATTCACAAGTGTGGAAAAATAGATTCAAATGTGAAACTTTGAGTTACTTTTAGATTTCATTGCTAGCTTTTAAAATCATTTTATATTATGTAGGATGTTTTTCTCAAAACCAAAGTTCCGAATAAAGCCTGACAGTTATGGGCGTAATGTGATAAAAAAAATATTTTCCCAATATATTTTTTAAAAACTATGGAAAATTGTATTTATTCTGATCGATAAAATGGAAGCTTATTTATTAACTGAAATAAGACACTTAATTTCTTATAAATTTATGAATCGAATCAAATTTCTGGGCTCTATTATAAAAGTATATATTAATAGTGAATTGCTTGGATATGTTTCTGTTAAACTTGTATTTAATAATAATAATAAATAAAAATCTTCTTTAAAAAAGGAAAATCTTCTTTTCCCTCCAGATCTCACTTGATGAGAACAAGATTAAACATCTCTCAAGGAATGGTCAAAGAGAGCTGGCATTGAATCACTATCAAATAATGTAAATCCCTGCTTTCACAAGATCCTAAAGAATGGTCACCGGCCCTTCAACTGGCAGAAACCTTCTGGAGCTCTTGCTACATCAATTGGATCAACCTACACAATGGAGATGCGATGTATTCCGTTTGGTAATCAGTCACAAAGTGAAAAAAAGTAAAAAAGCGTGCCATGGCGTTGTGATTCTGTTTATTGTACCTTTAAAATCTTTATCTGTTTCGGATTCTTAACCTTTTGCACTCCGAAAATGATTAGATTCAAAATTATTCAGCTAATACAAAGATTTGTTTATCGCTGTGAAAAATAAATGCACTGAACTCTTTAAAGTCGAATTTCTTTGAAAATTTAATCTACATCTCTTAACTATTACGAAGATGTTTTTAACAATTAAATTTGCAAAATAAATAA
Organism: Argiope argentata; assembly: GCA_026289955.1. Classification (NCBI taxonomy): domain Eukaryota; kingdom Metazoa; phylum Arthropoda; class Arachnida; order Araneae; family Araneidae; genus Argiope; species Argiope argentata. Next base: position 3,869,371 of record JAOUZG010032936.1, on the reverse strand, counting down.
ATAAAATGTCAAAATGATGCACAATCTTGAATGGTGAGTCAGAGATATCAACGGAGAGCAAAGGATTAAAAAAAAAAACAATTTCTCATATGCCTTACAAAGCACTGTTGAAAGAATTAAAATAATATTTGAATACTTGAAATTGTTTTCTGTTAGTTAACTGTTTTCTCTGGTACATTTTGTTTGACATTTGACAAGGTCTCTGACTTTCAATCCACTTTTCTAATATTTCTCGAAAGGTTTTGCAACTCTATTAAAAGTATTTGTGTGAAGCAATCAAATACGTTTGGGTAGATTGAAGAGGATATTTATTTTTTAAAGTATTCTATTTTCATAGTGAAGCAATCTTAACAGCTGAATTTCGGCTTAAAATCCAACAATAATAATTTGATATACTCTTTTTTTTTTAAATTTTTCCAATAATATTGTAATTATAGATTAATGTGTATCCTAGTTGCACACAAATATTGTACAATATTGATCAATATTCGCAGTATTGTTTAATATTGTAGAATATTGTTTTATATCATACAATATCACACGATATTGTACAATATTATGCTACAGGATGTGCTACCAGGGATATATGAATAAACAAGTCCTGCTCTGAACTATGCAACTTCTGCTTTAATCCATTGCAGTGATAAATTTGTTCAATTGCTGTTCTCTAGTTTCTATTTATAGACTAGCTATGAATCTTTTACAATTACGAAGATGCAATGCTGAAACATTTCCTTAGTTTTGAACCAGCCTCCTTCATTTTAAAACATGACAATAGTTTCTTTTAGAGTATCTTATTTAAAGTTAAGTATGAATTTTACTGCTTATTTTGAAATCAACTATGCAATTGTCAGTTATATTTAATGCCATCATTTGTTTATTTGTGGAAATTATGTTTAAAATTACAAAAAAAATTAAATTATTATAGATATTTTACTAAAATATGTAGGTATTAATAATAAGCGTTTATTGATAGTTTTATTTTAGAAATCTATTTTTTGGTGTACTTAATTTTTATTTACTGAATGTGTTCTTTCTCTTTACAGAAACGCACAAAGTTTATATGCGATCTTTCTTCAATATTGGCCAAATGCCCAGTTGCACAATTCTAATGTTGAAGCCTTTGAAGAGAAACGTGATTTTTCCCAATTAATAAAACAATTTTTCGAAGATATTAGCCATCTTTCTTCTACTTAATGGTAAATTTTTAGAAGTTCCTCCCCTATATACTTTACAAGAGTTTTTTGTGTGACAAATATAATTGCAGTTGTGAAAAATTACATTTATATACTTTGAGTGCAACTGTTTAGTATTTCAAAGAAATATTTAAACCAAAAATGGTGATTACCGGACAGATTCTTTAGATGTATACTTAATTTCGTAACATTCAATATATTGTATTAACCACAAGAAAATGTTGTAATAAATGTACTCTGAAGATTTGTTTTGTGATTTAATCCAATATATTAATGAATGCTTTAACATTTTTGTAAATAATAAGCTTAAATGGTAAATTTCTATTATATTTTTATATCTTAAAGAAGTGGTGCCTGCTCAATTTTGATAACACTTCATATATTTAAGGAGCATTTAACATTTCTGTTAATATTAAGCTTAAATTGCCACTTTCTATTACATTTTTGTATCTTAAAGGAGAGTGGTTGACACATATTCAATTTTGAGATCCACTGCATATATTTACGGTGCATTCATTCTGACTGATTGCAATCAAAACCGATACAGAACTAAACCCGTAATCAAAAGTTCATACCTCATATTTGAATCAGCACGTTTTTTGAGTTACTGCGTTTATATTTACGTAAATGTTGAACAATAGATGGGTAAATATTTGAAAAATTCATATCCAATTTGATATGGATATACTTTTTAGATATTAAAACAAGGAAACAAATTTGCATTTATCTGTTGATACGTTTTTGAATTCTTTTATAAGTGCATAAAAGTGTAGAAAGACAGAGGGTCAATTCCTTAAAATTTCGTTCAAAATTTGATACAGATACACAATTCGGATACTAACTCTATGTATTAAACCATATCTGCCCAGAACTTCCCATTTTGTATTCAATGTGTTAACTTGAAATCGAGCTGTAGGATAAGTTTATTAAATGGATATTTTTTTGTAAAAGTTGATCAAACTGATTAGTTTTGTTATCGTTTTCCAATTAGTCATTATTACTGGAACGATTTACGATCCCTAAAAGGTTTGTTAAGATATTGAATTCGAGTACAATGCTTTCTTTGTTATGAAATTCGACACTAAATATGTTAATTTGAAGTTAACTAAATTTAACTTCTAATTAACAAAATATCTGCATCCTGTTTGCCTGTTCTTGTACTAAATAATTCGTACTCACTCCTTCCCTAAAAAAAATTCAAGCCATAATCCAAACCTTCATCGCATAAGATTTCAGAATTTGTCTATTTTAAAAATCGAACCTTTTTTTATATCTGTATCAACAGATGCAAATATTTATTAAATGACATAGAGCACGTAAGTATAAAACGAATAATTAAAGCAATGAATGGAATTTTGTTAAAAAATATACTTAAAGCATGTAAGCAATTATTAAGATTTTAAAAATTATACGAGGAAATGAAATTGGTATTATAATTTTTTTAATTGATTACGATGTAAGAATGTTTGTGTTATTACATAATTCAAGGATAATTCAAGGAAAATTTAAAATTTGAATTTTTAAACCCCTTTTTAGAATGAGCACTTTCTATACAAATTCAATTTCCTGTCAAATGTATAAGCTCTAGATCTTGAGATCTACGGCTTATATCATTTCAAACTATTTTATCCCCCATGTCATAATTTACAGATAATATGCAAGCCTTTAAGTCATTATATCGATTTTTGAAAGGGAAAAATTTTAGTTGAAGACACGTTTAATGTTTGTGCCTCAATGTGTTATAACTTTTTTTTTAATTTTCAAAATCATTAATTAATATTGTGAATGAATGCATAAAATAAGTTACTAGAAGTCTTCTTTATTAGCTTTCTTTTTTTAATGATTAATAAAAAAGTTTTCTTTTCAGCTCCAGCATTTTCAGTAGACAATTTTAGATGAAGTGGAACCATTTGTCTTATTCTGTTCAGGATTCTCAAGTCAAGACACAGTTCAAGCTCATCCAATTCTTGAAGAAAATTAGCAGCACTTGCAATTTGCTACTCCATATTTCACTGTTGGAGGCAGCTGGCCATTAGTAAAGCAACCCATGTATGGTGGCATGATGTTTCCTCGTACCAACAGTATCGTAATTAATTGAAAGAGCGGAGGCACCCCGACCGGCCGACAGTAAAGCCCAGGGCACAGTATTTCCAGGGGCTCCGCAGAACTATATGACTGCACACTTTAAAACCCACAGCCTTGTTTCCGAGCTCATCACAACCAAATGGAAAATCCAACACGAGAAAAACCCTTCTCTATAGGTCCTACGACCATAGCTTTCAGACCCGTAGTCATCATTATCTGGTGAGATCCTGGCCCAATTAAGGACCGCGTCAGACCGAAGTCGGCAGATACCGCAAAAAGCGGATACGACCCGAGGGAGAGTCGACTCTTCCACCCTTTGCGTGCAAAATTTGCCAACGAACCCCACCCAAAGGAATGAAGGCTAGCACGGGAGGCCGAAGCCAGTTATGCCCTAGTGACAAGGACGGTTGTCCAGGCCGCCTGTCATCTTGAGTCGAAGCTAGCAGGAACCTGCGCTTTTGATCGAGGCGGTGGTGGCCCCCGAACGCAGACGGAGCAGGATCTTAGTTGAGTTGTAATTAAACCCAGGCGTTCTGCTAAACCGGTGCTCTAAGCCGGCGGAGTGCTCCCTCCGTAACCAGCCGGACCTCGTGAAGGTGTGCTGCTCCAAGGAGAACAGAGGCTATATTTCTTTCGCATGTCACCCCATGCGCTGACAGGAGGCCCTGCACCTCTGCCAGCCTTAACAGTCGGAATAGCTTCGCACGATAAGTGAAAATTACATGATTTGGGTGTCGACTAGTTTTGAGACTAATTAAGAGTAATTAGATTAAATTAAGATGAGAGTATAATCAGTTTTCAAAATTGAGAATTAAATATGTGAAATATTATTAGCTAAAGAATTTTCTTCGTTGGAAATAATTCCTTCATAGGTGGTGGAAAATTCAATGTCCAATAAAGTGATTTCGCATAAATGGTTTAATAGCAATTTAATGATAGATATCCTGTTAATCCCTGACGTTGACCCTCCCCTCCTCCATTATAAGCTGTATCATATTGCAAGAGAAATGGAAACTTGGATCAATCGCTAAATGGAATTCCGTCAAGTGCTTTTGAATTAACTGACACAAAATAAAGGAAAGGATAATGATCGAAATGCATTGTCTGTTCATGAGAAATTAAAAGATCAAAAATATGAAGAACTGTTTCCAGTAATGAAAAAGAGAAAAACACATTAACATTGAATTCAATCATCAGTCTTTTTGTAAATGTTGAATTCTTAATAACTGAATAATTAAGTTCTGAATTTTTTCGGACACTTATTAGCTTCTTAAAACTTTAGATTCAGTTAAATATATGTAGACGTGAAATAAGATTCCGCAAATTCCTTCATTGTAAGCTGTTTACTGAATGGGAAATATCCCGTTTTTTTTAATTTGAAGATTGTTTTATATGCAGTTGCTTACAACATTCCTCTTTTCTAGAATTTTAATATTTATTCTTTGCGAATTCTGATTTCAACATGCTAAAAAGCACCCGAAAAAAAACTTTTTCAACTGTAATTTTCTTTGATAAAATTCTTCAGGAAATGGAAGTCCTCTACCTTTGTTGTTGAAGCAGCAAATTTAGTGCTATCTCCTTGATGCCCCTTCTTTGTGAAAAAATAAGATGTTCTCTCCTTGAATTGACCATTTTCCAAATTCCACATATATCTGCTCCGGATATCGACAATTCTATCAAGAGGAAGATCGAAACATTTCTTATGACGAGCATCAACATTCATGTTAGTTTAGGACAAGGTAAGTTACTAATATTCATAAATGTGTGAAAAAGAGATTCAATTGTGAAACTATGAATTACTTTTAGCTTCCACTTTTCGTTTTTAAAATCATTTTATGTCGGGTAGAATGTTTTGTTTTCTGAAAATCAAAATTTTGAATATAGCCTCAGTGATAGGTTTAATATGATTAGAAAAATATTTTCCATTTATATATTTTTTAAAATCATGAAAAATTTAATTTATGCTGATCGATAAAATGGAAAAGTTTATTTATTGACTGAAATTCTAAGAATCTTATTTTCTTATAAATTAAGGAATCGGATCAAACTTCTGGGCTGTATTATAGAAGTATATATTAATAATGAAGAATTGTTTGAATGTATTTTTGTTAAACTTGTATTTGATAATTATAAATCCTAATATTCTTTTCTCCCTAGATCTGACTTGATAATAATATTCAAGATATTTGAAGGAATGGTCAAAGAAAGCTGGCATTGAATCGTTATCAAATATCGTGTAAATCCCTTCCTTTACAGGATCCTAAAGAACGGTCACCGGCGTTTCTAATGGCAAAAACCTTCTGGGGCTCTTGCTATATACACCAAGTTAATTGAATCAACCTACTACACAATGGAGTTGCGATGTATTCCCAATTCCACACCTATCTGCTCCGGATATCGACAATTCTGTACAAAGAGGAAAACATTTCCTATGGGCAGCATCAACATTCTTGTTATTTTAGGACAAGGTAAGTTACTAGTATTGATAAATGTGGAAAAAGAGAATTAATTGTGAACCTAGGAGTGATCGATTGTGAAACGGAGTTAATTTTAGCTTTCATTGTTCGCTTTTAATATCATTTTAAGTCGGGTAGAATGCTTCGTTTTCTCAAAACCACCCAAAGTTTTGAATATAGTCTCGGTGCTAAGTTTAGTGCGATTAGAAAAAAAAGTTACACTGTATTTTTTAATCATAAAAAATTGAATTAATGCTAATCAATAAAATGGGAAAGTTATTTATTGATGGAAATTCTAAGAACCTTCTTTTCTTAATAAGTAAATCTGACCAACTATCTGAGCAGTATTATAAGCATATAGAATTAATAGAGGTGAACTATTTGTATATGCCTATGATTCAACTATTATTTGATCATTATTAATTCCAATCATCCTTTCTCTCGAATCTTCTAGATCTCACTGGATGATAACACAATTAAATAGAAGCGAATCTTTCAAGAAATGGCCCAAGAGAGATGGTGTTGAATAATCAAATCCCTGCTTTCACAAGTTCCTAAAGAGCGAGAATCCGGCATTTCTATTAGCGGATAGCATGTGGAACTCTCTACATGAAGTTAATTGCATCATCCTACACAAAGGAGACGTGATATATTTCATTTGACTATCAGTCACAAAATGAAGAAGTAAAACGTCGTTAAAATCAAGTCTTGGAACATTTCAAGTGTTCTGATGTTAAAGGTTTCGACAACTCTATTGCAACAATATATGCTTACCTAATATGTTTACCGTTTTCAAGCTTTTAAAACATAGTCATTCTATTGTGCCTTTAAACTAAAATTACTTTTCTGTTTTCTAGCTGTTTTGAGTATATTACCAGTATATTTTGTTTGAGATTCAACAAATTTAATTTTTAAGTCAATTTTTTATTCTAATATTTTTTCAAAAGTTTTTTTTTTTTTTTTTTTTTTTTTTTTTTTTTTTTTTGTAATTCTAGTACAAGTATTTGTCTACAGCAGTCAAATTGTATACGTGATATTGTATATGATATTTGTGTTCTTTTTTAAAGTATTCTATTTTTGTAGTGAAAAAATATTAAGAGATTAGCATTTGCTTTAAATCCAACAATATTAATTTGATATTTTTTTTAAAAAAATTTCTAACAATATTGTAATTATAGATTCATGTGTAAACAAATAAACATGTTCACCTTTGAACTATACAACTTTAATCTGTTGCAGTGATAAATTTGTTCAACTGTTCCTAGTTTTCATTTATCAACTAACAAAGAATCTTTTATAATTACGAAGATGCAATGCTGAAGCATTTCTTTCGTTTTTGATCCAGCCTCCACCTTCATAAAAGGGTCGTCATAACTGAGTTACCTTGATAATTAAAACGTTTCACGTTATGCGAGCAATATGGAATTTATATGATGACGGCCTCAAAAAAACCATTAATGATACTGAGTACTATAATAGAATTGATTCCATTACCCATACATATATTAAAAAAATATTAATCCTCACTTTTGTAGACGGTCTTTTTATTCAGATTTATCGTTGTTTGGAATAGATACTGTAACGTTTTGGCCGGGGCTACAGGTGAGTTGGGCCGAAGACAAGC
>JAOUZG010032936.1:3846311-3861610 GCA_026289955.1 Argiope argentata | reverse complement strand
TGGCCCAAGTTATCTCTCCAATCCCAAGAGAGGGGTAAATGGCGTCTCAATTACGTCTCAATTAGGTAATCTCAATTAGGTCTTGAAATGCAGACTACTCATGGTTTCTTCGTGTCCAATTATTATCCGGTCAATGATGGAATGTGGAAGTATCGAATATGGCCCTGTTCTACACTCCTGTTTTATACTCCATTTTTTCCCCAAATCGGACTCTAAAGTTTAGAAATTACACCTAGATTGAGTGATATAACTATTGTGAGATGACAACGATAATTTTGTGTTTAATTCTTTCTAATTGTGTAATCTTTATTTTAAAATGCGGCGTGGATGAGGTGAAGATTCCCACAAATGATACTCTCGATCCTCCTCCATGAATGGAAGTAAAAATGCTCCTGTTGGGAGCTCTCAGAACTCTGAAAGTTTTTATTTCGCTTTTCAATCGGCATCATCAATTATATTATACTCATTTTTACGACTTATTAATTCTTTAACCATGTATATTTATAATGGAAGGTGACATTAGGACTGACGAATTCTGCTCTTTTAATCCTGTATTCCATAATATTTAGCAGTTGATCATCTTGTGATCAAATATATTTAACTTCGAAATCATTTTATACATTGATATCAAGAATCTGTTTCCATTATTAATTTCTCCTTTGATAAATAACTTACTAAAGAAATTCATAACTTCGATTGATTGATTTTTAAAAGATTTTTTTATTGAATTTTCTCGTGAGCCCTCATTTGCCATCATTTGAAAAGAAAATGGCACAGAAAGTTCCATAATCATTTATTAAATTCTTGCTTCGATCCATTCTATTTGCTGAAATGCATTCTGTAGTTAATCAATGATGTTTTTCTTAAAAGGAAAACAAAATCAAAGAATAGGCCCAAAACACAAATTTCATTTAGTTAAAAGACGCTGGATCTTAAAGGGATTTTATAATGAAGACTAACACTACGTATACCTTCCTTTTGTAGTAATTTCATTTTCTAATCATTATAGGGACGCGTCATTTGTTCCAAAATATTTAATAGATTGTTTATTAATCAAAAATTATCAACTAAAATACTTTCACTCGGTTTTAATTTTATGTGTGAAAATCCTACTTTTATAGCGGTTAAAATCAGAAAGTTATTAATATTTGTTAATTTAGTGGACACTTCTAGTTTCTTTTTTCATATTTGTGTCTTAATACCATTGTTGTTCATTTAGTTTTTAAATATATTCAATAAATTTGAGCTATAGCAATGTTCAGAGATTTAATTTTATTGTACGCTCCGAGTTTTCGGAGCAGCTTAACTCATTCAAGGATACTGCGAAAAACAAAATAAAACGTGTTTTTGGTGTGCTTTTTTATAGTTTTACTAAACCTTTTTTCTCATTAGAATAAAACTCAAAAGACTTATGGAAATAGTAAGTGATAGCTTTTCAGATTGTATCTTTGTTTTTTGCTGATAATTATTTGTTCATATTTTTTGAAATGGAGAAATCGGATATGCCAAAAGTTCTAAAACTTTTAATCTCTATTGATTTTTTTCTTGCAAGGTTTCTTATTCACGAAATTGATATATTTGTCAATAAATTTTATACAAATAACTATTTCCTCAAGTTGATCAAATATTATTTCATTTATTTATGCAGGTTAATTTCTCTAACGACATTCCTCAAGTCATATTACTCCGTCTCATTATTCCATAGTTTTTCCTAATTGTTGAATAAATGGCTTCATTTTTGTAAGCCTATAATTTAGCCTATTAAAGAAATTTATGCAAAAATTTGAAATGCTGGTTTTGAACACCGCAAACTTGGAATTGGTACTGTTTATATCTCAATAAACTTAATATGATGTTTCCCATATAAGCACATTCTTTTCTCTTGTTTTAATTCCTTTTTAATGATTTCAGTTTTTTCGCTCCCCCCCCCCCCAATTTTATTGAACACTGAGTAAAACGCTGTCAGGTAAACAAATAAAAGTAAACATGATTATAATTTGTACCAAATATTTCATTGTAATTAAAGAGTAAATATAAACCTTGAAAAATTATAAGTTAAGTTGAACATCAAAGTGCTACTGACCTTATTGTTGAAATTGTCTGGATCAGTGATAAATTAGAGACGAAAATGAGATATACTAGACAAGAAGGCTTTTGACATAGAAATTCAAGAAACAACTTTCCAAGAGTCCAAAATCCAACTTGGAAACCACATTTAAAAAACTAATTTGACTGACAGGAAAGATGAAATAATTCCATAAATTTTAGAACTAACTATCGATGTTTTGAAAACGTCGATTTATCAAATTGAGGGTGATTTTTATCTTAATCAAGTATATACTGGGCCTGATATATTTTCTGAGCGCCAAAGCCATTTTTAGACAAAAGTTCGTTTTATCAATGTGGCAACGGAGAACTTTCTATAAATCCTGTGCGCTTTGGTGAGGACTCCGATGGATCGGAAATGAGTTCTCTTGATGTCTAAGAACTCTTAAAAATTGCAGTCATTAAATTTTCTATCAAGGACATTTTCTCAAAGGTCTTGTCTTAAGTTCTCTCTTAAGATAAAAAGACCCATATGCGTTCTTTCTAATGGGTCCTTTGTTGTTTGCAAGTGTCCAATATCAAGTGCCCTTTGTGCTGAGTGGGACTGCTCTTCGGCTGCCCCGCCAAGTTTCCCGCATGGCCTCTGGCTAAGTAAGGATGCTGCCTTCATATTATGCATTAATGCAACTGTATATAGAAATGTTAATGTAATGAAATTGTATGAATATTGTGAATGTGGTTGTTTAACACAGCGACATCGCAACACTTAATATACGTTACATTTTTAAAATATTCACTTATGTTACTGCTCACCAATATCTTATTTCGCCTTAATTCTCTTTTTCTGAAACTTGTTTGGAGTGACTAAAACAAATATCGTGCCGTGTGTTTTACTAGTGAAGAAATTGTTATGTTAGTATTTAAAATAGTGAGTTTTAAGTCTTAAAATCAATTTGCAATGTTCATGCGCAATATTTTACAGCGGCAGGATAATAGAAAGTGCAATATTCTATACATAATAGGTAATTATACTTCATATTATGCCATTTGCAAATGCTTAGCAATTTTGTGATGAAATACATGGTAATGTAATACAAATGTATATAATGTACATTTTATTTTTTTAGAGGTTTAAAAAATGTTGTTTAAAGTTACAATACGGAAGTAGAATGGTTTTGAATTTTCTTTTATTATCAATTTAAATCTAATTATTTTTTATTCAATTGTTTCAATATGTAAAGGATCTGCATCTTAAATATAACAATTTTTCATACACTTTTACCAATGAAATTTCTTAAACTTTCAATGAAATCGTCAGTTTAAAAGTTACAAAAGAAAACTTCAGAATATATTTTTGAAATTGTTTATTCCGCAATTCATGTCTAATATTTTATTTTCAATGCTATATATATTTAGTGTATATTCAATGCTATATACATTAGCGCAACTATTTTGGTTTTTTATTGTTCCATATTTAAAGTAAAGATGGTAGTTATTAATAATTTTCTATTTGTTTTCGCTGTGATAGAATTTTAAAACATTATTCCTTTGCTTTATGTTAAATTTCTGATAATGATACAATGCAATATTTATGAGTGTCAATGCATTTTGATTCTATCCCAATGGTGTCATCTGAGTGAATTCAAGATTGATTTTGAGATGCCTTAGTGTTTGCTGTAAACTATAAGCGTAAAACTAAAATGTGTGGTAATTAATACAACTGTTTTTCAGTACTCAAATGTTTTAAAACTTTATTATGAATTTAAAAAAAAGCTTACTTTGTTATTTGTATTCGACCGATTTATCTTTCTTAACTGTATTCTTTTTTTTCCCTTTTGAATTTGTAATTTGTATTCGTATGTTTACCATATGTATAAATGTCATTGGTAAATAAAATTTTCTTATTACACTTCCTGTAGTCATTTTATTGATATTTAAAGATACTTATTTAAGTACATATTTTTAATGATCCAATTTTCTGGCATTTAAATTTCTCAAATAATAGGATAATTTTTAAGGATGTAAAAACACCTTCACAATAAATTGGCAGCCTGTTTCCGACATATGACGTAAAATAGATCTCAAAGAATTAGATATTACTAAATGTAAATTTGATTTTACAGTGATTGGTTTACCTTCAGGACGAACTCAAAATAAAACATTTCTAAATGAAAAAAATATAGTAAATAAGAAGTATTTGTAAGATTAAAATGATAATACTTGTTTAGCTAATTAATATGAAGAGCTTTAAGTATTTAGAAAACTGAATTTTTTTATCTGAAAAATTAGATTGTAAAAAATAAATTAAAATGATATAATATATAAAAAACAAGATATATTATTACAAAAAAACTTTAGCTATGAAACTGCATGAGACGTCATATTCTTCTCGATGTTTTTAATTTCGAACATGGTAAATAATTTAAAGAATTCTGAGATATTCAAATTAATATGTTTTGTAGATAAAATTGTAATGAAATAGTTGTTAAATTACATAATTGTGCTTATTGGGCTTATAAATTACATAATTGCTTATAGATTACATAATTGTGCTTATAAATCAATATCTTTATACATATACAAGGATATAAATCCCTTTGATGACATAAAAACTATTGCAGGACTTCTAGAAAAAAAACGACCGATTGTTCTCCAAGTGAGCTATAGTAGAAATGATCAGCAAAAATGTCTTAAAATGCACAGGATGTTTAAAAAAAGATAGTAATTGTAAATGAAATGAAGTGTTTCGTAATGACTTTTTAATGGTAATAAAATCATAATGGTGTTTTAATGTTAAAAATATTTACAAAATATTAAAATAAAATAACTGATGAAAAATATACAACACACATTGTCTGTGAACACGCTTCGAAATGTCTAAAACGCAAAAGAAATATATGTAGAGAGAAAAAAACGGTATATAAATGCTGAATATAAAATATAAAAAAATTTTAAATTGGAAGATAAAGATCATAAATGTTACAATACATAAAGATGCTCTTAAAAAAATTAAGTGATTTTACTTGTTTTAAGCGCAAATAATTAATCAAATGTGACGTTTGTAAAGAAAATGATGGTATTTGCAAGAAAATTTGTTGTTAATTAAAAAAGTAATGAAGTTTATAAATGGTGAGAAACATGTAAAAACAACCAAAACATTAAAACACTTGTTTTTGGAGGTCGGCACATATCTAGTGTTTTTTTAATCTTGTCCTTTAACAGCTATTTAAATTCTATTTTTTAAAAAAAAAAACTATAGCTATGAATTTTTTACTGGTGTGGAACACATATAATTATCATCAGAAAATCAAGAGACAAGATATAAAGTCAATCTTGCTATAAATCAAGGTATAGAGGGAAAAATACTAAATTAAATAATACGGATGATTATTGTAAATGGTTTTTTGGTGGAGCATATCCTAATCGATTAAAGGCTTTGATTTCCAGTATACACCCAAGTATTGTTTTGAAAATAAAATCAAAGTATTTAATGTACATCGAGGGAAAAAAACTCACAAGCATGAAAGCTGATGCTTTTAATATGGTTTATCGATATCATCAATTTCACATCGATTCCTTCCAGAAAATGTACAAAACCATTTGGGCTAGAAGAGACAGCAGAAGGTTATTTTTCTGATCTGTTTAATACTGATAACAATCAAAAATATATCGGGAAATATCCTGAAAAATATAATTATGAAAATAATTCAATGTCTGAAGAAGAAAAAATCATTTGATAAAAATTCAGATAAAAATAAAAGGTTTGATTTTCAAAAATAACTTGTTAAATACCGCAGGACCGATGCAGATATTTTAAGAAAAAGACGTTTAGAATACTGAACATTATTTTTAGAAACTGCAGATATAAATACTTTTCAATATGTCATTTTAACAGAGGTTTGCACAACTGCCTAGAGATATAAATTCTGCCGGCTTTCTGGCTCTGAGGGAGCGCGTCTTCCTCATGTTCTTGGAGTCCCAGTACAGGCATGGTTGTTCTTCTGTGCGATCTATGTGAGTCTGCCTCCCTGTAACAAGGGGCAGTGCAAGCGACTGTGATGAGTGTGTGGCTAAGTCGTACTCTTTCCCTAGTTGGCTCTACTTTAAACAAGAGACGCTCCTTCCGGCTTAAAATCTGCTGATATAATCAGCGGGGGCTTGTCCATGGCCAGTGCCACAAGTAACAACAACAACAGATATAAATTCTTAAAATCAGAACCAATAACTATAGATGAAGGCATCATTCCTCAAGATAAGTACAGTATAAGTCACAATAAGTGTTAAACAAAAATTTAATCATTTATTCCAAAAGTTATCGTTCATAAAAGGAAATTTTTCGTAGAATATCTATAAAATTAATTCAATTCTTAGACCTTAGGTTTTTACACATACGCAGAAATCGTTATTATTCATATCATTGGACTATTATAGCAGAGACCCATCATATTTCAAGCGAAATATTTAACTGTATATAAAAACTTTAATCAATTTTGACCCTGAAGAAAGTATAACAAGAAGAGTATAAACATTATTTTTTTTATCTTTGATATCTACACAGATTGACAACCAGAGATAAAAAGTGCTACATATTTTTATTTATCATTATTAATTCCGGTTTCCAATGTCGAATTTCTATACAGGTGCAGAAATTGTTCTACTCTTAGATACTGCTCTACACACAACTTAGCTACTGTTCTGCACACAATTTAGTTATTGTTCCACATACTATATAGCTTCTGTCTATATCTCTTCTAAGCTTGAAGTAAATCAGACACACATCTACTTCAAGTTTGGAATAATTAAGTGCATGTAGAAACTTAGAACTATTTGTATCGCGATGAAAGTATAGCTATGTTACTATGAATTATTTCAAAAATTACTCATCATGAAAAAAAATTTCTTATGGGGAATTGCTATAAAATTAATTCCCTTTTTAGACCTGTTTCCAACACATGTGTAGCATCCAGAGTATTGTGCTTTTAGACAGAGACCCATCCTACTTCAAGCTCGAAATTCTTATTTTTATATCTATAGACTTCATTGGAATATTTTGTGTCGATATCTTGTACATACGCATTCTTATTCTTAACATCGTTCTTTTATACCAGATTTCCATTGCATTTGTATACCCAAGGGATGCTTTAAAAGACGAGACATTAATAAAACTAAACTAAAATCCATCTTACGTAATTCTTGAAGTAGTTCCTGGTATTAATAATCTTAGACTCCTGTGCTGCTCGAGGGATTTTTAGACTAGTAGATCAAATAATAAAGTGCTTTCCATTGCGATTTGCTGCTCTTCAATTAGAGTCCCGAAACCAACGAATAGTTTTATAAATTTTTCTAATTTTTATATTTTATCATTATTCTCCATACTAATTCTATAATTACTACGAATTCGCAATTTTTTTTGTAATCCATGAAAAAGATATTTAGATCAAAATGTCTAAAAAGTCAACTGAAATTTTTATTCTCCAGATCTTGCACTTTAGAAGAGATCATTCGCACTCTTAGCATTGTGCTTTTAGAAGAGATTTCCAATAAGGTTCTTTAGAAGAGGTTTACAAGGTTAATATTTATTCCGGTTAACTGAATGGTTAATTTTTTATTAATTGAAAAGTAACTTCCCCGCCAAAAAATTTTTTCCACCGCCAAATGAGAAAGACTTTGATTTGTTTTTTGTTTTTTTTTTCGCACTGGAATGCGGTTAGGCTTAATATATTTTTGACCAATTATTTCAAACGATTCTGTGTTTTTAAAAAGTGTTTGAGGCATTTAAAACGGAATATTGTAAATTAATCGATCTTTTGGATTCATTATGAAGTACTTTTGACTTAAAACAACACATAATAAAGGAAAATAAAAATTTCTATTTTGTTTTTCGTTACTCCTACTTTTACAGAAATTTTACGCATTGCGTTATCACAATTTGCGCCGAAATTCACGCATACGCATTGCTGTTTTGTTTTATTTCAGGCAATTATTTATTCTAATAAAAGTATATTAATAAAAATAATTATTTTTTCTAATAAAAGGAATATTTTTAAGAATAATTATTTTTTAACAAAATAATTATTTTAATAAAAATAGTTATTTTTTCTAATAAAAGGATCATTTAAGTAAAAAAAAATTATTCTCAAAAACGAGCAATTACTTTACTCCTTTTAAAATCGTCTGCATACAAATTTCATCAAAGCAGGAAATAAAAAAAAATGAAACATCTGCCTGAGCTTTTAGAATTGTTGGTTTTTATTTCACCGTTTTTCATTTTAATATTGTCTTACTATTCTAATGGAATTCAATATGATTTATTATTCTTTTCGTGGATTTTCCGGCAAAAAGACATTTTCATCACTGAAAAGTCCAGCTGTTTTTTTATAGAAATACAGTAAGACCCCGCTTAACGCTGTTTCGTTTAGCGCTGTTTCGGTTTAGCGCTCTTTTATTTCAACCCGGTGATTCCACGAAATCGCTCGCAGCATACGGGGATTCCAGGAAATATTATGCAGCGATAGGTTTCAAATACATATCCGACAGAGTGTACTTGTATTTCTTGTTTGGTGCGGTATTGTACAGACATATTTTTATTATTGGAAACATTTGTTGACATTATTGTAAGTAGGTATTAATTTACATATTTAATACTGTATTACAGTGTCAAATATTTTGATCTTTAATTTTTTACTATGGGTGATAATGAAAAAGGAAAGAAAGCAACCAGAAAAAGCCTTTCACTCAAAACTAAAATGGAAGTCATTAGAAGATTAGATTCTGGTGAACGTCAAACTCTAATTAGTGCCTCAATGAATTTGCCAACTTCAACAATAAGGACCATCATGAAGAATAAAGAAAAAATACTGTCATCGGCAACTGCAACTACGTCAAGCTCTGCAGCTAGAATTACCCGTTTTAGAATTAATATCATAGAGGAAATGGAAAAACGACTGTCTATATGGATTGACGACGAAATCGACCGCAATATGTCATTAAGCCAATCTATCATAATGGAAAAAGCTAGAAGAATTTTTAATTACATTCAGGCTGAGACAATTGACAAAAGTGAAACTTTCGTATCTAGTCGAGGATGGTTTAATAGATTTAAACATCGAAATAACCTTCACAACATAAAGATTACAGGAGAGGCAGCAAGTGGTGATACAAAAGCGGCGGTTGAATTTGCAGCGATATTTAAAAAAATAATTGAAGAAGGAAACTATCCTCCAGAATTGGTTTTTAATGTTGATGAAACAGGCTTGCTTTGGAAAAGAATGCTGAAACGAACATTTCTATCCCGTGAAAAGAAACGGGCACCAGGATTTAAAGTTGCAAAAGATCGCTTAACCCTTCTACTAGGTGGTAACGCAAGCGGAGATTTTAAATTAAAACCATTACTAATTTACCATTCCAAAAACCCAAGGGCGATGAAAGGCATATCTAAATCAACTTTACCTGTAATTTGGGAGTCTAATAAAAAATCATGGATAACTGCGAAAATTTTCCAGGATTGATTCACTGAACATTTCTGCCCGTCTATTAAACGTTATTGCGAAATTTAAAAAACTTGAACAAAAAGCACTTCTGTTTATTGATAATGCTCCAAGCCACCCAACAAATTTATCAGACTTAACAACATGCATTCCAGTTGAAGTGGTTTTCTTGCCGCCTAACACAACTGCCTTAATTCGACCAATGGACCAAGGCGTTATATCAAATTTTAAGGCTTATTACTTGCGGCAAACCTTTAAGCAAATGTTTGAAAAAACAGACGGAGAAGAGAACCAGTCCATAAGAGAATTTTGGAAAAACTACAACATCATGGATGCTGTAGAAAACATAGGCCTTTCTTGGAATGAGGTAACAGAAAGATCTTTGAAAGGAGTATGGAAAAATATTTGGCCGGATTTAAGTAAAAGCGATGACATTGGACACTCTATCGATGTGGATGAATTAGTGGAAGAGATAATGAAATTAACGAAGCAAACCGGTTTTGAAGGGGTAAACGTGGAAGATGTCGAAGAAATAATTCAAGAAGCAGCAGCTAGTCTTTCTAATGATGAGCTCAAGGAATTAACTGAACAAGAAGAAAACAAAAATGTTGACATCAGTGATTCAGAAGAAGAGCAAAAAGAACTTTCGATGGCGTTTGTAAAAAGGAGTTTGTCTACCATAATTGAAATAATGGATCAATTCATTGAAAATGATCTGAATTCTAACAGGAGCTCAAAAGTAAGGCGTGGTGTTAGAGATGCTCTATCCGTTTATGAAGAACTTTTAAGAGAACAACGCAAAAGAAAAAGGCAAACAACATTAGATGCTTTTGTCACAAAAAGGCAGAACACTGAAAACGTGGAAGGCTAACTAAATATGACTGACTTAGAATTTTATTTGTTTTTTTAAAGAATATTCGTTTTGTTATTTATATTTTGTTTTTATTTTTGCAAGAAATAATAATGTGGTATTAATTTGGGCTTTAAGAAATAAATTTTTGGTTTTATTTTTATTAAAAAAACATACTTTTTAAATTTAATACCTTTCCAATTTCCTAGCCATCTTCCCCTAACCCCAATATTTACATGTAAAGATAGCCTCGTTTAGCGCTGTTTCGTATTACGCTCTACTTTGATGGAACGTATCCTCCGCGTTAAGCGGGGTCTTACTGTACTTAAATAGTTTCCTTCTCATAAGAAAAATTAGTTGAACCGGGTAAGTGTATTTATTTTTTCGAATTTCTTCTTAAGAAAATCACTAGTCTATAGTAGTGAAGCTATTAAGAACAGATGTATTCATTTTTTTTTCTTACGCTGTTCTTGTGTTAATATAATTCGGTATTTCCTGTTCATTTCTCGTTATTTTTTTCCTGCTGTATATATTCCTTTTGCATATATTCATTATTTTCGATTTATTTTTTTAGTGTATTTCATATTACCGCATTTATTGATTTTTTTTTCTATATTTCCGTTAATTTGTTGCAACGTTCATCGACACTTTTTGGTTGGAAATGCTATTGCTGTCTGTTCGTGCCACATTCGACCATATTGCTAAAATTTGGCGAAAAACTATTTTTTTGAAGAAAATGACTCTATATCGAAGCTGTTCCGTTGTGAGCTTTTGTTATTAAATGGTATTTGTGTTAGCTATATATTTGTCATGCATGCTTATAGTGGTATATTTCCGTTGTCAAATATTGCAGAATTCCGCCAAATTTTCTCAAATTTCTTTGGAATTGTTTGTTTGCTCCCGGAAAGCGGAAAAGTACCCTTATAGTTTTAAGTAGTTTTTTTCCGCCAAGCTAATGAGCTTAGAAGTAACATGTTTCCGACCAATTATTTCAAACAATTCTGTTTATTTTCGTGATGTTTTATACATTTAAAATTAAACATTATTAATTAATAGATCTTTCGATTACTTCAGAAGTAATGAATAAAATTAAAACATATTAATTGAAATGAAAGATTTCTAATCTGCATTGCTTTACCCCAACTGGTATTTAAAATTCACGTCTCTGCGTTGCTCCAATTGATATTGAAAATTTACGCATGCATACGGTGTGATAACATTTTACATTGCGATTAGACTATCAGTTCTCACATATACATATCAAAATTTTCCCGCGAAAGAAGTCGCGGGTAAAAGCTAGTATCTAATAAAATAAATTTTAACATCAAAATAGCTGTAAGTTTAAAGGAAATTTTAAATGTTGGGATCTCGCACATTCGCATCCCTATTCTTAGCTTTGTACATTTAGAAGAGATTTTCATCTTATTCAAATTGATAATTTGTATTAAGAATTTTTGAAACGTTAACTGCCCAAGGGACTTGTGGCCTGCTGGCTGGAATAACAGGGTTCATGGCTTTGCGTTTAGCTGGTTGTCAGTTCGAGTCTAGAAATCGAAAGTGTAGAAATATTTTTCATTTTTTATTTGACGTTCAATTAATATTCTACTTAACAAGGATGCAGTTATTATACATTCTACCTAATTTCACATTCCATGAAATAAAATTTTGCTTATAAGTATCTAAAAATCTAACTAAAATTTTAAGCCCTGGAGGCTTGCACATGTGCAGATTTCATTATTTTTAGAATTGCGTATTTAGAGGAAATTTTCCAACTTAGTTGAATTAATTCTATTAAGAGTCTAAGACGCGTTAAGCTGTCTAAAGGATGTGTGGCCGGAAGGACAGAACGGCATGGTCTTTTATTTTGCTTATATCCGGTCCTCAGCACGAGTTAGGAAACCGAAGAATAGATTTAGGTATATTTACTCTTTTTTCATATTCAATTACAATTCTGCAGTTACTATGTGAATTCGACTTGATTTCATTTATCGTAAAATAAAATTCTGCATATAAATAAAAATAATTCTGAATATTTTTTTATGCGTCGAGAGCTACCACATGTGCAGAGAGAATCCGTATTCATAGAAGTTATTAATCCTTATTCGTTTCCTACCATGCGCAGTTGATCGGTATATTCTTAGCATTGGGGTTTTAGACAAGGATTTCAGAATAATAAAAAAATATATTTTAGTGTCATATAAAGAATTAGAGATTCCTCTAGCTGTCAGGTGATGCGTGGCTTCGTGGATAGGCCGACAGGCAGAGTTCTGAATTTTTGGTCTTAAGTTCTAGTCTCCAATTTTCTTCAGATAAAAAAATAGGAAAAGAGACAGTATTTTCACATTTTTAAATATTTTTAAAAATAGAGTAGTATATTTGAAATATTCCTAAAAATATAATTCCAAAATAAATTTTTTGGTTAATTTAGAGACTTATTTTTAATTTCAAGTGTCAAGTTCACGCTAATGCGCAGTTGATTGTTATATTCTTGGCATTGGGGTTTTAGACCAGGATTTCATAATATTAAAAACTTATATTATAGTGTCATATTAAGAATTAGATTCCTCTAGCTGTCAGGTGATGCGTAGCTTAGTGGATAGAGCGACCGGCAGAATTCTGAATTTTTGGTCCTCTTCAGTTCGAGTTCCCAATTTTCTTAAGATTTAAAAAAAAGGAAAACAGACATTATTTTCGCCTTTTTTAAAATATTTTTTTACGTACTATTGTATACTTGAAATATTCCAAAAAATATAATTGAAAAATAAAATATTTTGTTAATTTGGAGATTTATTTTTAATTTCAAGTGTCCAGTTCACGGACATGCGCAGTTGATCGTTATATTCTTACCATTGGGGTTTTAGACCAGGATTTCATAATATTAAAAACTTATATTTTAGTGTCATATTAAGAATTAGAGATTCCTCCAGCATTCATGTGATGCATGGCTTGGTGGACAGACGAACGGACCGTGTTCAGAGTTTTTGGTGTTCTTCCGTTCGAGTCTCCGATTTTCTTAAGATAAAAAAATAGGAAAATAGACATTATTTTCCCATTTTTTAAAAACATTTTTTTATATACAATTATATATTTGAAATATTCCTAAAAATATAATTCAAAAATAAAATATTTTTTTGAATTTAGAGATTTATTTTTAATTTCAAGTGTCAAGTTAACGGACATGCGCAGTTGATCGTTATATTCTTACCATTGGGGTTTTAGACCAGGATTTCATAATATTAAAAACTTATATTTTAGTGTCATATTAAGAATTAGAGATTCCTGCAGCTTTCATGTGATACGTGGCTTAGTGGATAGGGCGAAGGGCAGAATTCTAAATTTTTGGTCTTCTTCCGTTCTAGTCCCCAATTTTCTGAAGATTAAAAAAAATAGGAAAACAGACATTATTTTCCAAATTTCTAAATATTTTTTGTATACAATTATATGTTTGAAATATTCTTAAAAATATAATTCAAAAATAAAATATTTTCTTAATTTAGAGATTTAGTTTTAATTTCAAGTGTTTAGTTCACGCACATGCGCAGTTGATCGTTATATTCTTAGCATTGGGGTTTTATACAAGGATTTCATAATATTAAAAACTTATATTTTAGTGTCATATTAAGAATTAGAGATTCCTCCAGCTTTCATGTGACGAATGGCTCGTGGATAGAGCGACGAGCCATATTCAAAATTTTTGGTGTTCTTCAGTTCGAGTCTCCATTTTTCTTAAGATTTTTTTTAAAAAAAGGAAAATCGGCATTATTTTCTCTTTTTTTTAAATATTTTTTATATACATTTATATATTTGAAATATTCCAAAAAATATAATTCAAAAATAAAATATTTTGTTAATTTAGAGATTTATTTTTAATTTCAAAAGTCAAGTTAACGGACATGCGCAGTTGATCGTTATGTTCTTACCATTGGGGTTTTAGACCAAGATTTCATAGTATTAAAAACTTATATTTTAGTGTCATATTAAGAATTAGAGATTCCTCCAGCTTTCATGTGATGCATGACAGGATGGACAGAGCGAAGGACCGTAGCAGATTTTTTGGTGTTCTTCAGTTCGAGTCTCCAATTTTCTTAAGATAAAAAAATAGGAAAATAGACATTATTTTCCCATTTTTTAAATATTTTTTATATACATTTGTATATTTGAAATGATCTTAAAAATATAATTCAAAAATAAAATATTTTCTTAATTTAGAGATTTAGTTTTAATTTCAAGTGTTTAGTTCACGGACATGCGCAGTTGATCGTTATATTCTTAGCATTGGGGTGTTAGACCAGGATTTCATAACATTAAAAACTTATATTTTAGTGTCATATTAAGAATTAGAAATTCCTCCAGCTTTCATATGATGCATGGCTCGTGGATAGAGCGACGAGCCATATTCAAAATTTTTGGTTTTCTTCCGTTCGAGTCTCCATTTTATTTAAGATTTTTTTAAAAAAAAGGAAAATCGGCATTATTTTCCCATTTTTTAAATATTTTTTATATACAATTGTATATTTGAAATATTCTTAAAAATATAATTCAAAAATAAAATATTTGTTAATTTAGAGATTTATTTTTAATTTCAAGTGTTTAGTTCACGCACATGCGCAGTTGATCGTTATATTCTTAGCATTGGGGTTTTAGACCAGGATTTCATAACATTAAAAACTTATATTTTAGTGTCATATTAAGAATTAGAGATTCCTCCAGCTGTCATGTGATGCATGGCTCGTGGATAGAGCGACGAGCCATATTCAAAATTTTTGGTGTTCTTCAGTTCGAGTCTCCATTTTTCTTAAGATAAAAAAAAGGAAAACAGACATTATTTTCGGCTTTTTTTTAAATATTTTTATATACTATTGTATACTTTGTGACGTTTCCGCATAGATAACAAGTAGAATCAAATTGCTTCCCAC
>JAOUZG010032936.1:3790842-3829569 GCA_026289955.1 Argiope argentata | reverse complement strand
AATTTTGCAAAATTCTTATTTTTTTTGTAAATATCGCTATTTTACTGTTTCGAGATAAATTGGACGTCTTGCACCACAAAACGGCAGATACGTTTCTAAACGGCCAAATTTTCCTATTTTCAGGTTTTTCGATATATCTTACGATTTCTCCGCATTTTTCTAAGTATAGACTGATTGAAATTTTGCAAAATTCTCGGGTTTTTTTATAAATATCGTTGTTTTACGGTTTAGAGGTAAATTGGCCTTATTTCACCACAAAACGGAAGAAAAGGCTCGAATCGATAAATTATCTGATTTAAAGACTTTTCTATACTAAGATTTCTCCGCATTTTTCAATTATGTGCTGGTGACGGAGCATCAGCCTATACCACCGGAAACGCGGATTCCTTCAACGGAAACGAGCAATGTGGGGAGGATTATGCTTTCACCCCTAGGTTAAGATGTAATTGTACACTTGCAAGCCCATATTGACCATATAATAGGGTGCTAAACGTGTTTCCGCACCCGTACAATAATATTCCATGGGATTGTGTTACCTAGAGTCATTTGAATGGTGGTTAATGATAGCCCTGGTGACGTAGCATCCGCCCATACCACCGGAAACGCACAATGTGGGGAGGAGTGTTCCTATCCCCTGCATATTTTTCTATATATTAGCGCTATAAGACAACTTTGCAAGCACATACATTTTCACTTCTAATTATCCGATTTTGAGAATTTTTGATGTATCCTAAGATTACCCTGCATTTTTTTTTTTTTAGTATTACTTTTGTAAAATTTTCGTTCAAGGAAAAAAACATTCGGTATTACAGTCACAGTTAAATTGATGTTTAAGTAGAAATAATAATAAAAGGTACGTGATGTTTACATGATTGACAGCTGGCTACGCCCAAGAAGATAACGTGGCTAGTTTTGGTTCTTAACATAGAGGGCTCTGAATTTCTTGATATTAATGAATCTTGAAATTATTTAAAAGCACTATTTGCCTGACGCCAATAAGTGCTCTTAAATAGTTTCAAGATTCATTAATATCAAAAAATTAAGAGCCTTTTAAAATCAACAATAATAGTAAGAAGAAAAAACCACCTTAAGAAAATAAATATTCTGAAATTTTTCATTTGTATAAAACGATTAAAACTAAATCTTTCCTCACCAGCATTCGTTGTAATGAAATAATAAACAAAGGAAAGCTCATAAGTGATATAAAGGAATTTATATTATAAATGGAATCCGAATTATAGAACCATTAATTAAGTAGAATGTGTTTTAAACTAATATCGTTTAGAAAAATATACCATTTATTTCTACCGGGAAAAATGTGATACAATTAAATATTTAAAAGACAACACTTGTTCCTGGGGCCTCTTTCATTCAAACGTCCCTACCTGTTATAAGTAGAGTTTGTCATGGATTCGTCCGTCCTGTAGGGATAAGCGTTGGGATTGAGATTGTAGTCATTTTTCTATACCGGAAAATGAACAACTAAATCCGGATCTGGAACGACATTTTGAATTGGAACGATAATTAAGAATGGTTTCATTTATTGTAGAGAACGAGTTTTTTGTGTGAAGGTAGTAAGAAATTGTTAACAACTAGTTCTGATTGTTTTTATGCTTCCTTCTTAAGCTTAAATAAAAAAAAATAAAAGATCTCTTTATATGAAGCTGACACTGTCTTGAAGGTTGTTGCTTCTGTTAAATGACATCATTAAAAATATTTCACCGTTTTACTAAAAGTAAGGAATGCAGAAGGCCATTTTTAGAACAATAAGGAAAATTCAAAAATAAAGGAAAAGCTTCTCATTATTTACTTACGCATTTTATATTTGCGTATGTTAATTTTGATTGATATTTTTAATGCTTACTTTCAATTAAAATGACAGTATTCTACTTTAGCTTTTAAATTAAAGAAAAATGTGGCAGGATTTTCTTCATCATCATAAATTCTATCCCTGTAGATATTTATATTCATTTTTATAATTGCATTTTTTAAAGTTTTTGTATATGATTTAAATATTTTCTGCGGTTATTTTAAATAATTTTCCTTCTGCTATTAGGGCAAAAGTTGAACAAACTAATTTTATGGGGCTCGCTAAAAGCATTTATTTAAATGTGACGCTCCAATTTATTTCATTTCTTGGAGTTTTTTTTATCAGGTCAGAACAAAATGTTGTTTTTGGAATGAGGCTTTTTGGCGTCAAAAAAAATCTGTAGCTAACATTTTTCTATTATTATTATCTGCACTAGCATCTACAAAAAACAGCTTTTAGTAACGTGTTGCCATTGCATTTACAAAAGCTGTGATTTTTTAAAAAATAAGTTAGTGACTACAGCAAATAAAACCTAAAAAAATGTTATTTTGAGTGCGTGATAATGTGAAATGAAATGAATAGGAAATGTGATATTTTTTAAACAATAAATGTGAGACAAAGTTTTTTTAGTCGTTTGCAATATTTGAGTGACTAATTCAATGAAAAACTTAAAATGGATAAAAATATAATTTAACTTGCAGAGCACGTGATGTTTGGCAGTTCAAGGAATTATGTTCTGACATGATATAATGAAATACGCATAGCATATTTCATTTCAGTCTTTTATTTTAAATTAAATCCTTTCCTTCATTTAATAAGATTTGTGCCCTCGTAACAGCGTACAAAATTGCGCTCTTCCTCTCCTTGCATCTCATCTCATCTCCTCTCTTTTCCTGTCCCGTCTTGTCCTTTGTCAGCTGCTTGGTTCTATGATACCAATTAAAAGCTATCACAATGTATAATATATCTGCATATCATTTACTTTCATACAATAAAGTCAAGTAGACAGTAATTTCATTTGAATTGTGGCACAGAACTGCAATTTGCATATGCCCAACCATTACTAAAGTTTCATATTGTTACTAAAAGAGAATAGGTTGAAAGACTGTTTTACATCTTTTATACATAGTTTTTAAACAATTGAACATTTTTTATTTAAGTTTATAATTGCACGAAGCTTGAAGTTTAAAAATAAATGAATTCGAACAAAAAAATCTTTCAATAACGAAACTGAGAAATATTGAGCTACTGCCAAATGTACCGTTCAAAGGATACAACTATATTATTTTAAGCATCTAATCAAAAAATATCAACTAAAACATAATTTCTGTTAAATGATCGAAAAAGGGGAATAGTTATAACAGTAATAAAACTGTTATGATACGCATACTTATACAATTTGCTATAATTTATAATTTAAATATTATAATAATATAACTTCAAAATGGCAATAGTAGTCTTGTAGTGCGCTCGAAAGTCGAAGTCTTTCTTTCAAGTCGTTTATCAACAGTAATGGTATATATACCGTGTAAATAAATATTCTCAGGATTTTTTTTTTCGGAATTATTTATAAATGAAATATTTTATTTGTAGTTAACTTGGTTTTAAACTGTGAGACGCTAATTCGAACCATGGAACTGCTGATACCTGCATTTTCTGTTGAAAATGTTATTAACGATTACTTCAAGAGTTTCCTGCTTATGAACTTCGAAATTATTTACATAAATGTGAATAAGCATTATGATTCTGATTTTAAATTGCAATAGCATTTATTTCCTGACTTTAAATGCTAAATCTTAAATGGGTAAGTTGGAGAATATTATATTACATTTGAAAATTTAATATTCTAGAAGACTTATAAAATACGTTTGTTGGTTTATTTTGCATTTGAGGGGGGATTTTTTTAAAAAAAAGATCAAATATTTATCTTGTAAGAGCAGAAGCATTTAATTGATAATTAATTGCTATTTTGATTAAATTTGTAGTACATTTAAAATACTGAATTTGCAAAAGAAAAAAAACTTGCGCAATGCATCAGTTTAAGAAAAGTATCCAAATCCTCAAATTTTATTGTTCAAAATTGTATATCAGTTTAAGAATTTATTGTATTATACTGTAACATTAATGTTGAAACTTTTTTTCAGCCATTTTCACAATTTCTTTACAATATAAATAATATATATATATGTTGACTTGGTTAGGTGATCAAAAAGCTTATATGAGGTATATTGCAGAATTATACTAAGTAAAAGTAATGAATTGATTTTCTTCATCTGAGATTTCACCATTGAAAAAGTTTTTTTAAGATTTTGAGCAAACTCAAGCAAAATGTTTATTTTTATTATGATTGATTATGACCTTTTAAAGAGTTCTAATCATAGAAAACATTAAAGTAAGAATATTTGTATCATTATTTGGTACTTATGTTTTAGACCATAGATCTGCCAACCACGTTAAGTTTCATTTTGGTGGCCAAAATTCTTTAATGCTTTTGAATATATGGCAAACCAATTTTGTTGCATAGTTGATCTATTCGCTATTGTTTTTTGATTTGACGAAAATGATCGATAGCTTAAAATTTGTGTATCTATTATTTTTATGTATCAACTGTATGATTGTAATTTTTTTCCAAAAACATTTGCTTGAGATGTTATAATTAAACTAGCAGCAATCACCAGAGGTTTTTCTTTTTATTACCAAGCAATGAAATGTTCTGTTCAGTCGATATTTCATATCATTTGTATCTTAAATATGCTTATATTGATATTAAATTTCAATCAATAAAAAATATATTATTTTAGAAAGAAGGAACCCAAAATTTACATTGCATAAGAGACTTTGGATAGTTTTTAATTAATTGTGAAAGAAATGGAGGTTTCCATATATAGCACTTAAACCAAATTGGGTTGCAACCTTAAGAGTGCACTTCTAAATCATGAAGGGGGAGAGCAAGCATTTTTTTACATTGTATATACAAAGTTTATAGGGGAAAAATTGTATTTATTAAATTTGTTTGTTTTTGCTAACAAATCACCAGTCCTTCACTGTTAATTAATATGTACTGGGCTTTACATAGCTTAAATCTGTTGTCATTCCTAAATGTGTTTCTACTGCCATCTAGTATTTCATATGTGCTACTAAATTGCTACAATTTATGTGTCAAATATTATAATCTTTTGTTGTTTAGAAACTTAATAATGTAAGCTACTGCTATACATGCATTTTGGCTATTGTTGATCTAATAGAATTATCAATTAATTTATAGTCTTTAAAAATTATTGCAAAAAGTTGCTTGTTTATTTAATCAGATAATGATATGTAACCATTCCTTTCCTTAACAACTTCTGTGTGCCAGTTTTGAGACTTTTTTTAAATGAAATTATTATAAGAAAAGTTTTAAATCATATAAGAGTAAAAATGATTAAGATTTAAATAAAACATTAAACTTTATGTGAAGATTGATTATACTTATGAACTATCCTATGTTAATTTTTTCCCTGTATTTATTAACTTATTTTAAACCATATTGTTTTCAAATTTCCTCATAAGAATTGCTTTATTTCTTTTATTGCATATTAATTAATCAGTAAAAAAATGGATAATTTTATGTTATTTTGATAGTGCATAACACAGAAGATAAATGTTTTAGATTATTTGGAGATAAATATTAAGCATTTATAACATGTTGCCATAAGGCATGAGCAATAAATAATAGATATAAGTTTTTAAAAAATGAAGAATATAGCCCAATCTAACAATTTGCCGAACTGTCGATTATCATAAGAAATTTATAAAAAGGATTAATACATTTATTGACGTCATTTTAATTAATTTGCTGTTAAATACCTGATTCTACCATATGGCCAAAGATAATTTTATTCTTAAGCAGTTTATGCTTTTATATTGATTTCTTATTTCTTGAAAAATATGCTTTTAAACTATTCTTAGTGTTAATACTGAGTTAAAAGTGAATATCCTCTTACACTTTAAAAATGTCATCTTTATAACAGAAAAAATTACATGTTTCCATATGTGCAGCATATATTGTATGATATTATAATGAATTATTATTACTGTATAATGTTGTTCTTAAAAAAATTATACATTAAAAATTATTCAAATAAGAAAAGTTTAAAGAATATTATAGTGCATATTTTCTTATGTTATATTTCTTATGTAACTGTGTATGGGCATACATTACTTTTAGAAAATAATTTTTTTTTCTGATTATTTTATCAAGCATTAAGTTATTTTCGAATTCCTTTTAGTGAACTAAAAGAAGAATGGCATAATATAGAAAATGTAATATAGTGTATTACATCTCAAATAGAAGTGTCCTTTTCAGTTTTGTATTTTGATGGGTGAGTGCTTCAAATTTTATATTAAAGTTACTATCAGTTTACTATGTTTATATAATAATTCTTGTTTCATTTGATATTTATGGCATTGTAATCTAAAGATAACGATATCAATGTTTAATTTTATGCTGCTCGGTTTTAAATTTGTGTTAAAAGAATAATAGATGAATAGAATTTGATACATGTAAAAATTGCTGAATTGCGTGTTCACATTGTGTTAAAAAGAAAAACCAAGAATTCTTCCCAGCAGAAGTTTGATAATTCTTCCATATGAGGTACTTTTTTTAAAAAGCTTTTCCCTTTATTTTAATCACATTGCTCCCTACTTAAAAGCATATTTCCTCCCTATCTATTTGTACTCATCTCGTCATAAGAGTGATTTTTCTATTTTCAAAACTTATCTTTCCTAATTTAAAGTTTCAATTTTCTTCATTTTATTGCTTACAACTCTAATAAATATGTATCCTTTCTCTAAGAAGTCCATCATGCTGTTAAAAGACATCTGATTGAAAATTTAAAACATGATGTGAAACTATATAGTAAACAATAACTATCACCTAAGAATAGGGAAGAGCAAGGCTATTTGGCAAGGCTTCCTCAAGAAAAGCTCTAAAATGGTTAAAGCATTTATTTTTCCCAATTAGGCTGAAGTTGGAGTTGTTTTTAGGACTGATTTAAAATGGTTCAGCCACTCTCTTTAGACATTGGAGTAACAAAGGGATAAAAAACATTTTTGTGATTTGACATCAGATCTCGGTTTACTGTAGCTTGATTAAATATTTCTAAATTCAAAAAAAAAAAAAAAAGAGTTCAATTTTTAGTTAAATGCAATTACTTAAGCTTTAATTCAATAAAAGTTCCTAATCAAAACATATTTTAATAAGTACTATTGTATCACTAAGAAATTTACAACTATATATAAAGCCAACTTGCCTTGCATATGGTTCCAACTTACTCCGGCCACAGGTCAAGTTGTGATCGATGGAGTGATATAATTTAACTCAATATTGCTCTCTTATTTTTTAACCAAACTGTTATTAATTTCATTTTGTCTTGTCTAAAGGATGCAAGAATGTGTTGAAATACAAAGCAGCTATTAAATTAGTACCAAAGAATAAGAAAAATTTGCAATCAAGATTGCTGTTAACCAACCCTGGTCTCCTTTACATTATGTTTAATTTTTTTATTGATTATTAGTGGATTAATTCTAATGCTATGTCTAAAAAGAAATTTTTCATAGCTTCTCGATCTTTAATCTTTTTAATATAATAAATTACAAAGCAAGCATGAGAAATATTTGAGTGAATAATCCACTCAACTCCAAAAAGTTCATTTTTGTTTTATTTTATTCAAATTTCACATATAATTGTAATATATCTTTATCATCCATGTCTTTCTGCCATATAATTGGATCTCAGCCTTATAACTGAATACAACTGTTTGCAAAATTTCAGTATGAGACAGTTGCAGGCTATTTTTGCAAGATTTTCAAATTGCTTATTGTTGCTATAGTTTTGTAGAAGAATGAGAGTACTATTTTTGGTATTGTCCTTGTAATTCTACCACAGTGTCTTTCAAACTAATTTGGAAGTAAATTTATTAAAACCTTTTTACATGCAGTGTACTTTTAGCATTACTTAAGTAAGTTTTCCAAATTGAAAATTTGTATAAATTTTCATATCATGAATTATTTGTATTAGCTTCAATTTTGTTTAATTCTTCTTTCTTCATTTTTGATTTATCAGGGATTAATAAAATTTTTATTTTCTTTGTATTCTAATGTCTTAGTTTTTTTTCTTTCAACTCTGTATTAGTATTATAAAAAATGTTTCACAGTAAGTAATTATTATAATTTTTTAATATATTATGACCCTTCTCCCAAAGTCTTTTGCACTCCACTAATGTCCTTAGAATTCTACTGATGTGGAAAATTTTTAGAGCCTTGAGAAATGCTTTAAAAAAGCTTTGCATTTTTATTCTTACAATTTTAAACTTGTTTTGTTTTAAAACTGAAATTAATTGAAATTCTTAAGGTATGAATTTTTTTTTACTATTAATTCCTTTTCTTGGATCTTGTTATTCTCGTTTTTACCTTGTCTTAGTACCCATAACAAATTTTAAAAAATAATTTTCACTTTCTCTTTATTGCAACTTAAAACTCATGAACATGATTTTGTTAATTGCATGATAATTTTTAACATAAAAATGACTATGTGACAATTTTTAAAAAATCTATTAAAATAAGAATTAAATTAAGACTTTTCTTTTCAGATTAAGAAAAAATGTCTGAATCTAAAGAAGTAACCAGATATGATGTCTGCTTCATACAAGCAGTTGAAGATTCAAATAAACCAACAGAGAACTTGAAACGTGCTTTTGAGGCTATGGATTTTAACCAATTAGAGCCCATGTGGGTGACTCCAGAAGAATGTCTCAGAGTTACTCAAAAAGAGTCCAAATTGTATGTTATGGATCCTTTTGAAGGAGAAGTTTTTGAGCACTTAAAATCTTTAAGCTGTCGCATTCTGGGACCCCTATGCATTTTATATTGTTTACAGAATAACAGCAGTTTACCAAAAAGGCCTAATCCTGTGTACAGTGTTTCTATGCGCAAAATAACTATCTCATGCTCAAATATAAATAATGAAATGCGAGAAGCTATGCGCACCAAAGTAGAACTTATGGGAGGATTCTTCAGCAAAGATTTAACAAAAAGTGTTTCGCATCTTGTTGTTGGTATGAATTGATTTGTGTTTATTTATTTTATTATTTATTTATTTATTTGTAAAAATGTTTATTTTATGGTGTGTTTATTTAAATGATGTGTTCTTTTGTGTGAAGGGTGTGGGGGGTCCTCCCTTTAAAATAAAATCTAATTGATTTTCTAGAGCATCTTAAAAGTTAATGTTTAACTCAAAAAGTAATCAGAACTGAAAAAAAAATCACTTTGGTACTGCAAAAGTAGTGTATTTTCAATTAAGCATCTTTATGAATGAGATATGTACAAGGACACATCTAGAAATTCTCTGTGTAAGTCAATACCAACTACACTTTGCAGCTTGCACTATACTGTATTGTCAAAAAAAAACTATAAACAATTAGGGGCAAAAGTATCTTGTGTGCTGTCACCAATGATAGGTCTGGTTTATTTGTATTTGCACGAAAGTTCATAAATTACTTTGCCTGATGATTTTATGACATGTTTATGTGTACACAACCCACTCTGCTATAGTCTACCCAATATTTATATATAGGGGAGAGTGGGGCACCTTGGGACATTTATTAGAAATTGATTTTTAGTAATTTTTCTAGTTATTAATTTTTTGCCAAAACCAATTTAAAATTTAGTTTTGATATTTTTCTTCCAAATTGAATTAAATCCAATGAAATATTCCAACAATGTAATTTTTAGTATATAGATATGAAAACCTTTACAATGTCCCAACCAGTGGGGCAGGTTGGGACACTAGCAATAAAGAGCAACTCATACAAAATACTATGCCAAAATAATTTTTATTTTTACACTTGTAGTCTAAAAAGCGACAATTAACATTATACTAAGAAATTGTAAATTAAGAAATATTATATTTTACATTGCAAAATTGTTCTTGTTTAAATTCTAACATTACACATCTGTGTGTTACTATCTCTTTTGGCAATCTAACTTTAAAAGAAGGTCTTTGCAATCTATAAAAGATTTGTCCTCTTTCTCAGGATAGTAAAATAAGAAACTCGATTCATACCTTCTAAAAAAAAGACAGTTCATATTCATCGATTTCCTTTTTCTCAATATGCCCTACAAATGCAACAGTGGAACTTTTGCCAGAAAACTTTACCAATGCATAATCTCCTACATTAAGTTGATACTTCAACTCAGCAACACTTTTCTCTTGGTCACATTCATCCTGTATGTCATAATCCATATCAAATTCTTCACTGTCATCACACAAATCGCTTAGCTGTGGTTTTCTCCAGACGGCATTTGTACTAATTGTGCTAGTTGAGTTTCTTTGTCTTTACTACTTGATGAAAATTCTAGCTTTCTATGGGGTTTTCTGTTCCTTCTAATTTTAGGTTTTATTTCATTAATTTTCTTTGCTTGTTTATTTTGTAATTTTTTTAATAATATTCTTTTTTCTGGTGTGTCAGTGAAAATAGTAGACTTTCCACGCTTTCGTCCTCTATTGCTTTCCTTCCTCGGATCAGCTTTTGGAAATGGTCTGATTTCTTCGAGTGTTTTTGGTGACTCTGCTTCTTTGCTTATTGCTAGAGTGTAAGAAGTTGAAGGCTTGTCCAAGTTACTAGGAACATGTATAGGATCCGGCCTATCTGTAACAAACGATGATAAGAACTCATCATCACCAAATATATCGCAATTATAAGGCCAAATTCCAGTTGCACGGAAACCTGATACAATGTTACTAGGTGTAAATGAAATTGGAAAAGCTTTACCCACACATTCAGCAATATCGTAAATTGTAAGCGGACGGTCAGCTTGTGATAACATCTATTGGTTGCATGCAGAATTATAGCATGTCTTGAAGGAACCAAATACTATATGATCCAGTGGTTGTAGCTTGTGAGATGTGTGTGGTGGAATGGTTAGAATTATGATGTTATGATCTTTACAATAGTTAATCACTTCAATTGTAATGTGACTTTCATGGTTATCCATTATTAAAATAATGGGTGCTTGAGAGGAAGGTTTTACATGATCTACAAAATGCTTAAGATATTTCACAAACATCTCCAGATTTGACCAGCCGCTCAGATTAGCAGAACCAATTGTTCCTGGTGGTGCTCCTTAAAGTATGTTCTTGGAAATATCAGCAAGGGAGGTACACTATTGCCTATTGCATTAATAGCAACTATCATAGTCACAAGTTTACCAAGTTCTCCAGAAGTTACTTGTCCGACTTGTTTAATTCCTTTACTGACTTGTTTAATTCCTTTATTTTTGGAGGAATGTGAACAGTTGTTATGCCTGACTCATCTAAATTATAGATTTGTTCAGGAGAAAAAGCATATCTTTGCAGTATTTTTTCATAATTGTTAAAGAATAAGTTAACATTTACTTTGTTAAAACTACTGGCACGAGAAAGGCTAGTACTTTCTGGTTTCTGAAGACTCAACTTCTTTGAATGTCTCTTCATAAAACCTAAATACCAGTCTTTTCCTGCCTTTTGTTCTATATTCCAATTTGGTGGCATATTTTTTTCTAAGCCCTTTGGCATCCTGAAAAGCTAGTGTTCTAACTTCATTTACAGTTAAACCATAATGATGCTTTTAAAAGGTATTCCACCAGTATTAATTCTTCAGACTCAGAAAAAACCAAGCGGCTTTTTATATTATTTTCATAATGGAATTCCTTATCTGGGTCCACATTCTTTTTAAATTTGCTTATATGATGGCTAAGTGTACTTTTACTCAAATTATATGCTGAAGCAGCGTTTCTAATAGACATTTCATTATTTAAGACCTTTTGGGCAGCTGTTTCTAGCATACAAGCATCAACAACAGGGAACTTCCTATCTTTATTTCTAGATCTTACCATTTTTTGCTTTTAATATTTTACCTAAAATAACAAAAAAATTGTAAATAGAAATGTGCATTTCTGTCACATTAAAAAAAAATCTATACTTAAAAAATAATTTTTTGCATTACATAGTGGTGGTGGCACCTTGGGATACTGTCCCAAGCTGCCCCACCAGTGTGTGTCCCAACCTACCCCACTTAAACCCTTTTCATGTAAAAACTTTCAAAAAGTTAGGCTTAGAGGAATAAAGCATTTTTATATTTTAAAATTATTGTTAATATATATGCTATCAATTCCATGCAATTTTATTAACATTCTGTCATCTCTGGCCTCCCAAAAAGGCTTATGAACAAGATGTTAATGTAATTCTGCACTATTGAAACAAGATTAATAGATTAATTTTTACATGCACATGTCAGAGATTCCAAAACACATTGAAGAGTAGATTATACTGCCATCTATGATGTCCTAAAAGAACTATTTTCTAGTTTCAAAAACAAAGATGTAATTTAAGATGTCCCAAGGTGCCCCACCCTCCCCTATATATATATAAATCAAATAATGCCTTCATATATGCTAATATCTTATTTGCATATCGTTATGTTACAAAAAATTATATATTTCCAAAATAAAGTAATTTTTAGGTGCCTTCTGCTTTATGAAAATTGCTGTCTAATTACTATATAATGGAATTTAACACAATGGAGTCTATGCATAGTAAATACAATGGAATCTATGTAGAGTAATAATACCATCTATAATGATAATCATACCTATATCAATATATCTTTTGTTGTGTTTTCCTTCATTCTCCATTTGCTTAATTCTAATATCTTAATTCATATTTACTTGATATATTTTTCTAATGTTTATGGCAGTAATTACTTTCTAGATGCATTGATCTATAATGATAATTTTATTTCTTTAAAAGTATGGTAATGCAATCTCGAAAGTTTTCTCTTAGATAATGACATTTGATGCCTTTAGACTATGTGATAATTGGGAAATCAAGAGAGGTTGCAGGAAATCCGAGCTTGTCTATGGAGGCGGTTAACAGTTGATATTTGTATATAAGTTTGTTTCTTTTAGTTTAAATATAAACTGTAGAAACAATTCATTTTTAGTTTGCACATGGCCTTTTAAGTCATTTAGTTTGCTACTTGGTCTTTTAAGTTGGTAATGTGTTAAAGCCTTGAATAGCATGATAAGAAACAAGTGGATATTGCTAAAAACTATGAGATTTCTCAGTTAGTAAGAGCTAATTTTTTTTTTGAAGAAAAAGTATAGATACTGAAAATACATTGATTAAAGGTAAATGAATAAAAAACTAAAATAATTTAAGATGTTATAGTTGATGATTTAAAATGAAATACCCTGAAATAGCTCAATGAGATAAGAGCACAAATATATATACCATATTCTGATAGTCATGTATTGTTTCTAACCGGTTAAATATGGTCAATGATTTAAATTAATTCATACAAATACTGACTCTCACATGATAACATGAATTTAGCGATAGCAGATTTCATTTTTTATTTTTCATTCAATTCCTACCATTAGCTCACACACATGAACATATATATATAATTTTTAATCGTTAATAAAATACTTTTTATTCAGCCACTCAAGTGCAAGTAATTTTTTTAAAAATTGTAGTGGAGGACATTTGATGTTAATACAGTTTTTTCAAAGATTAATTCTTTAATTTTTTATTAATTAATTTAAAAAATAACTCTCACCAAAAATCTTTATAAATATTTTCGAATTAAAATAGTACAGAATAAAGAGAATATAAAATTTCTTAACTGTATTATGTTACCCCAACTTGAATAAAAAATTTATGTATTGCGTTGCCTCAATTGATGTTGAAATTTCACGCATTTGCGCTGCCTCAATGCCAATTGAGTGTGTTCTGATTTATTTTCAACAGAAGACCTTGATTTTTTTCCCATCAGGTATGATTTTTTATCAATTATTTATATCAATTTGAAATTAATTATAATAAAAAGTAACTAAAATAAAAAATTTGTTGACCTAAGTAGGAATTGCCTTTACAATTTTTTTAAATATTATTTGTTTTTACTATAAAATGCAATTATGTTGCAGGGTAGGTGTGAGCCACTTGATATTAGTCTATTACTCTCCAGTTTATATAAAGCATAAATTTCTAAAAATATATAGGCTGAAGATTTTTAAATGGTATTTTATATATACCATTATAATAAATTTCAACATTTTCTTCAAAAAGTCAAATTTTGTGATTCAAACGGTTGTTTACAATGATTTCAGATTTTTTGAGTACTAATCATACTAAAAGAAAATGTAAAAGACTATGTGCCAGTTCTAATGAATCATCATTGATGTAGGAATTTATATTTAAAAGGAAAACAGGGACAAATTACTTGTCAAACAGAAAATAACAAATTTAGTCTGAAAATAAACTGATTTCAAATTTTTTAATGCTGATTTTTTATTGGCATTAAAACTTGTTGCCTCGCATCCATCCTTCAATGCATTCAAAGATATGTTTCTTATATATTCACCGAAAATAAAATCTCTGCACATTAGTCCAATACAATATATATTAGGTCTACATTATACTTTTAGAAATACATCATTTTTATGGATTAGGTTCATTAGCTCCATGAAACTGATGGCTGAAATCTGCGAAATTGATGCCCAAACACTTAAATTGGCAAAAATAGATTTTAAAAAGTAATTTTTCTTTGTAATATTTTTTAAGTAATGATTAATTTGTTAAAAAATGAATATATGATTTGTATCTTAATGCCAAAAGTGTTTCCCCCCACCCACCCAATTTCTTAATTTTGTGTGACTTACAATTTGAAAGCATAAGAGGCAATATATCCCTCCCCTTCCATCTGAATATATAAATATTTTCTCACTAAATTCTAAATAAAAAATAAAGATTAAGAAAATTCTGTATGCAAGGATAAATCTTTTTTTACATTCTTTTTTGAATAACATTTAATTGTTTCTTACTTTCTTTGTTTTTTTCACTACTTAAAACTAGATTCCATTATAACTAAAGCAGGTATTAATTGTACATTTCCTCGTATCTTGTACAGAAAAAACACAGACAGGTACAGGAAAAATGCAGGGATTCTCTCCCCCCCTTTCCAGATTTGAGTATCCTGATTAATTTTCTTGAAAAGTTTAATGGAAGTATTCCCTCACCCATGAGGTCTGAAAATTACAAATCACAAACCATAATCATAAAGTTGAGTTCATCAGCTGTATTAAGAAAGAAGACTGTCAAACAGAAGAATTAAAGAAATGAATCCAAGAGTGTCAACACAGTTTAAAATAACACTAAATGATCTTGCCTTATTTTTTCTTTCTTCACCATTAAATACTGATATACATTGAAATACTAGAATTTTTATTTCGAAATACAGATGTGTCAAACTTACTCAGCTTGAAAAGCATTTGAATTTTTTTAATTTTTAGTGTTTTAGATCATGAAGGATTCATTTTAATTATTACTTGTTAGTGTATATTTAATCCTTAATGGATTGTTAACCCACTGCATACAAATTACTTTTGTGAATTATTTTAGACAGATTGCTGATCTGCATGTCATGCAATTTTTTCCGTTGATTTAATTTTTTAACTAAACTTTTAAAATAATATAAGGTTAAATAGATGCATAAAAAATGTATAAAATAATGCCTTTTATTTCTTAAATTTAATTTTTTTCTTTAAATTTTTGTTGGTAGAGCTACTGAAACTCAGATAATAAGATTTAAAAATTTCTGTATCAAATATAAGTATTAAATCTAAAAACCCATGTATTTAAAAAAGAATTCATTTATGATCTGGATAGAAATTTGTTTCCTTCAAATATAGCAAACTTTGGGTAATTATGGCTCCAATATTCATAAGATACAACTATTTATCATCTATATATTCTACACAAAGGCATCATGAAACCTGCACTTACTTGGTCTACTACACCATTTTCTAATTTATTTCTGTTTCAGTCAAGAAGTTTTCTGTTTAATCCATATTAAAGTCAAGATTTTGAAATTAGGCATTTCTGTTGCTTTTTGATTTAGCTGACTCTCTGACTTAGACTCAAGAATAGAACTCTTATTTTGATGAGTCATTTTTAGAAATTGCTAACTTATTAAGTTTTTAAAAGATCATTTTTCTGAAATTAATCTCAGTCCCAAAAACACTTTCATGGTTTTTATTAAGAAATGGCCTATAAAGAACTACTCTTCCAAAATATCGTCTTTCCTCTGACATTTGGATGGGGTAATTTTCCAATGCCTCATGATGTTCAGAATAATGCAGGAATGGGTCATCGAACATTGCATGCACTTGGATGAGTAGTGAGGTCAAACCAATTGCCCCAAAGTCAGTAAGAACTAATGAAGCAATTAGCGAAATGCTAATAAAGGTTAGAAAATTTATAAGTTTTTTTAGCTTTGCTAATGTTTATTTGGCTCAATTTTATAATACCACAGGTACATTTTATTTGCCAATCTGTACACATGAGAGAAGTAATTTTCTATCCAATGGGATGGGATGATTCTTTTAAACTCTTGTCACATTTTTACTGTCTTCTTGTTGAGTAACCTTACAGTCGAGAAGTGGGGCCAAGATCAATAGAAATTATTATTTATTATTATTATTCTGATTGGGCTTGTTTCAAAAGAAATTATTTCCTCATCTTTTAAATAATTCTGCATATTGAGAAATCCTCAGATTCAACATTTTTGACAAATCAGCTCAAAATAGCCACATGTATACTAGAGAATATGTTCAAGGTCTTTTTGAATATATATAAGCAAATTCACTCGATAATTACCTTTTTTTTTTTTTTTTTTCATTCAAGTTTTCAGTTTAATAGTTGATAAAGGTAACTTTACTCAAAGAAAGATTTTTTTTACATTACTGCAATAAAACATATTTGGATAACATTACTGCTATGAAAGAAGATAGAATAAAAATTTAAAACAATCCTTTAATAACATTTTATTATTTATTTAATTACAATATATTGAATAATATTTTGTTTGTATATTTGATTACTAGTAAATAATTCATAAATAGTATGATTTTAAATATGTTTAGCAACATTGAAGTGCATTTTACACTATGCATCTGGTGACATTATAAAACAGAAACTATCCTATGCTGTAAAAATACATAGGCTTCCATATACAAAGATGCTTAAAAGTACTTTTTTTATGGCATTTACCTTTTACCAGTCTGAATAAGTAATTATTTTGATTATCAGAGCACTAAATTATTTTATTTAGTGCTCTATATATACATATTTTATTTAGTTCTCTATATATACATATACATATTATATAATATTTATACGAAACCGGTTATTTTTAGTTGGACTTTAACATACAAAGTGCGTCTAAAAAGTTCGGTGAATGGAATCAATTAACAAATAAAACAAAACTTGGAAACAAAATATATTTATTCACCTTCAAAGTAACATCCATTGGCCACAGTGTCTTCTGGCGCTTGATCAGGCCTGTACGGTGAATGTGCAATAACAGTTACACGGCGGTGTGCCGAGAAGCTGCGTACACGGATCGCAGTATGGGGGTCGTATCGCAGTCGTTGTCATTCAACAGGCACTACTTTCCGTCCTGTAAAACTGTGAGCGAACATATTGGATGCGCAGCAATAAGCGCTTCAAAACGGATTCGTACAATTCTCCATTGGCAGTTTACCCTTCTGAGACAAATTCCTGGTGGATGATGGCTGTCGAAAAATGAAATCAAGAGTGTCTTTGGATTTCTGTAGGCGACTCATTTGGGGGCGCGGCGAAGCCGGTGAGCAACATCCCATTAATTGCCGCTTCGACTTCGGAGCATACTGGTAGCACCAACTCTCATCTCCCGTGACGATGGTTTGCAGAAAGGTTGGATCTTGGTCGCACGTGTCGATGATATCTCCAGCTGTCTGCATTCGGCACAAAACGGGAACTGATCTGGCACTTATCCAAATCTTTGTGAATGATGGTGCAAACACTGTCCTTTCTAATCCCCAATTCCTCCGATACCCGTCGTAGAGACAGTCGGAGATTTTGCAACAGCATCTGTCGCACTCCCTCGGTGTTGTTGGCCGTCACACTTGCTGTGGGTCAACCCGTGCGAGTCTCATCATGGATGGTTTCCTTTCCCTCCCGAAAACGTTTGAATCAGTCATAAACGCATTTTCTGCTCAACGTGTCTGTTCCGTACACCTTCACCAACACTGCGTGCGTTTCTGTTGCTGTTTTTCCGATTTTGTAACAGAATTTCATGTTAATTCTTTTCTCCATTTCAATTTGACGTTAGTTTTCGTTCACACACCCATACGATTGGCCGTAGCAGGCTAATATGCGCCGCTTTATTGCACTACTTGCTACATGGCATCTCTCTTTAGGTATATCTCTGCACATGCCCATGCGCACATTTTCACTCACATTGCTTTTGAGATATCCGTCCATTCACCGCACTTTTTAGATGCACCTTGTATATATATTTTTAATTCTTTTTCATCATAGGTAATGTGTAGATAATTCTAAAAATGTTTAGGGGAAAATAATGTCATATTTAGATTAAGATTAAAAAATCTGAAAGTAATAATCATGCTATGCTTAAACATAAGTAAAATATGTGAAGAGAAAATAATCATGTAATATTTAGATAAATTGTCTCATAACATTAAAAAAATCTTTAAAATAGGAAAATGTAGGTCCCTCTCCTCCCCATCGTAAGTAGTCTGTCATTATGGAGTTAAAATTCTGGAAAACTACATATGTAATGAGGATTACATTAATTCCATTAGAGAGAAACTGAAATCCTTATTTTATTCAGTAGAACTTCATATACAGGGAAAGAAGCTCTGCTTGCACATCATCTGAAGTGCACGTAGAATATAATTTTAAAAGATTTAGAAAATGTATTGTATTTGCCATCCATTGTAAAATTTCAAAATAAAGTAAATATCCTAGAATTATGTATATAATGAATTGTTTTCAAATAATTTAAATATTTTCATTAGAGTTCCTCTGATGATAAGAGATATATGTTATAAAAAATACAGAATCATTATAGTCATATACAAGTCACAGTGCTTCCTACCATCTTACATGATTGAAACAATCACTCTCTTAGGAATGTTGAATTATCATTGTTATCATGTTTTTGTATGAAAAACCTAGTTTCTATTTCTTTACAGGAGAGGTTGGCTCCAAAAAGTACCGTGTTGCTGCCAATTTCGGTTTGTCCATTATGATGCCTGAGTGGGTGGAAGAGGTATGGGAAACTGGTCAATATCATCTTATTCATGCATCAGATAAGGTGTATGATAAATACAAATGTCCTGTATTCAGAGGCTTAGTCATAACTGTCTCTCAATTGACAGTTAGTGAAAGGTCCAGCATCCAGTCTTTGGTGGAGGAGAATGGTGGTTCCTATTTAGCCCCTCTGAAGGCTAATCAAACCACTCATCTAGTTCTCACTGAACCAGCAGGGGATAAGTACAGGTATGCAAAAAGTTGGAAGATATTTTGTGTAAATATTAATTGGGTTTATGACAGTGTGAAGTCAGGATACTGCCAAGATGAGAACCTATATAAAATAGATGATTCGTCATCCCAGTATTGTCAATTGAAGCGATCCACCCCAAACAGAGACATGACGTCTAATGAATTGCCATTAGTAGATTGCAGTGCTATAACTAATGTTTCAATTGTTACACATTTGGATGAAACTGTGAGAAGTGAAACATCAATAGTTGTCAATCAAAAGAATTCATGGACATCTACTTTGGAATCATTTGATCTTTCGTCTTTGCCAAAATATGGACAATTTTTAGATGGATGCAAGATTTTCCTTGCTGGGTTCAACTCCAGTCAGTTGGACAAATTGAGAAAAATAATAAATGCTGGAGGTGGAATGAGGTTCAATAAGTACAGTGAGAGTATATCTCATGTTGTATGTGGTCATCTTACAGAAGAATTTTTGCAGAGCCTTAAAGCTAGCTCACTAAAACCATATGTTGTAAATCTGAATTGGTTATTGGAATGCTGTAAAAATGAAAAATTAATGGATGAGAAATCATTTCTTTGTATGGATAGTGCACTATTAAGCCCCGAGAAAGATATACCTGAAATTAAGCCTGTTTCTACGAGTCAAACATCAAAATCCTTCCCCAAGAAAGATGATGCTAGTTGTGATATTTTAACAGATATATTAAAGCAATATGTGGGCAAGGAAGATAATGGTGATACAGATGCAAATAAATCAAGATTTAACAAAAAATCACTTGAGAAGGATGGTGAAAAATCAAAAACAGAATTTAAATCAACTACCTATAAAGCTGTTATAAATAACAAAGATGTAGACTTGGCTGATGAAGATGAAGATACTTCAAGTTCAGTTCAGTTATTTGCTGGTCTTAAGTTTATTGTTGTTGGTTTTGGTGATAAAGATTCTGGGATTCTCGCTAAGATGATAGAAGATCATTCTGGTAGTGTTTATATCAATGATTCTGCTTTCGAAACTGATATTGCTGTTGTGCCCATAATATGGCAAGATCTTTCTTGTCATGCTGCTAATGTCATCACTAACTGTTGGTTACAAAAATGTATTGAAGACTGTCGGATTTATGATTTTGATGAAAATGAATTATTTAAACCTGTTGTAATACCACCAGGAAAAAGACCATTTGAATCTTTTGTAATATCTGTCAGTCAGTACAGTGGTACTGAACGAGACTGTTTGATGCATCTGGCCGAAGTTCTAGGTGCCACTTGCCAAGAATATTTTGTTCGAAAAGCAAATCGCTCCAGAGGAATTTTGTCCAACACCCATCTCATAGTGGCAACTCCTGAAGGCAGTAAATATGAGGCTTCAAAAAAGTGGAAGATCCCAGCTATCAAGAAACAGTGGGTTCTTGATGCAGCTAAATCAGGTTCTGTTCCACCAGTTGAAAAATATCTTGTTGATAATCCTCCTTTATTACAAATAAATGAAGACATTCATGAGACATTCCTGACAGGTAAAGAAAATATTAATTGCAATGACATTCGTCAGGGATGTGCAGAATTTCCAATTCTTCAAGCTGGGCAAAGTTCATCAAAATCATGCAGAGGTAGTATCGAAAAACCAATTACTGATTGTTCCAATTATGTAGAAGAACGAGATATTCCAGATATAATAGAAAATAGGCAAAACCTGTCTAATTCTATCAGTGACTACATTGAAAATTGTATGGGAAATCAAAATATGCCAAAAAATAATGAATTTCACAGCACTGAATCTAAATATCATCAAAATATAGCTGAGAATTCTAATAAGGAATGTAATGTGAAT
The DNA here is from genome assembly GCA_026289955.1 of Argiope argentata. Lineage (NCBI taxonomy): Eukaryota > Metazoa > Arthropoda > Arachnida > Araneae > Araneidae > Argiope > Argiope argentata. Next base: position 3,808,506 of record JAOUZG010032936.1, on the reverse strand, counting down.
TTGAAAGAATATTTAAGTATGCCAAAGCTAGATAAGAATATTGATTTGGAATTTGTAAAGCCATTTCATATGATTAATACTTCTACTCCACAGAGAAATGTAATAGAATTAAACAGTGAAAATAAAACAGGAGTCTCCCCAATGCTTTCAAAGACAGAAACTACTTTCAATGAAAGTTTAAATTTAGATCAGTCATATAAACATAAATTTCAAGTCAGTGACCTTCTGAAGGATTTAGATACTAGTGCTAGCCAAGAACATAGCTTTACAACCAGTGCCAAAAGAAAGAGTTTGCCTGTTGAAGAACTTTTTGGTCGAAATCTTGCATCAGCTATTAGAGGTGTAAACAATAAAATATTGTTCCCTAGTGATGGTAAATTAGACTTTGAGAAAAATAGTTTCATTGAAAGTGAGCCGAAAGTATCAGATACCAGCAATGTTATGAAGGGAGTAGTTCTCTGTGTTTCTAAAAAATTATCCAGCATACAAAATGAGTTAATTGAAATAGTTGTTTCTTTAGGTGGTAGCTACTTGTGGTCATATGACAATTCCTGTACTCATTTTGTATTCACGGGAAAGGCTAATGATTTAGCTAGAGACTTTAGAGAAGCCAGGTCAAATGGAAAAAAAATAGTTTCTCCTGAATGGGTGTATGCTTGCAGAGACAAAAATGCTCTTGTTGGTGAAGAATTGTATCCCCATACTTTAAAATTAAACATGTCGTTAACTGGTGAAATTGCAGTTGTCAAAAGCTCATCAACAAAGGATGATAAATTATCTACACAAACCAAAGATGTTAATCCATCTGTTAGTGTAGCTGATTTCAATCAACAATTAAATGATCTTTTAGTTGCAGCAAAATCAGCTAAGAAGCGCCATTCCAAGCGCCAGTTCAACTCAGTGTCGAGTAGTCCTAATCAAGAGGCAGGGACTCTACTTAAGTTGCAACAGAAACATATTTCAGATTCATTTATCAAACCCATCCAACAAGAAGAAATTGGAACTGAAGAACAAGATACAGGTTCTCAGTCTCAAAGTTATCCAGTTGTTTGGGATGACCCTACTGGGAGGCTAGAACGAGAAAGAATAGCTGCACTGGCTGCAGCAAGCGAATCTAAAAGAGATTGTGAAAATGTGGCGAATCCTTCTACAAATTTCAGTAATGTAGGCTGCTCTAAAAAATTCTCCATCAGTTCTGATGGAGATGCTTTGATTCGGAAAAGTCCATTGGTTGAAGTTTTCACTAAGTCCAGAGAGACTAGCTGTTATCCTGATTTTAGAAAATTCATGTTTACTAATATTCCAGAGCCTAAAAAAATCAAATTTGTTGAAATCATCAACGAACTTGGTGGTGAAGTTTCTGATGAGAAAGCATTTGATATAACGGCAACACATCTTATTCTGGAAAAACCTATCAAAAATGAAAAACTGTTGTCCAGTGTTGCTTCCGGAAAATGGATACTCCACCCACAGTACTTGACAGTTTGTGAAGATAAAAAAGAATTTGTACCTGAGGAAGATTTTGAATGGGGTGGGCCTTTCACAGAAGAATTTTTACAGAACTTGCCGAATAGTGCTAGGAAGATTGCCTTTTGCCCACACCGTTGGAGAGCCAAACTCAACAGGGAAGCAAATTTAAAAGGAGCTTTTCATAATTGGGTTGTACACATTATTGCTGATGATAAAACCAAACAGTCAACATACATTAAAATTTTAGAAGCTGGTAGTGCCGAAGTGATCTCAAGCAATCAAGAATTGGAAAGACTTACCCACGTGATTGTTGATATGAAAAAGAGAAGCCTATCACAAATAGACTTAAGTCCTTATGTGAGTAACAAAATTAGATGTGTAAAGCCAGAATATTTGGCATTTTACCTCATAGAGGATCCAGAGCCTGAAATAGAGAATTTCTTGATTCCTGAAGTGAAGGACTTGTGCTCTTCAGAACAGTCGTCTAAACGTCGGAATCTTAGCATTGCTACTAGAGGTAGCAAAAGGACTCGAATGTCATGATTTTACTCTGAAAGTGAATAACTTATTCCACGCTCCCCTCCTTGACAGAAGCATTGGCCCAAGCTTAAATGCAAATGACCATGAAATTATTTTTTTAAAAAAAATTATCATTGGAGCTTTATATTTGAGTAGTATCTTCTCTGTTATTTTATTGACAGAAAAATATTATATTTCCCATATTCACTGACTGACTGTATATGCCCTGACTTTTATAATATTGATTTTGTAAATATTTTTCTTGAGATGAATTTATTTTATTTACAAGAAATAGATTAAAATTATCATATGATTATTTGTGGTGTTTTGTTCCAGCTTTCACATTTTTTTTTAGCCAAAACATGCTAGAACTCTAGTCTGTACTCATCTTCATCATCCATCCGACATTCAGGGTCATTTGCTTTGAGAATGAATCAGGTAAACAAAAACCAGTCATTTTCAAATACAATTTAGAAAGGAATCTGTATAAAAGCTCTTGATCAGTGAATTTTAAAGGGAAAAGATGCATTAAATATTCAATTTAGTGTCACCATTACTACATGCCAATCATTTCTATGCAGTGTAGATTTAATGGAATACAAATTTACGAAGAAAAAAAAGTATGATTGCATTACAAACCATACACACACAGTGTAACAGAAATAATAGCAAGTAAAATAGTATCAGTTAAAAAAATGTTGCAATAATTTAAGATAAATGTTCAAATCATATTAAGCTAAATAAACTTCAGATACAGCAGTGTTGTTGTCTAAGGTAAATTTGTATTTCAATAAATTTGTGTTGTGCAATTTTTAGGGGGTGTCCTTTTTAAAAAAAAAAATTATAGAGGCATCCATAGTAGTCACCCTTTTAAAATCTTATATTTATTTGTAAAAATTATTAACTTCATTACCTTTAAAAAATCAATCATCTTTAAAGCTTGTTCTGGAGCTTTTGAATTATTCTGTATTGATTGTCTATTATGTCTATTACAAAAAGTTTACAAATTAGCTGCTGGGCTCCTATTATAGGCATCTTGTAAATATTAAACCATATTTGCCTTAAATAAAACTTAAACTAAATTAGTAACATATGTATTATAAAATATCATGGAAAACTTTTCCTTGCATTTACTTTTCAAAAATATATTTCACTCCATGCAAACACATGCTGAAAATTACATTTTTATCGCTTTAATTTGGAATGATAGTTGATTTATTTTATTTCACAGGAGAACATGATATTGTCTTGGTGAGGAGGTTTTGATGTCTCCGAAATATATGGGCCTATTTTTATCAGTATTGAATTATTAATTGTTTCGTATACTTCTTTGAAGCAGATGCGTTTTTATTTCGGCATAGTTCTTTGAAATGCGGAGATTCATTGCATTCACGAAAACGAATTCGTTGCTTTGCACAATCTATTTTCTTCATATAAGTAAAAGTAACAATTAAAAATCATGTCTTATTGTTTTAAAACTTAAAAAGAACACGAAGGCCAAAAATGTTTTATTTCAACAGAAATAATTAATAGTTTAACAGATTCTCCTTCAACTTTTTATCAATTTCTTTTTATTCGTCGTTTCTGCGAAATGATGTCATCTTCCAGTTTGTGCAAGATTCCTTTTGTGTACTTTTAAGAGTGCCATATACAGAGAAAGAAACCCGATGTCGACGAAAGCGCCTCCTATCGGTTGGGGGTGATAGGGCGGTGACTAAACTAACGAAAGAAGAAGCTTAAAAGGTTTGATTGACATGCCGAATAACACCCAACAAGAAAAGAATTCCTGGTCCCCAAAAGATACTGCTGTGTGGAAGTGTTACATTCAGAAGATCATTTGACCCAGCAAACCACCCCCAATAAAACTCCCTTTCTCATTCTAGAGGTCTTGCGACATCACGAGAAAGTGGGTCGTGAACCTCCCAAACTTGTTTGGAAAAGTTACTCTTTGAACTAGATATTTTAGATTTTCTCTGCTTGCACAGAATAACGTACGAAGGGCAGCGGGAATGTTAGACGGAATCTTAGAGCATAATATTCATCACTGATTAATTTTTGAAACACTTCGATTTTGGGGCATTTAATTGCTTTTCATAATTCTGTTAATATTAGAGAATCCTATAACAGAAGCGGCAGCAGGAATTTGCCGACGGGGAGGCAAGACAAATCCGACTGGGGGGCAAGCACAATATCTCTCATTTGGCCCCAAAATAACTAAAAATAGTTAATTTTACATTTAATTGAAGAAAGTCAAGTATTATTTAGATTCTTTTTTTTATTCGAATACTGGCCCTTCCTTTCATTGTCAATTGCCCCCCTGCTATCGCCGCTTCTGTCCTATAATTAAGAAAGAGTAGTTGAATAATTTAATATCAATAGAATTTTGTTTGACACGACTTTATTTTTAATAATAATAGCGTTTATTAATTTTTCAATCCAGGAGGATGGGCAAAATCTACGTGTCTATGAAAATGTAATACTTCGGATTCAACTCCAAAGAATGGGTTCAATTCTTTATCTGAATAGTTTTAGTATTAACAGCGAATTTTAATAAAATGTTCCTTTTTTAAAATTTTATAAATAAATTATTTACTTAAAAAATATTAAATAGTCTTAAATGAGAAAGGAAACGGACAAAATTTAGTTGAATTTTTCTACTTTTGCAACATTGCCTGGTGATTCTGTGTAGCTGTGATGTCCCTAATTTCCACCTGATTTTCGCAAAAAGGAGAATATCCTAAATATTAATTAAATGGCTCCTTTGTACCATATTAAAAAGAAAAGATATAGTTTTTGGAAAAATGTTCGGATGAATTCTATTCCTCAGCTTTTCTAAACGTGGAATATAATTAATTTAATTCATTGAAAGAGAAAATAATGAATTAAATTGTAAAATGCGCATATTAGATTGAATGTCTCTTGGTTTTGGAAATATTTAAACTATTAATTGTGTGATTATTTTTAAATTTATTTTGTTTTAATTATTTATTGGATTTTGAAAGTACAACCATTCATCTGTTTAGGCAAGATTCTATATTTTGTATCAGAGTCTAGAATATTTCAGACTGATAACTCATCTAAGATTTGTAATATTTTTTACGTATAAATAAAAAAATAATATGGAAATAATAAATAGGAGTTGGAAATTTTTCTAAATTAATGAATCTAATTTCTAAGGAATTTGTTTCAATATAATATGGTTAATAGGGTCACTGACATTTAACACCAAACAGAGTAAATTAACTGCAAAGCTTTCTCTCTCTGACATTCATCACGAGTGAAGACTGTTCCCCATTTCTGAAAGTTATCAGCAATTTTGCTCATTTGTATGCAACTAAAGTTTTTTAAAATGTTGTGCGAGATTCAATTAAATAATTTGGTAGGAATATTGCTTCGTCCGAAATAGAAATTATGATTACTCCTTTATCACCAGGAATTGATAAAAAAAATAGCTGTAAATTATATTATTACACAAATGCTTACACATTAAAAAGCATTTTTTCCTTGTCATATAAGAAAACGTTTTCATAAAAGCAATGATTAACTTAGTTTTAGTTAATTTTATAATTCAGATTTATTGCTAAATTTTACTTAGTTTGTTCTTGATTGCTTACTTACCAGAGTATATTTAACTTCAAATTCTATGAGACATTTGACATTTACTCCTGTTCTAAAACCCGTATACCATTCAGCATTTTGTGTAATGCATCTCTTTTAATTTTTAATATTCTCAACTGAAATGGGAACTTGAAAAACGAAAGTGTTTTAAACTTCAACTAATACAAAAACTTTCTCATGCAGTATTATTTATACGCATTGCAGATAATATTCTAATCTAATATTAATTAATTTTACTAACATTGCGCCTTATACGTCCAATTATTTATTACATTAAAGAGTAACAAGATTTAAAAACTTTATAAAATATAAAACGCTATAACTTCCGAAACTATAACAGCCCAAAATTGATTTTTGCATCACGATAAAGCTAAAAAAATTATATTTGTAATGATACCAAAGTTTTCTTGAGACCTCAATATTTTAAAGAAAAATGTTGATTTCCAATCAACTAAATAATTCACTAAAACTGAATATGAATGAATATCAGTAATGAATTTTGAATATCGTTCTTCTGGAAAAGCTGACGATTTTAGGCCACTTCATAGACGGTTTCAAAGACGATACGCTACCAGGATTCCCCGACTGTGATTAGACTATGATTATAAAAATATTGGTTGATCTAATATTGATATGTAAAAACAGATTTGATAGTAAAAGATAGAAAGTTTATTTATTTTATTAAAACTCGAAGTATCAAGAGTATTTTTCAGAATATGATTCCTTAGGACAAAAAGACTACGTAAAATGTAAACTTCATAAATTTTTTATAAGAATATTTATTGACTGAAGTCATATAAAATATTTATATTTGCATCATTTAAATGTTTTGAAAGTTGAAAAGTTTAGTTTAAAGATTGAATTTTAAGAAGAAACCGAGAAATTTCTGTTGAATAATTCTTTAGGATATTATGAAAATTACAAACGATTAAAATAAAATCTGCTATGCATATTTCAATGTATCGTGTTAGAACATAATTTCTTGATCGGCCAAGCGCCACGTGCTCGTGCAGTTTAAATTATATTTTTATTTATTTTAATGGTTTCATTGAATGAGTCACTTAAGTATTGCAAACGATCCAAAAAAACTTTTTCTCGCATTTATTGTTTAAAAAAATATCACATTTCCTATTCATTTCATTTCATATAATCACGTGCTCAAAATAACATTATTCTAGGTTTTATTGACTTTAGTCATTAATTTATTTTATTAAATCTGAGCTTTTGTAAATGCTATGGCAACTCATTATTCAAAGCTGATTTTTCGAGATGCTCGTGCTGATGATAAAATTTTAAATGTTTATTTTTCACCTACGGATTTTTGTTGACACCAGAAAACCTCATTTCTAAAATATGTTCTGACATAATAATAATTATTCTGCAATGTACATACATACAGTTTCAATACTGAACGACTCTGCTTTCAATTTTCATATTTAAAAAAAAAGATGCACTTGGTTTCAAGAAAAAACGCTTATATTAATTACAATTTAATATTTCCACTCAAAATTTATCGTGTAAATTATATGCACTCTGACTGAAAATTAGTAAGAGATAAGTAATATAATGAGCAGAACTGTTTAAGGCCTACATAATAATATAACAGAATTATATAGCTATCAAAAACTGAAGATTTGATTGCTAAATATTTTTCAAAAAAGACTATTTAGAAACCAAGTTATATAAAATATGTAAAGCTTTAGATATCTTTTCTACTATTGAACCAGCTGATCGTTAAAGGCGACTTTTTAATAAAGATATTGTTTAGTGAACTATTGTAATATATATACATAGTATATATACATTTTTTACCCTTTTATGACTATAGATATCAACGATTTTGAAAAAAAAAAAAAACATATCTTACTTTCTTTAAATGAATTATTACCGCTATTTTTTTTTTCTGATAAAAGCAATCTTACTTTTCAATTGATAATAGAAGTAACCATTATTTATTGCAAGATATATGAATAAGATAAATGTATGTACAAAATCTCATAAACACAAGGTCAAATAAATAAAATATTTTACAAAAAAAGAGTGCAGACAAAATAGCATTGATTTATGAATTATATGCAAAAAAGTACAGTTATAAAAATATCCAGAGGAAAAAAAAGCTACGAAAGCTTTTTTTTCATTGCCAAAATTTTGGATTTACCAATTATTTTTTCTGTTTTCTGCCTTTCACTTTGAAAATAAAAGCTTTTTTGTGTGTGTTTTGTATGCAGCTGGACCTGCACTTGAAGATAATATTTATGATTTTTATTTATGGTTGTTCTTCATCTTTGCTTAATTTCCAAAATGAATTTTTTTTAAAAACTTTTATTACTTCATCCGGAGTAATATTTGCTGTGCATTTTACTTCTGAAATTCTATCACCACCTATTAGCTAAATATGCAAAATTCAAATTCTTTTACAAAAGTTTACTAATTTTGTTTCCATGGCTGCGGTAGTATTCTCTGAAATAAGTGTAGACTGTGAGCGCAGATGACCACAGCTGTGATGGTAAACAAAATAAAACAAAACAATAACGAAAAGCAGAAAGAAAATAATGCCGAGGGGGAAATTTGAAGACGGGGTGAAGACCAGATAGTAAAAGTAACAATCCATCACATGGTGAAAGGAGGGTTTAGTGTGTATTCCTCCGCGAATGGGAGGAGTAAAAGGAGCGTTAGGGGGAATTCAAATTAATTTTCCAATTTTACGTTTAAAATACTTTTTGTACTCATTCTCCTAATTTCTTTTTTTTTAATTGTTTGTATCGGAAATAAGATACCAAAACGAATGTATTTCAGTCGCTAGTTTTATTTTATTTATGATATTTTTTTAAAAAAATTTTAAATGGCACCCTTGACATTTTTTTTTTCAATTTTTTTTTAATATTTAAAAATACTTTGACACGTACGAAAAAAAAATTCCTTCAGGAGAAACCTGTGTTTTTATTCCCTCTTCCGATAGCAGAATGACTTCATAATAAAGACACCGTAATAGCAAACGAAACACGGGTACAATATTTTCCCATAGAATAACATTACGTTTGAAAATTGTAGGTGGCGTGTATACGGCGCTCTGAAATAATAAAGTTCGTGCTAAAAAAATCACGATTTTTTTTTTAAGTTTGAATTCTTTTTAGTTTTAAATATCGCACTTTAGTAATATGTGACATACATTTATTCATAAGTGCACTCTTACTAATTGTATTTCACAAAATACTGTAAATATTAGAATATAATTTTATTTAGAACTTTCATTTTTAATTTTCTACTGAGATTTCTATTTTGATTTTGACATGGAGGAGGGGAAAAAAAAACATTTCTTCTCTAAAAATTACAGATTGTACAGTAATATAATCAGATGACCATTTCAAACCAATTTAAAACATATTTTCGAAAGAAAAAAAAAATGCTTTAAAGCTAAAGTTTTGGGGCTCGGCTGATTTAGAAATTTAAAAAAAGAAAAAAAATCTTTTTTTAAAAAAAAATTATTTACGCACGTGAAATCTGGCAGTCATATGATTGTTTCAAACCGGTAGAAATTTCTTAATTATTCAGATAAAAAGGCTTTAAAAAATAATAATACTTTCATATGATAACTTCAAATTCGCGATAGCAGATTTCAATTTTTTTTTTTAATTTTAAAAATGTTTTACTATTTTGTATTATATTCAACACATTTAAAATTCCAAAAATGATTTACTTTTTATCATGTCAGAGCATGACGTTGTTTTGGAAATGAAGTTTATGGCGTCAAAGAAAATCCGTAGGCGAAAAATAAAAAATTTATTATCTGCATGAGCATCTCAAAAAAATCAGCTTTTAATAATAAGTGTTGCCATTGCATTTATAAAAGCTCTGATTAAAAAAATTATTTAGTTACTACAGCAAATAAAACCTTAAAAAATGCAATTTCGAGCACGTGGTTATATGAAATGAAATAAATAGGAAATGTGGAATAATAGGAAATTGAATGAACAATAAATGCAAGACAAAGTTTTTTGGATCGTTTGCGACACTAAAGTGACTAACTCAATAAACAATTAAAATGAATAAAAACATAATTTTATTTAGCTAAAATCTTATTTTTATTTTATACGAAATAAATTGTTGAAAAATACGATTACATTAAATGTTTAAAAATTCATTAAAAATAGAGTTTTAATTTATAGGTCAAAACATTAGTATCATTAAAAAGGTAACTTTTTGAGCTTGGACTTGAAGCAAAAATCAATTTTGTGCTGTAATATTTTCGGAAGTTATAGCGGGAAAATACTAAAATTTCGCTTAATTTTTAATTTAATAAAATGTTAATCAGAAATTCCAAAAAATGGCAACGAGGTGCACATTCCCGGCCTCTAAAGTATAAAAGTAGCAACTTTTGGTAGTTGTAGGTCGAACGGTCTTGCCTGTAGAGCGCCAACACACACACATTGAGCTTTATTATAAGTAATCTATAGAGATTACTGTCTATAGTATATTAAATATTTAATAATGAAATAGGGTTCTTATTTTTTCTGTAAAAGTTCTTATAAAGTGCTTATAATTTAAGGTAAAATTAGTCTGCGCATCCAGGAAAACTGCTATCAATAGTGCATGGCTATTCTACTAACTGCTCTAAATGAAAGCGCTTCGCGTGAAAACAGTAGCGGTATCTGTGGATTGAATTCCATTTCACGCATATGGATCCTGTCAGCGGCGCATTAACGCATTATAATATAGTACACAATCCAATTACTATTGCTTTCTCCATTCCAAAACAAATTCGAACATTTTTTTTTCTTTTGTTTTCAATATGTATTGTTTATTCAACAATCGTAGTTTTACAACGCCTTAATTCGATGATTATGATGTATGCATTTGGACATTGAAAGTTGAATAAATGGCAAATAAGTAAATTAAATATTTTATTGATAGACAAAAACTTTCTTTTTGAGAAAGAAAGCTAATAGCTCAATGGCGTATGGTCCAAAGTCTTCGCGCATACACACTTACACCCATAGGTCACGATGGTTTTTACTGGACGCACATATGTATCCATAGCAGTCAAAAGGTTAGAAATATTGGAGGACGAGCCTTTACATCGAGCTTTGAAAAAGCTACGGAAATTTTAGAGTTTGTAGCAGTTGCTATATTATTACATAAAGCATTATTCTCTTATTCTTTAAAATATAACTTTATTTAAAAAAAGCATTTTTTAAAAGTTTTTTATTATTTTAAGAACACTGTCCTTTTTCAACATTATTGTTCTAAGAACAATTTTCGAAAACATACTTGGAATGTTTTTTTCAATCAGCTTTACAAAATCGGTCTATTATGGTAGCTCACCAACAATCAGAATGCAGTGAGTAAATAAACACAGGAGTCATATTTTTGAACAAACGTGCAATCACAATTTGGCGTATTGTAAATTTTGATATTAAAAAAAGACAAATTATTCGACTAATACGATAGAACGCTTGGGTGCAATTTGGTGGTTGTGTTGCTTTGGCTTGGTGTGTGAAATTTGGTGAAAGTAAAATGGCATATACCATGCTTAATAAATCAGCCATTGAATAAATAAAAAAGTTGGCTAGCTCAATTTTTATGAAAAGTAGACAGTCAAGTATGGAAAAAAACACAAGTTTGTAATAGAAATAAATTTTTTGTTAAATTTAGAAAATGTGGCATCATTTTCTTTGAAAATAACTACTACCAACAAAAATTTTCCTAAATTAAGATATATGATACATAAGAAAAGATGCAAAGTATCAGAACATTTTGCATTTCTAATGGAAAATTAGAATGTAAAATTTTAATGTATAACAAATTTTCGGAAAAAATAAAGTGTTTTGATAATATAAATCACTTTTGAAAGTTTGATTTAGTTCAAGAATGAAACTTCATAACTCAAAAATTTTATTTTGGGGGCAATGAGAGGGAATTTTAATTGTAAATTCCTACAAATCGTTGAAAAACGTAATTCAGAATATCCTTTGAACTCTAAATTCAGAATAATGACTCCTATGTGCAAATCTAGGCACTCCCATTAAACGGAACTCATCTCAGTGGCACAACAGACCATGTGGGCCCCTATTCGCCTTGTCTGCAGCTCCCACATCTGCATTCTTGAGTGAGGGCCCTGGGATGAGCGCCTAAGGCGCTCCCAATACCAGCTTCAAAAACCTAATATTTTGTATGAATTTTGATTTAATTTATGTCAAAGCAATTTTTAAATATTTATAACGAACTAAAATAAAATATTTAAATAAATGATTTAACCTTAGATTCATAAAGATTGGTTAATTAAAAGAAAGTTATTTTATATGAATTAAAAAACAAACAAAATTACAACACTTTTTATTCCTTTCTAAAGACTTTAATCCATGAATCAGTTTTTAAATTATAAATCAACATAATTTAAAACTAATAAAAGGTAATTATGAAAAATTGTTGATAAAAATGTCCCAAGCATTATTTTCTAATTTTTATCTAATGCATTTTTTTTTCTTTCTTAATATCTTGGGAATTCCTCTTTTCCGCATTTGCTGGCCCTTACAACTCATGAATTTCAGCATTCTTTTTTTGGTTGGAAATCGGAAACAAATTTTTCAGTCCCTTTCATTTCGAAAAGAATTTTCGCCATTTTAAAAAGTTAACAATAGCTTATTATCATTTAGTAATTTATTACGAACCCATTGCAGGCAGTGTTCTTCCTGGTCTCGGTGAATGAGAGAAAATAATTACAGTTAATTTGTGAATGAATAACCCAACCGCACAACACTCCTAATAATGGTATGGAATTTAACCCTTGACATAATTTTATTGTCAGTTAATTAAAATATACAACAGAATTAAAACAAAAACATATCATATTGCTTAAAAAATTCTGCAAAAAAAAAAAGTCTCACTTTCCACCTTCCAAATTACGATGTTATTGCTCACTTGTTTGTTTTAATAAAACTGTAGCTGCCGACATTCATCTGAGGTAACATCGTGCATTTTGATGGATGGTTTTACTTTACAAACCAGAATATGGTTCTTCCATAAAGGGGTAGAGCGGACTTCACTGTAAAGAGTCCTGGATGCAAGACAACCACTTTGGGCCTTCAATTTGTTTGTAAAGTTATATATATATATATATATATGTTTAACTTAATAATCCAAAAAACTGTTTCTCTTCAGACAGCGGGGGTTTTAGAGACGAGATGTCTAGGAGTTTTTTAATATTTACGGATTCGTTTTCACAACTAATATCAAAATAATTCGAATGAAGAGACTTCTTAAAAAAAATAAAAGAATTTATAAAGGATAAAGTTTAGAAGGGGGAGTATCTACAAGGAAATACGGAATGGATTAAAACATGGAGATATAAAAGAAACAGAAAGTTAGAAAGTTCCCTGTAGGAGGACGTTAAAAATCTTTAAAAAAAGTCGAAACGAAAGAAAAAAAACGGCCAAACGTCTTTATCGAACTGGGGTTAGTAAGCCTCTGTCTGAATATTAGTTGTGTCGGCGTTTCGAAAGGTCGACAGATGGCGTTGATCTGGAATGCTGTATTAATTAAAATTAGCGTCCTCTGTAAAATGTTCTAACCTTTTCCTCGCTTTTAATCACATCCTACAATGGGACAACAGAACCAAATGATGACAAAACAAAACAGTTTCGTGGAATATTCCACATATATGCGTAAACTCGAAGATATATTACTATTGCATGTTTATTTAATGCTTGATTTTGTTTCTGCTAGTAATTACTTTTGAAAAATTACAATTTCTTTTTTGCTGCTTAGTATAACAAATAAATTTAAATGTTCCGCATATATTCTTGAGCGAAGACAATTCTTTATTGATTTTAATTTGCAGAAAAAACGCTCATCACTCTTCGTAGTAACTGGCAACGTAAAGAAGAGTTTAGGCACAGTTAATACATTTAAAAATAATTCTTTATAATTATATTTTAATATGTATTGGACTTCATTTACATCCCTTTTATTCGAAATCAAATCCTGTAGCAAACCAGCTTCCTGGATTAGATCTTCGGCTACATCTTTATTATAAAAAAAATTTAATAAAGTTACAGAAAAAAATTTGACTTCTTTTAATGATTGAAGTAGTTAATTTAGAAAAGTATTAAATATTTTGAAATACTGTTAAGTCTATCCACTCTCTGCAATAACAGTATCAATTAAAGTGTAAAAAATTAACATCTAAATTCCAATACTAGATTTTCTGTGACTTCGTCTTCCGGTATTTCAGAATAAAATCTGATTCTTTTCCGAATTCTTTTTCAATAAAATGTGTGGCAATCAGAAAATTGATGAGCAATGAAAATATAAATGCATCACTCACCTCGCCGGCGATCGCTCTTTCCGCGCCGAAATGAAGTCACATCGAACGAATTGACACTATCAATCTATAACATTGAAGAGAGCCAATCTGAAAAATACTTAAACGATTAATTAGTTGAAATTATTTACATAATCATATACAGGATTTATTGTAGATACATATGCGATGGAGTTTTTGCACCACCCATCGCAAAAGTTCTTCGTAGCCGAAAGCTCCGATTTCGTTCTCAATAAGTTCCAGGAGTTTAATTGTCTCAGTAGTAGTGGAAGTGCTTTTAGTGACCTTTTGAGTTTCACCACATTTGAACTCAATTCTAAAATAATAAATGTTCTAGAGATCCAAACGATGAGGTGCATGTAGAGTTCGACCACAGCGGTTGATTCGCCCAGGTTGAGAAGCGAGTAATAGCTCTTCCGGAGAGACAGGCGCTGTTGATGTTGCTGTACTGGTGCTGTTTCTTCCTGAGCGAAAGACACTGATGATGAGGAATCACTCGGTTTATGATCCTGTCCTTCGTCACAAATGACTTGCGTTTATTCCAAACACCAAGCTATCATTTTTCAATTTCTCAGGATCTCCGTTTTTAAACCATAAAAATCACAGATAGTCTCTATCCTTGTCGTTAATACTTATCTGGCGGAATGCTTTCTTGATATCAGAAATTACGCCAAACGCTCCAAGTCGGAATCTATTCAAAATGCTCGGAATCGGTTCCACTAAATTAGGCCCTTTTTCGAGACAGCTATTCAGAGATAATTTTTCTGTTTTGCTGAAGCATCAAATACCGGTCCAATCTTTGTTTTTGAATTCTCTTTGATCACGGCCCGACGAAGTAAGTATGAGCTAAGAAGATCATCTAATCTTGTAATATTAACCGGTTCTATTATTTCTCATTTCAGCCATTCGTGGAAGACATCTTCATAACTCTCTAGCCAATTCTTTGCTTTAAGAATTTTAACTGTTCTATTTAGTCTTCTTTTCGCAATCAATCGATTATTGGCAGGTGGTTGCATGCCTTCCAACCAGGGAAGAGACACCTCATACCGTTTATCAGGAAGTTTCTTTAATGTTTTTGAGAAATGCTGCATAGAATCTTCTTCCTTTTATTGCTTTTGATTGTATTTCAGATAAATCTTTGATTCCTACTATATCAAGACTCCATAAATCTGTTTTAGAAATTCCTCCTGCTAGCATTGAAGTAACAATCAGATCTGTGTTTTCATCACGCTTTTCTCTTCTTGTACGACCCATGACCGTCCATCCTAACTTTGTTTCGATTGCAACTAAACCAGAAGGTATGAGCTTATAACCTCCGATCAGTTTTCCAGCAACATCTGCTCCAATCAATAATTCTATGGGTCTATGATGCTGATCACTGAAGCGGATATTATTTTCTGAAAGTTCTTTCATCCACATCCCATCTGCAGCGGGTGGGATTGTTGCACAGATTGTTTCTTGGTCGAAGACTTCAAAGTTGCAATTGTAAGTCAGATCAAAGTCAGTGAGAAATGCTCTATAAACTTCATGATGGCAGACATCTGTACTCTCTCCACCAAATAAGGAATGTCGCTGGATTTCTCTTCGGTGGGGTTGGTAATTCAATCTTTGCGCCGGACTTTTCAAAATGTATTATCTTTGAGAAGCTGAGTTAATTATTCCTTTATTTTCACTTTACCCGTTTCTCCTCTTAAGTGAATTACAAGAGTCTGCAACAAAACATGAGGTGAAGAAGAAACAATTGCCAGAGCCTTATCTTGTACGGGAATATCATTATCAGGCTTAGATTCTATTATTTCCTTAAGAGGCAGGATTTGATTATTATTGCATAAAAGATAATGGTGTAATCTTCCTCAAATTAAACACTTGATTCTGGATTTACCAGAGCTAGAAATATGATTAATTTTCAAGCACCTAAAGCAACCGCCTTTTTTGCTTAAAATATCTTTCCTTTGATCACCTGGTAAACTTTGAGCATATCTACAGTCAGCACTAAAATGATTTTTATCACAGAATATACAATGAAAGTTTTTCGAGGCTGTGTTGCTTTGTACTGAGCTATAGATTTCCATACCCGTGGTAATATTTTTATTACGATTAAAAGAAGACTTAATTGCTTGATTTTTCTTGTTCTTATGTTCAAGCCCAAACTCACTTTTCGCTAAGTTAATTTTCTCTTCATCCTCAATTTCATTAAAGTTTCTAACTTGTTGAATTTCTCTTCTGATTTAAATGTTATCGAAGACAAATGTCGTTCCCAAATTTGCAAAAGATCAATAGGCAAACATGACTCGACCAAAGGTTAAAGCATGGACGCATACTTATCACTTGTTACACTCAGCATTTGTCAAGATCTTAGCTGAGTTTTGATTCTGTCGTGCAATTTAATTAACGGAAGTTTATGTTCATTATTCAGGGCATTCAACACTAAACTCAAAAGTTCCCTTACACAAACCTCCACTAAGATATCCTCTCTTCGGAACCGTGTTTTTTAAACATTCGATGGCTTGAACATAATTTTCAGCCGTGGGGGGGGGGGGGGGGAAGGACTCGACCACCTCTCTAGCTCTTGAACCTTTTAGGGTTGACTGTATGAAGTACTGATATTTGTCTTCATTCGAAATATCAGGATCTGAGTCTATTTTTTTA
This sequence comes from Argiope argentata, assembly GCA_026289955.1. NCBI lineage: Eukaryota > Metazoa > Arthropoda > Arachnida > Araneae > Araneidae > Argiope > Argiope argentata. The sequence goes on along the minus strand of JAOUZG010032936.1, from coordinate 3,791,930 downwards.
AAATAATCCCCAGAAAGATAACCAATCTTTTAGAGTCCCGTCAAATTTTTGCGATTCAATCTTAGGCAACTTAACATTTCTTTTTTCACTAATTGAATGTGTATTAATTTCGCTATCAGATTTATTTATGCAGCGTTCCAGTTTCGTTTTAAAATATATGAATTTATATTCATAAGATTCGGCACTTTCGATTTCATCACATATACTTTCTTCGGAACATGAAACATCCTTCTTTATCAAATCGAGTATATCTATCTAAGTTTTGAATTTTCAAACATTTCTCTGTTAACTGATTCAATTTACAAAGATACAAATTAGAATCATCTGCTTTCGTTTTCAAAAATAATTCCAATTTTCCAGTAAATTTAGAAAAACAGCCATGATAAGAGCCTCTCAGTTTCATTAATGTTTCCATTTTGATGTTAATATATTAATTAAATGCTAGTAAAAATGTAAATATATTCAATACCACATACACTTTTATTTTCAAAAATAAAATGTAATATTCAATTTAATAAATTATGTTCATAAAGAAATGCACAATTGAAAATATATAAACATTCAGGTGTATTCTAGTTCTTTAATTAAAAGCTTTTTAATAAAAAATCTTCTCAAAAAGAATAATAAACTTTCAAGTAGAATACAATCAATTCTTAAACGAACATTCAGTTTAATTCCGAATCAGAATAACTTGTATAACATATGAACATGGTTATCAGAATCGAAAACAAATTTAACCATTCTAAATCTTTATTAAATCCTATATTCTCTAAAATTGTATCAAATTACTCTAATCCAAATTATATCAAATATATTCAGTTCAACTTTATCAATAGAACAATTTCTTACATAGTTTCGTTTTTATAACACTCACTTCTATTTTAGTAATGTTCGCTTACTGTTTAAATCCAATGTAGATATAGATGTTCTAGTTAGATATTTAAAATATTCGAATCAATTTCTAATAATAATATATTTTAAATATTTATTAAATGATCCTGTGGTGATTGCTGTACATATAAGCCAAATAACATCCCTCGGACCGAAGTGCACTTTTGGCCCAACGGATTTGTTACTCGGCTACTAAC
>JAOUZG010032936.1:3771340-3790832 GCA_026289955.1 Argiope argentata | reverse complement strand
ACCGAAGTGCACTTTTGGCCCAACGGATTTGTTACTCGGCTACTAACCATAAGATTGGGAGTTCGCGCCTAGCATTATTCGCTACTCCTACAAGCGATTAAATATTTAAATAGCAAAGGTTCAAACTAAATCCTTTTTCAGTTATCAAAACATATATTATGACTCAATTCCAGCGTCCCTGTTCGGGCGCCAAATTATGTGGCAATCGGAAAATTGATGAGCAATGAAAATATGAATGCATTACTCACCTCGCCTGCGATTGCTCTTTTCGCACCGAAATGAAGTCACATCGAACGAATTGACACTATCAGACTATAACATTGAAGAGAGCCAATCTGAAAAATACTTATACGTTTAATTAGTTAAAATTATTTACATAATTATATACAGGATTCATTGTAGATACATATGCGATGGAGTTTTTACACCATCCATCGCAAAAGTTCTTCGTAGCCGAAAGCTCCGATTTCGTTCTCAATAAGTTCCAGGAGTTTAATTGTCTCAGTAGTAGTGGAAGTGCTTTTCGTGACAAAATGCACTGAAATATTCAAATTACGTCCTATCACTTTTGCTTCGTCTAAAAATGTGCTAAATTTTGGATTTCTGTCCTAAGTTTATTAACTAAAATTCAATCAATGGAAAGCATTTGTTGCTGCTCGAAATAGCTGATTGCTGGTGTTAATTTTGGACAATATTTCAAACCATGCTATTAAACATAAAATAAATGGCATTGAATCCAACAAGACAACTAACTAAAAAACTTCGATGCCCTGAGTTATCGATATTTGCATCAATACATTTTTCTAAAGAATTGCAAGTTTTTCGAAACATTGTATACACTGCTTTAATAGAATCTATTTGGCCTCCCAAAGAGCATCAACTTAGTATTTTATATTACTTGCATGTTGTATAACTTTCGAAGACCATTAATTAACATCAAATAATATTTTGTATTTGATTTTTAGTTTTTGGCATTATAATAAAATGCATTTTGAAATTTTACTTTTTTAGTATAAACCTTAAACCTTTCTTTACCTTGTAGCAATTCATACTATTTTGTTATTGCTATGTAATCACATCTAATAACTGAAGAGCAAATTGGATGGCTACAGAGATCATTATTACTAGTTTCTTAAATACATTTGTTTATTTGTAATAGATTCAAGTCAAATTATGTCAGGCTAGAGTTAGAATGAAATGTCATTAGTTTCTTTATTTAAACTGATATGGATTGTTATCATAATAGCATGCTACACTATTGTGCAATTCAGTGGTTTCTGTTTTTAAAATTATAGATCTTTTCATTGAAAATCAACTTCTGTAGTAATATTTGTTTTATATTTTTTTTCCAACTTCCTTGGTACATGGATGTTTCATTTTTTTTCTATTTCTTTAACCTATTGATTTTGAATCATGAAATTCCAGAAAAGCATCTTCTTTCAACTCCTCTTTATATCCTATTTTACTTTTATATTTGTATACATCATGATCTTATTCTTGTTTATTAAATTAACTGTTTTATATGTTTTATTTTATATTTGTTCAGTGTAACTTTTATCAGTGTAACATTAAAATTTAAAATACATTTCAGACATGTTCTGCTTTAAAAATATATTGCGCGACATTACGTTTTTATAGGCAATAAAGAAAATTTTGTTCAGTATTCAGGTTGTTTATGTTGAATAAAATTGATTTCATCATTTACTTTGACATTATTGCCATACTATGTTTATATTCTTTGTATCTAGAAAAAGAACTATTGATAAACAGTTTTTTATTTGTTTTTTTTAATTGGTAAGAACATTAAAACATCCATTTAATCATATTTTTTCAAATAATTATAATATGTATTTTATCATTTTATCTATATTTTTTTTGTAATATGTAAATAAAAATTATGAAGGCATAATTTTACTTGTTTGTTCTTTAATGATTTCTATAAGTTGAAATGAAATAACGGGTTCATAAGTCACATAGATTTAAAAAAATGGTAACTATACCTTTTATTTTTCCTAATTTGAAATTGTAAACAAAATTTATTTAATATATAAAAATTTGAGTTTAAAGTTCTGAAATCACCAGTCTCAATATTAATCAAAACCATTACTTAAGAAAAAATGTAATAATTTTATTATTAAGCTTCAAAATCTTAACGTATCTAAGAGTAATAATTATTTTTAAAAACTATATTCATAAAATTCAATATACCGAGATGGATATTTTCTTTTTCTCTGTGATTTAACATTTAAATTTAAATATATATATATAATTTTTTAAAAATACCACCATAGCCATTTGTCAAAATGTATCTTTTGAACAAAAAACACGGATATGGAAAAATAAAGAATTAAAGAGTAGCAAACAAATTAAAAAGCGATATTAATTAATTAGACAAAAAACATTAATTGCATTGAAAATACTAATTGAAATTTTAATATAAGAAATAAAATTACATTGCTGCAAAAGTTTGGTAAAAATTATTCAAAATATTAAATCTTAAAAAATATATCAAAAATTTCTATTAATTATTCGGCTAGCATAACATTCAACTGCAATGGTTTCACCGACGTTATCGGCAGACATCCCGAGATGCGCAGAACAGTTAAAAAGGGAACAGAATCGGTTTGTTTAGCGCAGGACACGTGACCCATGAATTGATCCCATTGAGGCTTGAAGTGATAGAAATTTCATTGGAAAAGTAATTTATTGGGTGGAGGGACAGATTTACTTGTATACCTTGAAAAAAGTAGTTAATATTTTTTTAATCTATTATTTATTTATTTTACTCAGAGTGGTATTACCTTGTCATGAGTATGATAAACCTAACAATAATAAACATTTTATAGTATGAATTTTCAAAATACTATATGAATCTAAAAAGATAAAATAAATGACCATAAATGTATTTAACTTAGGTTTATAATACGTTGTACGCTTGCACTAAATTGTAATAGATCAGTAAATATATACTTCCAAACCGTCGATTTTTCCGGTTAAACTCTTTTCTGTTTTTTTCATTCCGTTATTATAGCTCAGAATATTATTTTGAATCTTAAGTAATGTTGGAGCTTTCTCAGTGCAAGTGTCCCGGTGCTTAGCATCTGGCTCCGATTGCATTGTAAATATCGCCAAAATGGATAAGGCCTCTGGACATTGCAGTTCACTTAAGCTCAACAATGAAAAACACCAGCAATGTGCTGCGCGAACGGCAGAGTTAAAGTGCCGCCATTACGCCCGACTTCTGATTCATTGTTGTCATTGCTTTCAGGATACTGATCTGATTCCAAGTATTTTTTTGCAGAACTTTCCCAAATATAATTCAGGTTTTAGAAATGACATCTTTCGGAGCCGAAAAAATTTTTCAACTTCAGTACATGTTTACTTTTAAAATTCAAGGACAAATATATCACTGTCTTCTTATTTCTATCCGTTTCAGTCGCTGAACATAAATTTTTCACTGACATCTCTTTCTATGGGTGGCGATGATGTGCGAGTGGATGAGCGCTGCAACGCAATCCGAGCACCAAACGCCCCATTGTATTCCATTTAAAAACATTTTTTCATCAACACACTGCATTGATGAAATCATTCAAAACTATTATTGATTACTTACCGGCGGATGATGACGCAATTCAAAGACAAGTCGACAAAACATACGGACAGCATTCCAGACCTCCAATACACTTGCCATCAGTGAAGTTGCGCTTGTCATAGGTGGTGCAGAACATGATACATAAGATACAATTTTTCAATGACGAAATACTATTCATCGTGCCGTTGAAACATATCGGTCATAGGATGCGCTGCAGTATCCCAAAATTTTATGGAAAGTGCAGGACGGATATCATTTTAAAATTATGCTAACTAATCCAGTCACGATTAACTGCAAATATCTTGATTTCATTTTATCAAATGAAAATATCATTATTAGTTTTTTAATTTTCATTATTCTTAAATGTAATCTACATTTTTCATATCTTTTGTTTTTTGTTATTCTTACAGGTGAACAACTCAGTAAAATAGTATCAACAGGGCCTGACTAAGGCAGGGGCAGTTGCCCCGAGCCCCCAGATAAGTGGGGCCCCCAAGTTAAATAGAAATTTTATTTTGCGTTTCCTTCTTTAATGAATGATTTTCATTACTAAAGTAGTAAAGCATAGGGGGCCCCAAAGAACTTTTCGCCCCGGGCCCCAACTAACCTAAGTTGGGCCTTGAGTATAAAGGATTAATTATTATTCATACTGCATAATGATACCTCAGACTAGAACAAATAATATTCCGCAACGCCGTCAACTATTCATCAATACATGTATGGAAAAACTGAATTCTAACGCGCTTCTAATTCTTCTTATTCATGCGCTTAAATCAATCGTTGCGTTCAGGAGAATACATTCATTTACGCAATGTCCAATTGTGAAGTAACACATTTTTGACGAATCTTGCCGCTGGATGCGTGTGACTGAATGTCAGGACTTCCGCGTGCTCACATTCTCCTTTGACTAAAAACAAAAATACATGAAACTCAAATTCATGATGTCATATCTGCAGAAATTCCTAATCCCGAAGAAGATCGACTGCTGCTCCCTAAAGTGACAAAAAACATGGTGCATGTACTATGCGGTGCAACGAATCCATAATCTATTTGCATGGTAGATAACTGCACGAAAGCGTTTCTCAGAGACTAAGTTCATGAAATAAGCAATGGAGATGACTGTTCTGACATAAATTCCAGAGTCCATTTGATAAGAAACGACGGACCAGTGTTGTATTTTTCTAAACTGTTTATTGACATCGCACAAGACAACACAAAAGTATTAATATGGGTAACATTAAATTTTATAACTGTGGGTTTCGATTCAAACACTACACTGCGATTACCCACATATGTTATTGTCGAAATCTTTACGGCGTTTGCCCCAGGGTATGTTTTGTTTACACTCGTAATCACATGACCGGTTGGGAGCGCGCATGCGCCAACATCCCGCCCCGCCGTCTATGTGCACGTGCAAGAACTTACAATTTTTCACACTTATTTAACACAAGTAAATAAAATACTGCATATTTATACAACACAATTTTCTAATACAACTATTTTGCATAGAAATTATATATTTCTAAAATATTTTTCAGTTAATTAAATACTAGAGGGATGATGTTAGTCAATCACTTCAGAACAGCTGAATGAAATTGGATAAAATTTAGAACAGAGATATAGTCTAGAATAGAAGATAGTACACTATTTATTCCGGTTAATTGAGTGGTTGATTTTTTATTAATTAAAAACTAACTGTCCGGCCAAAAATCTTCATTCCTCCACCACCAAATGAGAAGAGACTTCAATTTGTTTCGTTTTTTCCTCCACCTGAATAAGATTGGGCTTAACATACTTTCGGCCAATTATTTCAAACCATTCTGTTTATTTTCTTGGTGTTTGCATTTAAAACTAAACATTGTTAATGAATCGATCATTAGGATTCATTATGAAGTACTTTTGAATTAAAATAAAACATAATAAAAGAAATTAAAAAATTTTATTCTGTATTGCGTTACCCCAACTGATGTAAAAAATTCACGCATTGCGTTTTCTCAATTGATACTGAAATTTACGATGCGCAGCATGTGTTCTTGACTTGATTTGATTTTAACCAGACTAATCAGCAAAACGATTTTCAATAATTGTTTTGCTGTTTTATTTTATTTCAGGTACACAATGTAAATAAATTGTTTTTTAGGTTATTTGCGTAGGTTAAGCGTTGATATACAACCATTTGATGCTTTGAGAGTTTGGTAATTTTTCGATAGCGATTTGTTTGTGTTTACATTGCCGTCATTTTTTTTATGTTTATATAATTCTATCTTTCCTGTTCAATTCTCTTGTCTTTTTTTTTTCCCTGCTGTACGTATTCCTTATGCCTACTTTCACTATTTTCGATTAAATATTTTTGAATGCATTCCATAATACTGCATTTATTGATTTTTTTCTATATTTCCGTTAATTTGCTGCAGCGTTCATGAAAACTTTACGCTTAGAAATGCTATTGCTGTCGCTCGAACTATATACGGCTATTTCACTAAAATTTGGCGACAAACTATTTTTTTTGGTGAAAATGACTGTATATCAAAGCTGTTCCGTTGTGTGTTTTTATAACTGAATTGTATTTGTGCTAGAGATGTATATTTTTTATATATGCTTAGAGTGATACATTTCCGTTAGCAAATAATGTAGGATTCAGCCAATTTTTTTCAAATTTCATTAACTAGTCACTTTAGTATTGCAAACGATAAAAAAAACTTTGTCTTGCATTTATTGTTCAAAATATATCGCATTTCCTATTTATTTCATTACATATAATCACGTGCTCAAAATTACATTTTTCTAGGTTTTATTTACTAATTAAAATCTGATTTTTTTAGATGCCCGTGCAGATAATAAAATGTCTCTTTTTCGCCTACGGATATTTGTTGACACCACAAAATCTCATTCCCAAAACAACATCATGTTCTGGCATGATAAAAAATCCGTTATTAAGCGTGTTCATTATTCCACGGTTTTTTTTTTTTTTTTTGAAGTGGAATATTATTATATGTTAAAAATAGAATCACATCTATAATTTTTAATTAGTAATTTAAGTCATTCCATTTTCTTATTTACATTAACTTGATTTATTTTATAAATAGCAGAAACATAAATCAACCTGTTTTGTGTTGCAACGAGTAGTAAAAACATTTTATTGTTGAACTTGGAAGTTGTACCTTATTGATTGACCTTATTGATTGACTGGTGTTCGAAAGATTTGATATACTTTTTGCGTTACTTCCGTTATCTCCGATAATTTCATTTAAGTGTTTAAATGTAAATTAACTGTGAATATTAAATGTTAATGTGGCTTTAAACATTACACACTGGTGACTACTGGATCAAAATCGAAATGGTTGTAATCGAAAATGGTTGACAATGGCGAAAATGAAAGCGACGTGGCTGCATCAATCGCTAGAGTTAGTATTAAAGTCCCAGCGTTTTGGAAACCGGGTCTAAAGATATGGTTTCTCCAATTGGAAGCTCAGTTTCGAAACGATGTACGATGATTAAACGAAATATGATGATGTCGTGACATTGACACTGAAATGTCATCATAAGTGTCGGGCATTCTGGCCAATCCTACAAGGAAAAAGATGTTAGGGCAACAACAATTATTATTTTTGTCGCTAGATAGCTGCACGTGTCAAGTGGTTTTCAGAAAAATCGGCTGAATGTTGTTTACATGCCTCTGACAAAATTGAATAAATTTTATTTCCTAAAGTAGCAAATGTTACAATTAATTTTTTTATTCTCGTGGGTTGTTTGAAACAACTTCGCAGTTGCTGTACTGATTTGATAGAATTAGCGAGCTAAATAAAGTATCCAGTAGACGCTGAAGTCTTGATGAATTATTTCTAAATCACGCAACCTATAGAACATATGACTATTTAAACCGAGTGCGAATAATTTACGCACCTAATAACTAGTGACCCTGGATTATTTTCTACCTGCTGGATAGGTGCTCTGCTGATAAAATGCCCGATACACAACAGAAGATTTATAGATGGTGTAACGAACCTTTCAACAAGTGGGGAAGTTGCTACCATTCAGGGAAATTATGGTCTCAGCATTCATTCAATACTAACCGGACTCCTCCGCGACAATTCTTAACGCGGGCGTTATATATTTACCACTTCATGTTTCGGCGGAATAACGATATGTCTAAGAAAATCTACACTGTCTTGCGCTAAATATTTTTTTTTTTACACGGAGATGCCAAGATTATCTTTAAATACTTGTAGGGATTTTAATCCCCTTTCTTCTGCGGGGAGAGACGACATCTTCTGTATTATAAATAAAACGCTAATTACTGCTTCCTGAAATTCTGTAGCTGTTAATTCACCATGCTTCCTTTGAGTTATATTTCTCCAGTTATACTTGAAACGAAGAATCCATTCAACAAAACAAATAATTCTATTTTAGTTCAAGAAATATCTGTAGAATCAGTTTGAAAAACCACCGACTTTATGATTTGATAATATATAAGTCATGTTAGACTTTTCCTTTTCAATATTTTCTTCATTACAATCATGGTTGGAGAAAACCATAATGTTTTGAAATTCAAAAGCATTTTTCATCCATTGTGTTTGCTCCCACCATCTTAAGAAAATTAAATGTTTCGCCTTGTAGCCTCTGGAATACGCCTTAGTCAGAAGATCAATATCATTCTTAGATTATTTTTTTTCTCAACAGGATCACTGATTCCGATTAAATCGAATTCCCAGAAATTTGAGATTTCAGCTTCATTTACAAATAAAGATAGCACTATTAATGCCAGGTTTTCTTCAGAAATTTTTTCCTGTGGCATCTTACCCATTAAGGTCACTATTAAGAAAGTTTGTACATCTACAATATCAGAAGATAAGACTTTTCTTTTGCCTGTTAACATTTTCCTGATAATATCAGTTCCAATAGGAATATCAATGACTTCACAGATTTGCTAATGTCAGTTAGATTAATCCCATTTCTTCTAATTCTTTTATCAAGGAACCTTTAAAAACCGGTCTTATATTGTCACAAATGGTAGTTTGATCCAGAACTTTAAAATTACAGCTAAAATAGTCATACAAATTTCTCAAATTTATTTTATAACAATTAGGTTTTAATTCGTTAGTGATAAACCGCCGAAAAAGGAATGTACCCTTTTTTTCACAGTAAAGAGGTCTATAATTCATTTCTTCTCAAAATATAAGATTTATGCGATGCTGAATCAGAAAGTAACTTCACAATTTTCTGTTTACTAGATATCATTTTAGATTTAAGAATTTGAAGAAATATCTTAGCACTGTGTTTATTAAAATTAGCCATATTATCATCTAGAGCGGGTTGCTTGTTTGGGGAGGAATTATTGGTGGTTCCAAAACTGACATGCATGTTCAAATTAGAAATGGCAGGCCAAATCTTTCGGTACATCATTCGGAAATACCATGTAGGGTTTTTTTTTTTCGATTAAGGGCGTGGAATTCGTGTTTATGGATGCTAACTCCCGTCCTCACTGCAATCATCGTAAACGAATGTCTTTGGTAGGATGATTTCACTTTCCAGACTATAGACTTTCCAGTATTCTCAACGAACTTGTACCACATATGCTCTACTGGATTCATGCTTCGCTGGCGAGTTGCAGCCCGTCAACCAGCTCTTACATGTCTACAGGAACTTCGGAGAGCATTGCTTGATGAAAGTTGTAATATTCTCGAAGATCAGATCGATAATTTTATTCTCAGCATATATTAAAGCTGTCTAAGAAAAACACCGTTTTCTTTCACTTTCCACATTACAAAGAAAAACAATATCTCACCAGAAATACATTCAACGTGATTTTTTCCCATTTTGGGATTGAACTACAAGTTTCAGTCTTTAGTATCTGCAAAACGAAACAGCGAGAAATATTTCTTAAATAATGTAGCTATTTTAAAGCAAATAAATAAATAAAAATATTAATACATTTTCAACAGTATGCCCAGGCGTTGTATGGACTATGTTGTATCGTCTGGAAGACATAACTTTTTTTACGGAGAGACATATAACTTTGAATGCTTTCTAGAAAATTATCCGTTTTCTTAAGCCTCAAACTATTGCTTGCTGAGCATCTTAAATTCTTAAAATTAAAATAATACTCCAAGCATTTTAGAATTCCATTGACTTGAAATGAAAGAAATAAGATATTGGGATTTATAGCATCCATGGCTGTTATCCCCTTTTTCCAGATGTAGAGAACAACAGTTTCATCAAAATCACAAGATATCACACACACACACAAAAATATAGTTTCAAGTTTCAGTTAGTTCACAGTTAAAAGTAGCTCCGCTGATGAGATCTAGTACATATTCGGGAGTTCTAGTGAAAAGAAAAGGTACAAAAGATTGTTTCGGCAACTCAGAATGATGAAAAGCAAGGGAGGTCTCAACAAAATGTGCCCAGTAAATTTAGTAGATGTTGAAGTCCTTCAACGTTTGAAGAAAAATTTGTAGATTGGTCTTGTTTGCAGTAATTTTATCCAGAACCTATTTGAAGGAGGTATCTTGTTTATCTAAGAAAAGTCCATAATTTGTCTCTATAATAGGTATACTTTTTTGCATGAGAGAAGTATATGTTCAATATCATTGATGCTATTACAGTCATGACAAAGGGGATCGCTATGAAGATTAAAACCATTTAACAATCCTGGAGTTATAATGGTTTTACTCATTAGTCTGGCCGAAACAACATCTTTCCTTCGAATTTTTGACCACGGGGATAGTGCTACAATGCTAGAGATGCGATGCTTTTTTCAGGTTCGGAATTATATCTTCAGGAGAAATCCATTCAATACATGGTGTATTGTCTGTAACTTCTTTGGGTAAGAGGTCTGCAAGTTCGTTCCAGATTATATTTGAATGACCAGGTACCCACAGGAAGGATATTTTTTGGTTTAGTTTGGTTAGAGTTTCAAGTTTAGACGCTATACGGTGAATAATTTTGGGCGATTGCAGAGTAATATTCTTCACTGATGTGAGCTCTGACTTCACTGAGCTTCACTGATGTGAATGTAAGAATCAAACAATCTTTTCCTGGGACTGCAAGAACATCTAATGCTTCAGCAATGGCTAAACTTTCTGCAGTAAAAATGGAATTGACAGGATGGACTCGAAACATAAATTTTTGTTTGGAAGAAAAATCGGCATTTGAAGTGTGCTGTAGATTTTTGGATGCATCTGTAGCAATGATAAAATGATCAGGAAAGTAATTTCGAATACATTCATTAAAAAAGTTATTAATTTCAGACAAGAGTAGATTTTAATTTTGAAATTTAAAATCCCTAAGAAAAATTTCAAAGGGATTAGAGTTAGTCGTTGGGATTTCAGGAAAGGTGATAATTTGGTTGGTAGAAGAATTTAAATTCTTGAAAATAAGCGAAATAGATTTTTTGTCTTTGGTAGTTATTTGAATTTCCGGGTTATTGTGAGAGTGCTCTGTTAGAAGTAGAGAATGTAAAGTGTTTGCTATATGCTTAATAAAAAAATTGGGAAGCTATTCACTTGATTTTTTCAGAAAGAGTTTCCTGAGAAGCAATTTTCAGAAGAACAATATTCGGGGTCCATTTTGGAAGGCCTAAAGCAATTCTTAGAGTTATAGTTTGAATAGTGTTGCATGCTTTAAATTGCGTATCGGAAAATCGGTTAATTACAGTCAAGCGTAGTAAAAAATGCTGAAAATACCGTTATTTGTGATATTTATAATATCTTTAGTTCTGGGGCCATGGTGTTTTGATGCGAAAATCTTGAGTCTATTTATCTTTTTAAGTGCATGATTTCTAAGGTTTTTGAAGATTATTGAGTTTTGATTCTTTTTAGAAAAAGGAATACCAAGAAATTGAATCATTTCATTCCATTTTAAAGGGTGTCCCGTATAAGAAATGCGTGGATAATTTTCAATTTTTTTCTTGGATAATTCAGCTATTGCACTTTTTTCTGGATTAATTTCAAGTTTCTAATAATTGCACCATTGGTATATGCTTTCCATTGTGTTTTGAATCTTTTTGATAATAATTTCTGAGGAGTGATGGCTACAAAAGACAAAGATATCATCCTCAAAAATAGCACATTCGACCCCTTCCTCCATCGTTTCATGGAAGTCGTGCATAAATAGAATTGGGGAAAGAACGCTGCCCTGAGGTAACCCTTTGCTTAATGTTCTAGTACCAGAAAAGCATTGTCTCCGGCGAATCTGGAAAGTTCTGGATTGAAGGAAGCTGTACAACCACTTTGACACGTTGCCTGTTATACCAAGTTGAAGCATTTAAAGATAAGGTTGTCTATATGAACAGAATCATAAGCACTTTTGATATCAAGGTTTACACCAACGAAATATTTCTTCTGTTCATGAGCTTCTGTGATTTTTGCCTGAATATTGTAAATTGCAGTTTGATTATCTCTGAAGGGTATGAAACCATGTAAGCTATTATGCAGTTTTTTGTTATAAATTAGATAGTAAGTAATACGTTGAGTGAGGATGCGTTCAAAGACTTTGCAAAAAACTGAGGTCAAGGCAATGGGCCGATGGGAAGAAACTTTGGTTTTGTCTTTGTTTGGTTTCGGAATTGGAACAGTTAGAGCGTTTTTCTATTGTTTGGGGATGTCAGCTGAATCAAAATGGCGTTGATATAGTTTCAAAATAATTTGAAGTTGATCATTGTTGAGATTTTTGAACCAGATGGCTGAGATGTTGTCAGCTCCAGGAGTAGAATTTTTAGTTTTATGGATTGCTTTCGTAAATTCCCAGATTTTGAATTTCCTGTTGAGGAAAGAATTTGTACCAGAGAGATCTAAAGGAATAGGTTCAGTATTTGTATTTTGATTAGAAACATGCTTTCAAAATATATTACTTTGATGTGCTGGATCGCAAACGCAATAATTATTTTGTATTATAATGTTGTTATATTTAGTGTTCGGATTTGTGTGATTCGAAAGTTTATTCAGAATTTTAAAAAACATTTTTGGGTTACGAGATATTGTGCAAATTTTTTCTTAATTTTCTCTTTTCGCCTTTTTAACATGAAAACGAAGCCGACTTGCAAATTTTTTTGTGTTTCATCCAATCTCTTTCAGAAATATTTCTGATTGCTTTTTTCCGAAAATACTTGTTGAGTTTTTCGTAATTATGGCAAGAAATATTCCACCAAGGAGGATAAGACTTATGTGACAAAGGTTTAAATGAAGTATTTTTAGTAATTATCCTTGTTGCATTTAGCGTAATTCCGTCAATCGAGCATTACTTTACATTATTAAAAATTTCCTGTGTTTGTTGAGTTATCCTCGTCCAATTAATTGTTTCTATGTTGCAACTGATGATTTCTATTACCGACCAGGAAACAATTATTGGATTGTGATCGCTATCGAAAGTTAAATCCATAACATAACAAGAAGTTTGATTTTGAATTTCAGATGAACAGAGAGTAAGATCTAAGATAGATTGAGCTCTTAAGGATCTGTATGTAGGAATAGTATTGAGAATTGTGAAATGTGAATAAGTTAGCTACTCAACAAAATCGTTACTCATGGATGAAGAACGTGCTGCACCCCAAAGAGGGTGGTGCAAATTAAAATCACCGAAAATAAAAGTAGGTGAGGATAGAGAATCAAAGAAGTTGTTTGCTTGATCAACATCAAAACCTTGTGGAGCATGTAAATTAGCAATGTTGAATTTAGTGTTCCGGAATTGAACTTCGACTGCCAAAAGTTCCAAGTTAAAATCTTCTCTAATATTGTTGAAGATTATTCTTCCTGACATGTTATCAGGAATGCCAATAAGGAGACCACCACCTGATCTATTTTGTCTGTGTGTACGGAAAAAAATGTGTTTGGAAAGGAAAATTTTTCGTTTTCTGAGAGGAAAGTCTCTTGAAAAACCCAAAAAGAAGAGGTAGAAAAAGGAGGAATTGGGAGCAAGAGCTTTTTCCCTTTAATTCCCCTGCAATTCCATTGCAGAAAGGTCATAAAGAAAAGTCAGAAAAAAGGATAATTAAAAACAGAAAGGAAAAAAATGCAAGAGCGATACGAAAACTTGGCTCATAAATTCGAACTTGAATTTTGAAAAGGAAGAAAAAAAATTCCATGTTTAAGGAATCTGGAAAGCATTGCATCGGAATGCCCGTAGTTTCAGTTACGACTTTTGTCGCTTTTTTTTTCCTACCAGGAGATTTGCTTGATTCTCCTTGATTAAACATGCTGACAAGATTTTGAATTAATTTTTCAATCGTTTTTTGAAAGATTTCAATGAGCATATTTGTTTGTTGTTCTAATTTCTCGTTGCTCTATTTTTAACTATAGCTTCGATTTTTGGATTTACAGTTTCTTCGATTTCAATAACAGATATGTTTGATTTAACTACATTAGAATAACTTGTTTTTAGGGACTGTTGTAAGAGGCGTCTAGCTTCTCCAGTAGTTAGATGATTTCGACATTTAAATTCTAACATTTGCTGTTACTTGATGAAATGGGAACAAGACTTCGATGTCGCTGAATGCGGACCCTGGCAATTTATGCACTTCTCCGGACTTTTACATTGGCCATCATGTGTTTCCCCACATATATGAGAGATCTGTTTGTTACATATTCTTGTTGGATGCATGAAACTATGACATTTCAAACATTGTCGGCGTTTGTCTACAAACTTCTGGATTCTTTGATTCGCAAACCAAATTTTAATGGACTCTGGTAATGCTGTGCCGAGTATTGTGATGAGAACAGGGGAAGAAACTCGGGGGGAATTAGATTTTATAAATCTTCTAATTTCAACTATTTCAACATCATTATTTTGGGCTATTTCCTCAGCCAGTTCATCAAGTGAAGTTTGAGTGGGTATGTCAAAAATTAAAAATCTGTCGGTCACATTTTCCCAAATGACAACGGTCGAAACGGGGATGTCAAGAATTTTCTCTAAACTTAGAATTTGGGCAACGCACACAGGATCCGATGTTGTAAAAATGATTTTTCCTTTCCTTGTAAATTTTAAATTCGAAATATTGCTTTGACGATTTATTTGCTGCTTAATGTAGGATTGAATAAGGAATGGGTTCAGTCGAGGTATTTTTGATGCAGCATCTTTGTTGGACACAATTATATTTATTGCTTCATATTGCCTTTGGCCAAGACGAATAACGAGTTCGTTAGTGGGTTTTCCACTCTTGAAGAAGTTTTTGTTAGTGGACGGATGCATTTTAAAGTTAGATGTAGCCTGCATTATTAAAGGATCATTTTCAGCAGAAGAGTCCGAAACAATCAATGTTGAACTACTCAGTTTAACGAAGTTCGGTCTTTGCATTTTTGGATAAATGAATATAAAGACAAGAAATTAAAACAGAAAAGCTTACCAAAAGTCCAGAAGTTTTTTTTTTAAAAAAAAAAAAAAGAGCGAAACAAAATAAATTAACCAAACTTTGACAGCACTTCTATAGAGCCTACCCAAATTCTGACTATTTGTTTAATTTCTCCATTGATTGATTGATTGATTTCAGTTCTTGGGACTTACAGCTGCTATGGCCTTTGTCCCCTAGTATCCAAAGTTCTGAAGAACCAATTAATTACTGAGAAAAAGCGCTGAAAATGTTTGAACTCAAGGATTTAACGCAAGCGGATTGCAGTGACCGGCGTTAAGTTGATGATGCATCTAATTTTAGACTAAAAAGGAAAAAGGACGCAAATGTTTCGAAAAAATTTTCTTTGACAGGAGGAATCTCCTCCAGAACTCATGGACTGTGCGTTACACAGTGCTGCCAAGACTGCGCGTTACAAGTAGTAGCAAACGACCAAAAATCAAGATGTTTGATCAGAAAGGAAAAAAAAAGTTTGAAAAGTGGGAACTTAAAGAGTGACAACACCTGAAATTAGTAAATGTCAAAACATTTAAGCCTTTGAATGAAAAAAACATAAATGGGTCTTTGAAGAGGAAATTGAAGAAAGGAAGATGATCGTCTGTGATGATTGTATTTACTGCACTGGAGAAAGATATGTTCCAGGGAGTTAACTTGATTACATGTGGTACAGAGCGCATTTTCATGAAGACCAAATCTATTTAGAAGAGCTGGCGCTATGATTGTTCGCGTAAGAATGCGAGCAATAAATATGTCTTCTCTCCTGTTTTTAAGCCACGGAATGAGCGTTTGAATGTTGGGAATGTCCCCAAGTTCTTCTTGGTATTTGCTGTTTTGGAAATTTAGACTGGGTCACAACAGAGAATTCTTTTTCATTTGGGCGGCTATATCTTCCATTGCAACCCATTCAATCTTAGGATACGATTCAGTGATATTTTTGGTTAACAAGTCAATTCTTTCGTTCCACCTGATTCCGGAATGACCTGGGTTCCCCATTCGTCCGTCCCAACCGTCCATACTAAGACGGTTTTTTTGGTCAAATTTGTTTCGAATATAAATCTTAAGTGCTAGTTGAAGAATTATTCTTGGTGATCTGATGGATATGTTATTAAGACCCTGAAGAACAGAAAGACTGTTAAGACGAGAATATTATTTTCAGTGCCAACAAGATCATCCAGAGCCTGACAAACGGCCAGAGCTTCGGCCGAAAAAATGGTATTAATGTGGTGGGCTTGGTACGAGAATGACTTTCTGTTTGTTATTTCAGCGAAGGAGGTAATTGACCGCAATTTCGAAGCATCCGTAGCTATAATAAAGAAGTCTTTGAAGGTGGTGTTTAAAGTATCATCAAAAAGCGATCTTATTAAGTAACTAGGTAGATTTTTGTTTTGAAACTCAAAAGTATGAAGATGAAAGTCGCAGATGTCCTTCATTAGGAAACCAAGATCGTACGGAATTTGAATTATAAGCTCCAATTTGATGCTTAAATTAGTAATTATTTCTTGAAGGGGGTAAAAGTCTGCTTCCGTAAGATGAATTAGCCGATTCTCTTGAGAATGTGATAGGGTGTAGTGGCAACCATAAGCTAAATGCTTCAAAAAAATTGATGAGAAAGTCTTTTGATTTTATCCGAAAGAATTTCTTGACCCGATATCTTTAACAAAACTATGTTTGGAGTACAGATTGGCAATCCCAATGCAACTCTAAGAGACATTGTTTGGTGTCTATAATTTTGAAATGTGATTGGGCAAGTTGGTGGAAAACAGGGCAGAAGAAGAAAAATAAACTGGCGATACTGTTGTCGGCAATTTCGACAAGTTGTTTTGTTCTTGGACCATGATTTGTGAAAGCAATTGATTTCAAAGCGTTGATTTTTCGCTTGAAATCGCCTTTCTTCTGCGCCTTTGTTCTGAGATTTCGGATATTTATATTGTTTTGCTTTGTTTTTAAGAAAAAGAAACCCAAGTACTTTTTGGCGTGGTTTATATGGGAGATTAAAAAGGGCATACGAGATACCAGGAAATCTAAACATTTTTTTTTTGAAATATCAGCGATTGCATATTTTTCCGGGGATATAGAAAGTTTCCAATATTCACACCACTTGTACACATTATCCATCGTATTTTGCAGTTTCCTTATGATGTTGTCGAGATAAGCATTTTAACAGTAGATAAATATATCATCAGCGAAAATCGAGCATTTTGCACCTTCGTCTAAAGAATCTGAAAATCAAACATAAAAAACTATCTGAAAATCAAACATAAAAATAACAAAAAGAATCGGGGATAACACAATACCCTGTGCTAACCCTTTCTGGATGGGTCTCGAGTCTGACAGCTGATTTCTCCAACGAATTTGAATTTTTTGATCCTGCAGGAAGTGATGAATGAATTTTGCAATGTCACCGTTAATACCTATTTGTAGACACTTTAAAATAAGACCATCGATATAGACCGAATCATATGCACTCTTAGTATCTAAATTAATGCCGACAAAGACATTTCTTTTTGAATGGGATTCCATAATATCCCGGTGTGTATTATAGATGGCCAATTGATTGTCTCGAAGTGGTAAGAATCCAAAAATATCTGGGGGTATTTTTTAAAGACTAGAAGAAAGTGTGTTAAACGATATGTTAAAATCCTTTCAAATATTTTTCCACAAACAGAGGTTAGTGCAATTGGTCTGTATGATTATAATCTTTATTTGTCCTTTCCAGGTGTGGGGATTGGGACAATAAGCGAGATATTCCAATCTTCGGTGATTTTAGCTGTGGAAAAAATATCTTGAAAATATTCTGTTAGTTCCCCAACTTGAGCTTTTGTTAGATTTCTGAACCATTTTGCAGAAATACCATCCGCACTGGGGGAACTTTTTTTTTTTTTTTTTTTTTTTTTTGCGAATTTCTGTCTCTACTTCTTGAATACAGATTGGGTTATTGAGAAAAGAATGGGATTCTTCGTTTAGATCTAATGGAATAGGTTCATGGTTTGTGCTATGTAAAAAATAGTTAAGAAACAATTTACTTTGCTGATCAGGATTCGAAATATATCGGTTATTTTGGAAAGTTATATTGGAGATACTGACCTCCTGGTGCGAGTGGCTACTGATTTTTCGATTCATGGTATAAAACATTTGAGGATTGCGAGAGACACTACAAATGGAATCCCAATAGTTACGACCAGCGATCTTCATACTCGTTTGGAGTTTAGATGTAATTTTTTTTTATTTTATCCAATCTGAAACTGAAATCTGTCTTTGTGCTTTCGTTTTGAATTGTTTTTAAGAAATAAAAATTATGACAGGCGATGTTCCACCAAGGAGGGAAAGAATTATTCTTTAAAGTAGTATGTTTGGTATTTATTTTGATTTCTTCAGAAACCTTAGACATAATTTTAGACATGGTATTGTCTTGGGAAATGAAGATTTGATCAATATTTTCCATAATACTTTTCCAGTTAAAAGATTTAATGGTTCGAGCTCTCTGTTCAAGATTTGCCCATGTTGTAAACACTGGATTGTGATCACTTTCGAATGTCGAATCTATAAGTTGACACGAAATTTGATGATATTTTGAGCTTGAGCACATTGTTAGATCTAGGATGGAATTATTTCCCGAATACGTTGTATATGTAGGGGAAACCATGTTAAGGAGAACAAAATTTGAATTTTGAAGCCAATCAACGAACGTATTACTTAAAGCATTGGAAAAGTTTGAACCCCATAATGAATGATGCAGATTAAAATCCCCAAATATAAGTGCTGGTGATTCCAGACAGTCAAAGAACGATTTGGCGGGGCCAATGTCAAACCCCTGTGGTGCATTTATGTTGACAATGACAAACTTGATATTTCTAAAGACTACTTCAACAACAAGTATTTCAACATAATAATTAACAGAGGTATGGGAGGGAATAATCCTACCAGAGGTACTGTTTGGAATACCTGTTAACATTCCTCAACCTGGACCCTCCGAACGACAAAAGGAAAAAAATTGCATTCCCTTGTGTGATACAAAATCGTTTTCTTTGAAAAATGTTTCCTGAAAAATTTAGAAATATGCAGTAGAAAAAGGGGGAATTTTCAACCAAATTCGTTTATTTTTTAAACCTCTACAATCCCATTTAATAAAACTCATAATTAAAGATGAAATGGCAAAAAAAATTTTAAAAACCAAACAAGGAGGGGGGAAGATAATTGTTCCCAAAATTAAACAAAAAGAAAAACACCAAGACAACTAGCAAGGAAAAAAGAAAAGCCAACGAACAAAAAAAGGACAAAAAAAATTATAACCCAACTGGGTCAGCTTGCCTCAAAGAGTTTTTAACGCCTTTATTTTGAGCAGCAGGTCTCTTTCTATTTGGGGAGGTTGTAGCAATGTCCTTCTGCGTCATGAGATTGAAAATATGCTGAAGAAGAGCTTCAAAGGAAGTTTCTAGCATTTTGACTAAGGCAACCGTCTGTTCCTTCATTTTGTCTAGAATCGTTTTAACCATTAATTCCATTTTTCAAGTTAGGGATGACCCCAGGTTATCACTATTGGTACTCATATTGGACTTAAC
>JAOUZG010032936.1:3754558-3770940 GCA_026289955.1 Argiope argentata | reverse complement strand
TTGATTTCTTTGTACTGATATTGACTGAGTAATTGTACAAGTTCTTCCTTTGATTTTTCGCTGAAATAGAGTCTATCCGGGACACTGGTAGTCATTTTGTTTGGGTTAAGATATTGTAGGTGTGCATCCTGTTCTGTCATGTCATGAATACACAAAGAAGAATGCGACAGTTTCAGAACACAAAGCCCACGCAGTGAGCAACAAGAAAAGAGGAAAAATAAACAAACCTCAGCTGACAACTATAAGATAAGGAAAAGGCAAAAAATGATAAAAACGAGAAACAAATCACAAAAAAAAATTGGTAACCTTCGTAAAGCAAGGCAGCAAGTTCTCGGAGGATGCACTAACGCTATTTCCAAACCTCACCGCCGCACGTCAACCCCCTTTAATTTCCCCCATTGACTTGTTTATTATTTTCACTCTACAGCATATTGTTACAAGCGAGCGAGCTCACGAAAATGAGCCAAAGATGGCGACGTTTGGCGAGGAGCCTCGCGCCAGCTTGATTGGTTTGGCGAAAGGGATAGTCTAGTAGCTGCTGGATTGCGCGCGTTGTTTTGAGAATTTTCGCGAGTTTCGGTGCACCCGCTTCTTCGGCTATATAAGGGACGAGTAGCCGGAGTGAGTGAGTTAGTTGAGAGTTTGCTCTGAATAAAAAAGCGTTTGGCTGGACTAGAGGATTTGTGAGCTGTTAACGTTGTATTATTGAGCTCGCTGCGATTTACTGTTACTGTGTTTATTGTGCGTAAGACTTGCATTTACACTGTAAGTGACTGTTGACTGCTGGATTGTATTTATTTATCCTGTATATACTTGTAAATAGCTGTAAATAATTTTTTTTGTGCTGTCCTCATATAAAGTCCATTCAATCCGAGCCCGCTATGCTAAATACGTAATAATATGTTACAAGCATTGCCAGATTCCAAAAGATTTACCATTGATCATCAGCTGTTATAAAAAAATAAATGAAATAAAATTAGAAAAATATGTTTATCAAAGAAAAAAATCCTTTGCTTTTAACTTTTATTAATATTTGAATTAAAATGAAAAATAGTAGAGTTATAAAATATCCGAAAAGTAATCGTCTGTTGACAGATTTAGATTATGATATTTACCGAACACTCCCACCTTTGATTATTCATTAATAACCAAACAGCAAATAAGGTAAATAAGCATTGGATACAAAGTAATTTGACATTGTTCTCCTCAAAAATCTTGAAGGCACTTTTAAAGCTCTATCTCTTCTTGTTGCAAGAGATTTGCCCCTAAGATGGCTTTCATCTTCTGGGGGATAAATCCGACGAATAGAACGTATAATCTCAGCGCTTGGTGTTTTCAATCGCACTACTCTGTTTTTATCATTTCCGGAATAAACCTCAAGAATTTTAATCATTGGCCTCATTAATATTTTCTTTTAATCATTTTCCATTAAGACAATTTCTCCAGGTTTCACTTCGTAATAATTACTTTTCTTCCTTGGTTGTATTGATGTACCCAAATATTCACGGAGAAATATGTTTCTTAAGTGTTGTCTAAGATTTAGTCGATATTTCAGCAGTCTTTTAACATCGGTAATGTCGAGTTTATCTAAATCGGGCACTCCCAACGTCAAAATATATTGCATAAACATTGATGGAGTTAGTGGAATGAGGTCACTGGGATATTTGGATAAATACGTTAGAGATCTGGAATTGATGACCGCCTCACAATCACATAAAATATTGTACATTCACCAGAAGCTGGCTCTTGGCTCCGCCCACATCACTTAGGATCAGGCGATACTATTTCGATGATTTCGGAAGGAGAAAGTGATCAGCGTCAAAAAAGGTTTCCAAATGGCGATCCTAAGCTTTTACCTTTTTTTACATTATCATTTCAGTAAAAAATTTGACGAATTAATTAATTGGTATTTGACCAAGCACATATTTTAAGAGATTTTACCCTTAATTTATTATCTTTTAAAAGCTTAAAACAATGGTGTTATTGTATTTCCCAGGTGGTTATTAGATAATTTTTCAATGATAATAATTATAATTTAAAATGTAGTTGCAACCTATATGAAAAGTAAAACTAATTCCGAAAAAGAATTTTCTGAATTAAAAGTTAATTTTAAATATAATGTCGCAAAATTGCTGGAATAAAGAATGTTTATGTAGTATGTAGAATAAAGAAGTGTTTGATGAATTTGTTTCTGAATGTCATTTCTAGGAGTCTTAATGCAGAAAATTCAATATGAAGTGTTAAAATCTAGTTAATGTTCTTATAAAAGTGTAGCAAATGAAATAAAATTGTTAGTTTTATTTTTTCCCCCACTATTTGTTTAAAATGCTTTTTTTAAAATTTTATAAGCTTTTTCTCCTCAGTGATATGAACTCTTATGTCTGTAATTGCATTGTAATATTGCATTTCGAGTATCAGGATGTTTTCGATGTTTCCCTGGCGTAGATAATTATCCATTTGCAGAAATATTTTCCTTTTTAATTCACTTAATTGTTCTAAGTGAAACATCAGTAACTGAAGCAGCATGTTTTTGGGCTTGAGGAAGGGGAAACAAAAGTGTTTCAGTTCTGTCATTTTTTTTTTCTTTCAAAAATATAAAAATAAAATTAAAATCAACAAAACCAAGTTTTTTTTTAACTCTGAAATATTTAAGTTTTGAAATCAAGCATATTAATCAGAATCAACTTTTAAATTAAAATTTGAGAAACAGAATGAAACTAAGTTAAATAAACCCAAATATTTCAGAAATGAAATTTGATAAATGGAAAAGTACGCTGGTGTCAATTTAATATTATATATAAAATGTCAATCAGTTGGCAAGAAATTTTTGGTGTCTCAGTTGCAAACTTCTTGTATTTATTAAGCATTTTCTTAATACAAATTAAGAATATGACTTTTAAAAAGTTTGCATCCAAAACTTTCATGCTGAGAGCAACAAATAAATATCGAAGTAACTGACTGACATTCACAAACTTAATTTAAATTTGGGCTAAATGAAGTGCCATAATGATATTTATTTTATATTAGGTTGCCATATACTGTCTGTAATGTATATAGCAATAACACTAACTATTATTCAAAATTGGAAAATATTTTTAAAAAATTTTAATTATTGCATACCAAATTATCAAGCAAACTTTTTAAAAATAGATAGGCATCAATTCGATTATTTTTTTATGAAACAATTTATTATTTCGCGTTTAATCTGTGCACTATTAAAACAGATACTTCAAGTTTTACAATGATATACAATACATAGTATTTTGTTGACACTGAAATTTTGTTGCTGCAGTTGACATTTCCACTTATAAAATATATTACAAAAAGTATAAATTTGATTTAAAAAATATTTTTTCTTAAATTTTATAAATAAATTACAGTCGTTGTTTTTTAGAATGAAACATGTTTCAGAATCTAGTTATAATGAAGAATTCTTATTTAAATCATTTCATGAATTAAAATAGTATTTAAAAAATTGCTGTACCTTTGTGATATCTAGAACTTGTTAGTAAATAAAATATTAAGTAGGCATTTATTCATACTGCTTGAACTGATTACATTTTATTCAAATATTTCTAATTAAAAATAATCTAGACATTCTTAACAAAGGAAATGAAAACTGTAGAAATTAGAATTGAGGTTCATCGTCATAACTATCATCAGTGTAATCACCACTAATCTCAGAATCCGAATCCGAATTGATATTAAAAGAAATGTTTTCCACGACTTCTTCGACAATGCCGTCAGTTTCCCAATGCTTTTTTTCAACGTACTAGATGTGTTTGCAATGTTTTTCCCATCTCATATTTCCAATATTTGTGATGGCTTCCGATGCAAGATTTTCTAGATGCTTCAAACTCATGTCGCAGTCGCATTTCTTCCCCGTACTTAACGTTTAATATCCGTCTAAATTAATTATATTGGATTTAAGTCACAGTGGTATGGGGAAAGTCTCAAAGCATCATGACCTTTTAGAATTTCATCAATGAAATATTTTGCTTCTGCTCTGCATTTACAGCTACCAGTTCAAGTAACTAAACTTTTCGCATTTTTTTTTTCATGTGAAATTTACTTTTTTCCAATCAGGCACATGTTTTATCCTTTTTTGAGCTTTTTGAGGGTACGGGATACAGCAATTTGGTGTGATAAGCTGCATTATCCATAACTATTACCGAATTCGTTGGAATGTTCGGTAGCAGCTTCTCAATTAACCATTTATTAAAATTATCGTAATTCATCTGCCCTTGGTAATCTCCTGTTGCTGATCCAGTTTTAAATATTAATCCGGCATTTGGAACGAATCCAGATTCTGATCCAGCATGAACCACAATCAGACTATAACCTGGGCTACATTTGACGGTAGTGCCAATTTTTTAATCTTTCCAACATTTTTCGAAGGAAAGATTGCTGTCCAACCAAGTTTTATCTATATAAATAATGACCCTTTTGCTTCTCGGGAATTTTTTATTTCAATTAGAAAACGAAATCTCCAAGCTACAATGTTCGATCTTTCAATTATGTTCTGCCTCTGGTAACTGCAGCGTTTATACAATATGGAGGTATTTCCATAGAGTTCCTCTTTTCCATGGAAAATTTATCCTTGCCTTCACCACGGAAAGCAATTGGGATAAAAATGGAATTTTGTTGTTGGCATAAAACTCATTCACAATGTTTCGAAGAACACAGAGATCAAAATTGTCTAATATTGCATTTCGAGCCTCAGGACGCTTCCGGTGTTTTCCCGGCTTAGATAACTATCCATTTGCAGAAATATCGTCCTTTTTAATTCGCTTAATTGTTCTAAGTGAAACATCAGTAACTGAAGCAGCACGTTTTTGGGCTTGGGAAAGGGGAAACAAAAGTGTTTCAGCTCTAGTCTCCTCCTTACAAAAATTAGTGACATTATTTATTTTAATTCTCTCTTTTGCGTGAATAGTTCACCCTTTTAAAGCCATTTTTCTACGAAAACAGCAGTTATTTGCTTAAGAAAAACAGTTTTTGAAATTAAATAAATAATATTTATTAATAACTAGCTAAAAGAACGAAAAGTACGACAGCTGACGATAAAACAAAGTAAGTGATAAAGAGTAAACATTCGGCATTTGGCGCACATTTAAGGTTATCTCATTTAAAAGAGTGAGGGTGTTACACGTCTTCCCTACGCTGAAATGAGCTCTACCTCCAAGAAGGTGGACCGAAGTACCCTCTCCTGGTGCACATAAAATAGTAACTAACTTTTCATAACATAAGGAGGCATTTCCTAAAACACGTCTAAGCAGTTTTTTCACCATTTGTACAATCCCTTCCCAAAACCCACCCCACCAGGATGCAGAGGGTGGTATGAATTTCCATATTATTCTTTGGATAGCAGTTTTCCTTTCGATCCCGTCTTAATCCAGTTCCCACAGCAAATTTTCAGAGCCTACAAAATTAGTGCCATTATCGCTGTAAATAACCTTTGGTCGACCTCGTCTGGCTATGAACCATCGAAATCAAAGGAGAAAGGATCTAGTATCAAGTGACAGTGTCAATTCGAGGTGTATTGATTGATTGCCCACGTGAAAGAACTATCCAACATGTTCCATCTCCTTTAAGCGTAAGTGGTCCAGCTAAATCTACACAGCTCACTTCAAACGGGGTTGATTCTTCTATTCTGTCCTAAGTCAAACCGATAGGTTGAGTCTGTATATTCCTGGAATTGTATATCTTGAATCTTAAGTATTTGTTAATTTCTCTGCGAATAGTTCTTCTTCCAAGTATAATCCAGAAATTTTTTCGTAATTTTGATGATACAATCTGCACTCCAGCATCTGGGTTTTTCATATGAGCCTCTCTGACCAGAAACTCTACTAATCTATGTTTTCCAGAAAGAAAAATGGGGAATCTAAAATTTCATAAATCATCCTCGTCAGCTAATTTTGTTTTAATCCTTAAAATACGCTCCTCATCTCGAAAGACATTGAGAGTCTTCAAACCTATAACTGATTCATCTGTGAAAGACTCTTCTTGAATCAACCGAATAATCCTCTTTTCGGGTTCATTAACCCTTTCGCTACGGCTGCCCCGTCCGCCGAAGTACCGTCACTGAACGGAACCTCGCGCCGGAAAAATGCACAGTGCGCGTGGTTTCTTTATATATGTTGTTCTAAGTGTTAAATAGGAACTGTGCTGAATAAATCAATCATTGCTCTAATGTAATAAGTATATTTACATTTTTAATATGGTAGGACTTATAAAATTATTCAAATACAAAATTATAGATAACATAGGTATTTATATAATTACAAAGCTTAACGATGAAATGATTAATATAATTAATAGCGACATGAAAATTATTGAAATATAAGGTGTAAATCTAATACGTACAAAATATGTAATAAAATATGTAAAAACTAGTAATATAGTTGTTACCATCGACTCCAGATGGCACTTGTACAGATATTTTTGATGCCGCATGTATGCGGCGGTCGTACTCAGAAGTCGTTGCGTGGATGCCGCGTATATGCGGCGCTCGTACCCAGAAGTCGTTGCGTGGATGTCGCGTATATGCGGCACTCGTATCTAACAGTCGTTGCGTGGATGCCGCATATATGCGGCGCTCGGGACGAAAGGGTTAATTTCAAAAGTAGTTAAATATCCCTCTTTTCTGCATTTCCTTTCGGTCTTAGAATTATGCTGAAATCTTGAAATCCAACCCAAAATTTTAATGATTTTGGCCTAACTGGAAAACCGAGAGATAAGACTTGCAGTAACAGGAGAGTTATTTACAAGACTAATGATTTTCCCCATCTTTCTACAGAGAGAATCTCTTCATTAATATGGTGATTCGGTTATGGCCCAAACCCTCACATAAGCTTAATCATTTTGGTCTCTCCCACCATTTAGAAATCAGAAGCTTCCAAATGGAGCATCCAGGTTTAGGCAAATCGGCGGGTTTTAATGGTCCCAGAACATGTCTCCAGACGTCTATATTTGACAGCTTCCGAATCTCATCCGCTCGAGTGTGGACAATAACCTTCAAGGTTCGTCTCGTCTTATCCATTGAAGAGCCGTGGTAGAGTCGGTCCAAAACTGTGTCTTCACATTTACAATATTTAAACTCTCTTTTACAAATTCTGGGAGTCTTGCACCAATGTAACGGGCAAACAGTTCCAATCTCGATATAATAATGGGTTTTAATGAAGCTATTCTCGAATTAGCAGCTAATAATTGTACAGATGTTGAATGGACTGATTGGCATCGGATGAATATAACTACTGCATATGAAATGCCGCAAAATACCTGTAAAAAATTGCTGATAAAAATTTTCCTTGGAATTTTCACAAGATGTAACATTTTAATATATTCTATCCATTTAAGAAAAGTTTCCTTCATATCCTTTGATATTTCCAAATCACATCTTTGTTTCTATCGCCAACTCTCTTGCAATAATATTTTAGGTTTCAAAAAGACTGGACAAGTAAAACCAAAAACTCTATTGGCATACGATAAAATCCCACGTCTAGTAATTGCACCGGGAGGCATTTCCAGTAAAGAATTATCATAAAAAAGCATATCCTCTTATTTTTCCCACAATTTAGGATCTTTTTATTGAATTTGCCTTTCCTGTAAATTCCCAGCCTCTAATGTCAAACTTGGCTTCTTCCATCAGTTTTGTTGAATCTTCAATAAAGTGTTGAAGTTCCTTCTCTGAATCTACAGATGTCACATAATTGTCGACATAAAACGAATTCTTCCACTTCACCCCAGTATTATGGTAAAGAGAAGATAAATACTGGTTCAAATGATGATGGATGACAGCATTCAACAGAAAGAGACTGCAATTCAGGCTAAAAACTACTCTCGCATACTGATAAACTTTAGTCGCATCTCTTTTCTCATTCTTCTACCACAGAAATTTCGAGTATTTTCTACCTTCTTTAGAAACAGATATCTGAAGAAACGCCTTTTTGATGTCTGACACAACTTCCAAAGTCTTCTTCAAAAATTTTATAAGTACTGAAGGTATCGTTTCTATAAAATTTGGACCCTACATTAAACAATCTTTCAATGAAAGATTACATCTTGACGTGCATGAATCGTCAAAAACTGGCCTACACTTTGGGGGTGGAATCCCTCTTAAATACTCTTCGGTGAGGAAGGAAGTCCATGACCCTCATCAGACTCTTCTATGAATTCTTTTTTCTTCCATTCTTCGAAGATAGCATTATAACTTTCGAGCTGATTGTCCTTTAACAACTTCATGTTAGTAGAAACGAGTCTTTTTTTGCAGAAACATATCTATTTGTAGGTAGTTCATCTTGATTGCGCAACCGGGGAAGCCTGACTTCATTTCTTCCATTCTCGTGAATTTTTACATTTCTGGAAAAATAATCAAAAGCTTTAATTTCTGTCTTTTAATTCATCAGTCTCACATGGAGTTTATAGAATATACCTTATTAGGACTTATACCTAGAGTTTCTAGTCTCCACAGGTCTGAAATGTCATTACTTTGAATAAAAATGGATATAGATGAGTTTTTTTTTTGAAACCAGCTTTTGGTTTTTCTATTACACTCCAACCCAAATAGGTTTCGACAGCAATCAAATCAGATAACAAGGGATTTATATTTCCTGTGAAGAGATTTCCAGGATAATCAGCTCCTATTAACATCTCTATAGGCATTGAACTTTTTCCAACAACAGTGAATTGGATACCTCTACTGGGTTGCTCTTTGACCCGTGAACCTTTTTTTTTATGGCAGGAATATAACCACAAACAATATGCTGATCCAAAACTTGTATCTTACAAGAATAATTTTTCTTCAAATTGCTCACTGAAAGTTCATAACAATTATGCTTATTTTTGGAACTAGCACCACCAAATACTACATGCTATAATTTTTGGCTTCGTTCTGTGGTTATTTGCATTTGATTAATCGTAAACTTCAAAATATGTGATCTTTGTGATCCTGTATCGAATAACGCTCTTAACACTTTGTTTTTCCCACCCGTCTCAATTAATACTACTGTCTGCAAAAGAATTTCCGGTTCGCTTTGATTTGATAACACTATATCTGCATCTGTGTTGGGACTTTCAGCGGCGTTAGGTTTGGCTTTATTGATCTTTTCGGGACACATAATTGCCCAATGAGTTCGCTGACAAATCATACGTTGAACGCTAAATTTGCATTTTCTAGAAAGATGTCCAACCTTTAAATAAGTAAATCATGTTTTATTCTTTTAAAAAATATCTTGCGTTTTTTTTTTTCCAAAAGACATTTTTTGT
Source organism: Argiope argentata (assembly GCA_026289955.1). Taxonomy (NCBI): domain Eukaryota; kingdom Metazoa; phylum Arthropoda; class Arachnida; order Araneae; family Araneidae; genus Argiope; species Argiope argentata. The sequence goes on along the minus strand of JAOUZG010032936.1, from coordinate 3,761,673 downwards.
GATTTAAAACAGTCTTGAGAATTATGGACTTTTCCACAAAATAAACACAAATTCAAAGATTTTGCTTCATATACCAAATCATTAGTCATTGGAAGAGGAGTTTCGAATTCTCAAAATTTTTTTATCCTGCCTCCGAGATTTTGCGGAATTGTAGCCTGATTTTGCCATCGAAATCCTATTTTCTCCTTCAACTTCCGTTAGGATAAATAATAGCAATTGCGATAACTTATTGCCATAAGAATTTGTATCCTCTACTGTATTTATCATTGGAATTCGTAACCAAATTCTCAATAAGTTTACAGGAATCCAGGATTACACTAGCGGAAAAAGAATAACAGCGTATTTTTCGGTAGTTACACCATTTGACTGAAGTGACCTTAAATATGATTCTAATGGATCATGAAGTTGTGCTATATTCGATTTTGAATTCGTATTAAAAGCATTTTTTACTACCAATGAAATTAGTTTTCTTATAACAGCAAGAAGTTCTTCACGGTAAAGCTAGCCTTCATGCTGTAAACAACTTTAGCATCATTTTTTGCAGTTGACGGATAATTATCACCTATTTCCCCCACTCGCTTACCTTTTATTGTACTCCGTTTAAGATACGGAAATTTTACTTCATCGCCGATGTTAACGTCCCAGTGAATTCGGCAAAATTGGCTCCAGAAGCAAGTCAATCTTTGACTCCACTGCCAAACTTAATTAATTCTATTTCGGGAAGTTTTAATTTAGCTTTCTCTACATTAACCGATTCAGGCTCTTCGGACAAAGATGAACGTTTTTCTAAACACGTCTTGACACGAATCCTTACGCGTGAAGATCATTGTGAAATCTAATTTTTCACGATAATTTTCCCTTTTTTCGTAATTTCCATCATATTCTTCAGATTTAGCCTCTACTAATGCTTTATATACGCTGTTATCAAGTTCTGCTAAATTAGTAGCAACTCTTTCTAAAGAACAAAGTTTTATTTCAATATCGTCACGATTTAATTTTTCTTCACTCAACGCCGTTATTACTGCATTATAACGCTTCGTAAAATTCGCCCTCACTGGAATACGCCTTTTGATCAAATCTTCCATTATACAAAACGAAAATGACGGAAATCGAAAGTTTAATTTACTGACTGATTTTTTTTCAATCCCGTCCTATTGTCTCAAAAATTTTGCATGCTTTCTACAAAATTAACCGTTTTCTTAAGCTTCAAACTATAGCTTGCAGAGCATCTTAAATTCTTAAAAATAAAATAATACTCCAAGCATTTTAGAATTCCATCGACTTGTTTATTTTTTTCACTGAACAGCATATATTACAAGCCCTAATCCAAAAGGCTTACAATTGATCATCAGCTATTATACAAAAATTAAATGAAGCAAAATTAATAAAAATCGTTTGGTTTTAACTCTGAATTATATTATAATTAAAGTATAAAGATTAAAATGAAATCTGCCATGCATATTTCAATGTATCATGTCAGAACATAATTTCTTGAACAGCCAAGCAACACGTGCTCGTGCAAGTTAAATTATATTTTTATTCCTTTTAATTAGTCACTATAGTATTGCAAACGATCCAAAAAATTTATCTTGTATTTATTGTTTAAAAAATTATCACATTTCCTATTTATTTCATTTCATATAATCACGTGTTCAAAATGACATTTTTCCATGTTTTATTTACTGTAGTCATTAACTTATTTTTTTAAAATCAGAGCTTTGGTAAAACCAATGACAACATGTTATTAAAAGCTGATTTTTTTGAAGCAAAAAACCTCATCCCCAAAATAATATCGTGTTCCGACATGAAAAAATTTTAATCCGTAGGCGAAAAATAAAATTTTTATTTTCTGCACTAGCATCTAAAAAAAACAGCTTTTACTAACGTGTTGCCATTGCATTTGCAAAAACTCTGATTTTTAAAAAAAGTTAATTACTGCAGCAAATAAAACCTTTAAAAAAATAATTTTGAGTACGTAATTTTATGAAATGAAATAAATAGGAAAAGTCATATTTTTTTACCAATAAACACGGAACAAAGTTTTTTTGATCGTTTGCAATACTAAAGTTACTAATTCATTGAAACAACTGAAATGAATAAAAACATCATTTAACTCGCACGAGCACGTGTTGCTTTTCTGTTCAAGAAATTATGTTCTGACACGATAAAATGAAATTTGTAAAGCAGATTTCATTTTAATCTTCTTCTTTTTTTGTAATTTCCTCCAGGAAGCAAAGAATCACAATTTTTATTAATGACATCAAACATATATATATATATATATATATATATATATATATATATAAATTACGTGTCAAGTTGTTTGTCCAAAATGAACTCCTAAACTACTAAACCGATTTTAATAAGATTTACACACCAGTTGCAGTTTGATCCAACTTAATAGATAGGATAGTTTATTATTCGAAATATCAATTAGTTTTGGAGAAATTAATTAAACCCCCTTAATTTCTGTGAAATTAAAACCTGTAATGCTACTTTCCAAGTGAAACACTGCCTGTTGAAGCAGCGATTGCTAATGCGTCCCGTTCCGTTTTGTACAACCGAGATTTTAAAATTGTCATCGTTACTATCTACCATCGATCTATCCGATTACGCAGGCGTCGATATTTAGAAAAACGATTTTTTTTCTCCATTCCAAACTCGCTCTTTTTTATCAGCTAAGGAAACTGCAAATGAAAGTTTTATATCTTAATATATATAAATTACGTGTCAAGTTGTTTGTCCAAAATGAAGTCCTAAATTACTGAACCGATTTTAATAAGATTTACACACCAATTACAGTTTGATCCAACTTAAAAGATAGAATAGTTTATTTTTCGAAATATCGATTAGTTTGGGAGAAATTAATTAAACCCCCTTAATTTCTGTGAAATTAAAACCTGTAATGCTACTTTCCAAGTGAAACACTGCCTTTTGAAGCAGCGATTGTTAATGCATCCCGTTCCGTTTTGTAAAATCGAGTTTTTAAAATTGTCATCGTTACGTATTCGTTCAACTTATTCTCTATATCGCAGTGGAATCGGATGGACTTTCTATCGTAGACCACGGAGGTATAATTTATTTTACGAAATATCGAAGCAGAAATTAAATATCGATTTTTTAAAAAAATGTCCATTTTGACGGGTCTATTTCTTAAACGACCCTTAAAATAGTTGCTTAGCTGGGAAAATACAGAAAATATGTTTCGAGAAAGACAATAAAATGTAGTATGCTGCAATACAATCAAAAAATGAAATTTCTAAAACTGAATTTTTGGCGAATTTTTTAACGAAGAGGCGAAATTTTGTTTTCATATTTAATTACACCGAAACTTTTCAACATAATTTAATCAATTTTTTTATATAAAATTGGATAAATTTTTCAAAATCGTGTGAAAGAATGTAAGAATCTGATAAAAAATTGGGCATTTAATTTTTTTTGTCATTTATTGATTTTTTCCTCTTTAACATTACAAGTCTAATCCATTGATAAATAAAAATGAGACTAAACTTTTTTTTATAATTTGGCATTGCTTTGGCACATCCTGATTAATTTTGAAAATAATCCAGTAAAAACTATGAGTCTTATGAATTCATTCCAGGTTTTCCACCTCACATACTTTTCCTGAAAGGTGGGACACCAGTAATGCTACTACGAAACCTTTGTCCACCAAAGTTATGTAATGGCACCAGAATACCAGAAGAAGTGACTAGACTTAAGGCCCTATCACACGGCAAAACATCGTCAAAACTTTCTTCGGCAAACGACGACGAAAGTGACGACACTTGAGGATTTTCTAACTGGTAAACCTAAAAACTTAGGTTTACGTTATGGTGTATTTATCGCTCTTTATTCTTTTCTCCTACTAAGTGAATATCAGAAATTTTCTCATTTCATACTTTGTCAGACTCTAGTCAAGACGGAGCTTAAATTTATAATTAAATCCTGGATAATTTCTTAAAGTGATCCCATTAGCTTTCAATGAATGCGAAAGCCCATGGTAGCAATAATAGTTGTAATTTTTTTTTAATTCAAACTATCTTGGAATTCGTAGATATGTAAATTACGAAGCCAATGCAATAAAATTCCATTGCTTTAATAAATTGCAATTCTATTGATGCATTATTGAATTTATTGGAATTGAATCACTTCTGCTTCAAATTTAATTTTTTGAGTGCTTAATACAATGAATATAATAAGGATTGTAAAATGAGACAAGTTGTACATTTATCGAATTTAAAAATATTTTTCTGGCCATTTTTTCTTTTGATTGTCTTTTTCATTTCTAATAGTATCATTCTTATTGTCAGTTATTGTAAATATTTATCGTACCATTCAACTAATTGTAATGTTTTCATCAAAATTAATAACAATGAAATCTGAAAAATAATAAAACTTTTTAATTATTCTTAGTAACAGTTTTGTAATTATTTTTGTAGTAATAATGACAAGAAAAAAAAAATGCTGCTTTTGTGTTTGTATTTTATAAATTCCTATAAATTTATTTTATCAATATTAAATTTAAAACAGAAATATATTGAAAAGGAAAATGATTTGTGGTTGTGCATTCAATTAAGCTTAAAAGGTGCATACTATCATCGATAGTGCTGAAATTTTAAATTCATTTTTAAGTACCTTAAAAGTGCTTATTTTTCTAGAAAAGAGCAAATAAAACAAAAGTGGATAAATAAAACAGAAGAGGGGTGCCAATACATTTTAAATAAAATTAAATAACTTTTGAAATCTAATGATTTTTGTCTATATGAAAACTGATATTTGTTGGATTCATCTCGACAAATTTTAGGTTTTGTGTACATTAAAATAAAAACTACTGTGTCTAGATGTGCAGTGCAAATAATTAAAGTTAGGAATTTGAAATATGGCAAGAAATTGATTCTAGGACATAAAAAATTCACTAAGAACATAATTTTTGGATTTTAATTAAAAATAAAAACAATATTTAAAAACATTACCACCATATCATTGATTAAGAAGTATTTTTTACTCTTTTAAATTTGATTGAATGTTTTTTCCCTCCTATTTATTTTTTAAAATTAATTTTTGAGAAAGTATATTTAACTCAATTTGTATTTATCATTCTTTTAATTAATTTTTATTTTCCCAAACAAGTTCAAAATTATAAAACAATTAATTGAATAGAATTCTTCACTTGATAAATAGTGGTAAATTCTAAGGCATTACACTATTTAGACTCGCTCATTTCTAAAATTGCTCTTTAAAAAAATTTGTTAAATGTTTTGTTTTCATTTTATTTGCAACTACAGAGCTTTTTTTTTTAAAAAAAAATCTTTGTGGATTTATTACCAGTATTTGTGATAAATAGGAATCATTAAATCATTTTCATTCAATAATAATAATCAAAAAATAATTTTTCAAAATATGTTATTTCATTTTCCTTAGTTTTTTTCAAAGTTAAAGTATTAAAACTTCATTTATCTTTACATAGATATTAAAAAACCGGTTTGTCGTAAAATTTCAAATTGCCAAGCATTTAAATAAAATAATAACCTCCACATTACATCAGGGATGAGAAGAAATAAAACACTTGTGTTTTTAATCTGACCATTTCCAAATGTGTGGTTATTCTATGCATCTTTCTCAATGCAAATGTATAATCAGAAATATCATTCTAAATTAACTGTTAATTTGTTAAATTTAAAAGAAAAAAATATGGAAAAAGAAGCCTGCATTTTACTGTCTATCATACAAAAGGTGATTTCGTTTTTTGCTAATGATATAAGTATGATCATTTTTATATTTTTGTCAAAACTAAATATGTTTTATATTTCTGCAACATTGTAGGAACATCTAAGTATTAAAATTTAAAATCACTATTATATTTTTAACTCTAACATTGGAGTTAAATTTTTTTAATTATATAGAAGCTGTTAACAAACTATTTAAGGAATTACTATAATCAAAAGATTATATTATTATTTGAATAAATAAAGACTGAATGTGGTCAAATATATTTCACATAAAGAAAACAATTCACATCAGAATTAATATTTTTTTTATTTACTTAAAAATATCCTGTTGAATATCTGAAAATTCCATCACAATCCTTCTAGATAACTATTCCACATACGGTAGTGTGTGTTTTTAAAGTGGGGGCAATAAGTTGTTCCACAGAATGGGGAAAAGATACCGTAGTTTTACTTCACCTTTTTCATTCTGTCGAAACTATTTTTAGTATTTATCAATATGTAACATTCAATGCATGCTTTTTCAATATTATTGTAGCGCCAACCGATGTCTTTCTTGGCACACTACGTCACAGAAAAGTTTCACATGATTGGTTGAATTTCGTTTGCAAACGATATTTCCGTCACTATCGTGGACATTTTCAAGCCGGTTAAAAAAAGTTGACGATGGTGGAAAACTTGCTTGACCGGTTGCCAGCGGGCACAAATCGACAACTGTCGAAGAAAGTGCTGACGGTATTTCGCCGTGTGATAGGGCCTTTAATAAGTATATAATCAAGCTACGATAATTACTGGATGTGCTCGAGGCGAGTTGGTTTTAATACCCCGCATTCCACTAATTCCGTCAGACTATCCTTTTGAATTTAGAAGAGTGCAGTTTCCTGTAAAAGTTTGCTTTGCAATAACCGTTAATAAGGTACAAGGACAGACATTAAAAGTAGCAGAGATCGATTTAAGAGAAGACTGTTTTTCACACGGCTAATTTTATGTAGCTTGCTCGAGAGTCAGTTCATTAAGCGTTTTAATAATTTTAGCACCAGAAAAAAAACCCAAAAATGTTGTATACAAAAAATTTCTTGCTTAAACGTAGGTATAGAAATAAAATGCGGATGGCCTGCGTTTACAAAGAAAATCAATACTTTAAAAAGATCGTTAAGGACAGTTAAGGATCGGCTAAATTGCGAATATATAAGGAGACCAGAGGCCTTGGGAACCTAATAAAATTAGAAAAAAATTATCGGTAATAAGTAATTATTATAGAGGATTTTCGTTACTACGTGCACGAAGCACTGTTATCCCCCGCTAATTCCATTACCCGAGCAATGCCGGGTACGGGAATGCTAGTATATATATATATATATATATATATATATATATATATATATATAT
>JAOUZG010032936.1:3646993-3754158 GCA_026289955.1 Argiope argentata | reverse complement strand
GAAATTAAAACCTGTAATGCTACTTTCCAAGTGAAACACTGCCTGTTGAAGCAGCGATTGCTAATGCGTCCCGTTCCGTTTTGTACAACCGAGATTTTAAAATTGTCATCGTTACTATCTACCATCGATCTATCCGATTACGCAGGCGTCGATATTTAGAAAAACGATTTTTTTTTCTCCATTCCAAACTCGCTCTTTTTTATCAGCTAAGGAAACTGCAAATGAAAGTTTTATATCTTAATATATATAAATTACGTGTCAAGTTGTTTGTCCAAAATGAAGTCCTAAATTACTGAACCGATTTTAATAAGATTTACACACCAATTACAGTTTGATCCAACTTAAAAGATAGAATAGTTTATTTTTCGAAATATCGATTAGTTTGGGAGAAATTAATTAAACCCCCTTAATTTCTGTGAAATTAAAACCTGTAATGCTACTTTCCAAGTGAAACACTGCCTTTTGAAGCAGCGATTGTTAATGCATCCCGTTCCGTTTTGTAAAATCGAGTTTTTAAAATTGTCATCGTTACGTATTCGTTCAACTTATTCTCTATATCGCAGTGGAATCGGATGGACTTTCTATCGTAGACCACGGAGGTATAATTTATTTTACGAAATATCGAAGCAGAAATTAAATATCGATTTTTTAAAAAAATGTCCATTTTGACGGGTCTGTTTCTTAAACGACCCTTAAAATAGTTGCTTAGCTGGGAAAATACAGAAAATATGTTTCGAGAAAGACAATAAAATGTAGTATGCTGCAATACAATTAAAAAATGAAATTTCTAAAACTGAATTTTTGGCGAATTTTTTAACGAAGAGGCGAAATTTTGTTTTCATATTTAATTACACCAAAACTTTTCAACATAATTTAATCAATTTTTTTATATAAAATTGGATAAATTTTTCAAAATCGTGTGAAAGAATGTAAGAATCTGATAAAAAATTGGGCATTTAATTTTTTTTGTCATTTATTGATTTTTTCCTCTTTAACATTACAAGTCTAATCCATTGATAAATAAAAATGAGACTAAACTTTTTTTTATAATTTGGCATTGCTTCGGCACATCCTGATTAATTTTGAAAATAATCCAGTAAAAACTATGAGTCTTATGAATTCATTCCAGGTTTTCCACCTCACATACTTTTCCTGAAAGGTGGGACACCAGTAATGCTACTACGAAACCTTTGTCCACCAAAGTTATGTAATGGCACCAGAATACCAGAAGAAGTGACTAGACTTAAGGCCCTATCACACGGCAAAACATCGTCAAAACTTTCTTCGGCAAACGACGACGAAAGTGACGACACTTGAGGATTTTCTAACTGGTAAACCTAAAAACTTAGGTTTACGTTATGGTGTATTTATCGCTCTTTATTCTTTTCTCCTACTAAGTGAATATCAGAAATTTTCTCATTTCATACTTTGTCAGACTCTAGTCAAGACGGAGCTTAAATTTATAATTAAATCCTGGATAATTTCTTAAAGTGATCCCATTAGCTTTCAATGAATGCGAAAGCCCATGGTAGCAATAATAGTTGTAATTTTTTTTTTAATTCAAACTATCTTGGAATTCGTAGATATGTAAATTACGAAGCCAATGCAATAAAATTCCATTGCTTTAATAAATTGCAATTCTATTGATGCATTATTGAATTTATTGGAATTGAATCACTTCTGCTTCAAATTTAATTTTTTGAGTGCTTAATACAATGAATATAATAAGGATTGTAAAATGAGACAAGTTGTACATTTATCGAATTTAAAAATATTTTTCTGGCCATTTTTTCTTTTGATTGTCTTTTTCATTTCTAATAGTATCATTCTTATTGTCAGTTATTGTAAATATTTATCGTACCATTCAACTAATTGTAATGTTTTCATCAAAATTAATAACAATGAAATCTGAAAAATAATAAAACTTTTTAATTATTCTTAGTAACAGTTTTGTAATTATTTTTGTAGTAATAATGACAAGAAAAAAAATGCTGCTTTTGTGTTTGTATTTTATAAATTCCTATAAATTTATCTTATCAATATTAAATTTAAAACAGAAATATATTGAAAAGGAAAATGATTTGTGGTTGTGCATTCAATTAAGCTTAAAAGGTGCATACTATCATCGATAGTGCTGAAATTTTAAATTCATTTTTAAGTACCTTAAAAGTGCTTATTTTTCTAGAAAAGAGCAAATAAAACAAAAGTGGATAAATAAAACAGAAGAGGGGTGCCAATACATTTTAAATAAAATTAAATAACTTTTGAAATCTAATGATTTTTGTCTATATGAAAACTGATATTTGTTGGATTCATCTCGACAAATTTTAGGTTTTGTGTACATTAAAATAAAAACTACTGTGTCTAGATGTGCAGTGCAAATAATTAAAGTTAGGAATTTGAAATATGGCAAGAAATTGATTCTAGGACATAAAAAATTCACTAAGAACATAATTTTTGGATTTTAATTAAAAATAAAAACAATATTTAAAAACATTACCACCATATCATTGATTAAGAAGTATTTTTTACTCTTTTAAATTTGATTGAATGTTTTTTCCCTCCTATTTATTTTTTAAAATTAATTTTTGAGAAAGTATATTTAACTCAATTTGTATTTATCATTCTTTTAATTAATTTTTATTTTCCCAAACAAGTTCAAAATTATAAAACAATTAATTGAATAGAATTCTTCACTTGATAAATAGTGGTAAATTCTAAGGCATTACACTATTTAGACTCGCTCATTTCTAAAATTGCTCTTTAAAAAAATTTGTTAAATGTTTTGTTTTCATTTTATTTGCAACTACAGAGCTTTTTTTTTTAAAAAAAAAATCTTTGTGGATTTATTACCAGTATTTGTGATAAATAGGAATCATTAAATCATTTTCATTCAATAATAATAATCAAAAAATAATTTTTCAAAATATGTTATTTCATTTTCCTTAGTTTTTTTCAAAGTTAAAGTATTAAAACTTCATTTATCTTTACATAGATATTAAAAAACCGGTTTGTCGTAAAATTTCAAATTGCCAAGCATTTAAATAAAATAATAACCTCCACATTACATCAGGGATGAGAAGAAATAAAACACTTGTGTTTTTAATCTGACCATTTCCAAATGTGTGGTTATTCTATGCATCTTTCTCAATGCAAATGTATAATCAGAAATATCATTCTAAATTAACTGTTAATTTGTTAAATTTAAAAGAAAAAAATATGGAAAAAGAAGCCTGCATTTTACTGTCTATCATACAAAAGGTGATTTCGTTTTTTGCTAATGATATAAGTATGATCATTTTTATATTTTTGTCAAAACTAAATATGTTTTATATTTCTGCAACATTGTAGGAACATCTAAGTATTAAAATTTAAAATCACTATTATATTTTTAACTCTAACATTGGAGTTAAATTTTTTTAATTATATAGAAGCTGTTAACAAACTATTTAAGGAATTACTATAATCAAAAGATTATATTATTATTTGAATAAATAAAGACTGAATGTGGTCAAATATATTTCACATAAAGAAAACAATTCACATCAGAATTAATATTTTTTTTATTTACTTAAAAATATCCTGTTGAATATCTGAAAATTCCATCACAATCCTTCTAGATAACTATTCCACATACGGTAGTGTGTGTTTTTAAAGTGGGGGCAATAAGTTGTTCCACAGAATGGGGAAAAGATACCGTAGTTTTACTTCACCTTTTTCATTCTGTCGAAACTATTTTTAGTATTTATCAATATGTAACATTCAATGCATGCTTTTTCAATATTATTGTAGCGCCAACCGATGTCTTTCTTGGCACACTACGTCACAGAAAAGTTTCACATGATTGGTTGAATTTCGTTTGCAAACGATATTTCCGTCACTATCGTGGACATTTTCAAGCCGGTTAAAAAAAGTTGACGATGGCGGAAAACTTGCTTGACCGGTTGCCAGCGGGCACAAATCGACAACTGTCGAAGAAAGTGCTGACGGTATTTCGCCGTGTGATAGGGCCTTTAATAAGTATATAATCAAGCTACGATAATTACTGGATGTGCTCGAGGCGAGTTGGTTTTAATACCCCGCATTCCACTAATTCCGTCAGACTATCCTTTTGAATTTAGAAGAGTGCAGTTTCCTGTAAAAGTTTGCTTTGCAATAACCGTTAATAAGGTACAAGGACAGACATTAAAAGTAGCAGAGATCGATTTAAGAGAAGACTGTTTTTCACACGGCTAATTTTATGTAGCTTGCTCGAGAGTCAGTTCATTAAGCGTTTTAATAATTTTAGCACCAGAAAAAAAACCCAAAAATGTTGTATACAAAAAATTTCTTGCTTAAACGTAGGTATAGAAATAAAATGCGGATGGCCTGCGTTTACAAAGAAAATCAATACTTTAAAAAGATCGTTAAGGACAGTTAAGGATCGGCTAAATTGCGAATATATAAGGAGACCAGAGGCCTTGGGAACCTAATAAAATTAGAAAAAAATTATCGGTAATAAGTAATTATTATAGAGGATTTTCGTTACTACGTGCACGAAGCACTGTTATCCCCCGCTAATTCCATTACCCGAGCAATGCCGGGTACGGGAATGCTAGTATATATATATATATATATATATATATATATATATATATATATATATTGCTTTTTATCTTTTGTTTAACTTGTTAACCTTAGGCTTTATAAACAAGTCACATTTGTTTTGCTTCTGATTCTTGATTTTCCTTAACTTGCATTATCCTTTATGGGAGTTCGACTTCAATACGCTTTCAAGAAAATTTGAAATTTTGAGGCGAGTGACGGTTGTATTTCGTTCCGTTCCTTGTGCTTTCAATTTTGGTTTTTCTACCGTTTGTTTTCCAGTGTTATTTAACTGTTTTCTCTCATTATATAGTGTTTCTAAAAGGTAAGGTCGTCTGTTATTATATTTTTGTAGATTTAAGATTATCTACTTTGCAAAACGAACTCGGACATTTTTATGCCAATTGATGATGATGCAGTCATGAACAAAGTCAAGCAAATGAATATGAATACAATACTTAATAATAATTACTATAGAAATAATAAAACCACCAACGAGCATGTTATGCGCCTCGAACCAAATCAATACCAAGAAATTAACATTATCCTGTCGAATGCGGACAAAATGCAGAAATTACCCCAATTAAATCCATTTCTAGTGCAAGGCTTCATCAAAAATACTATCAATAGACATGGTTCAATTGATAACATGAAATACACCCGGCAAGGGAAAATATTATTTACGACAAAGGACCCAATTTGTGCTGTGCAATTATTGTCACTAAATAAATTTATGGATAAAGATTTCGAAACAGATGTGATATGGGAAAACGTTACTTATCGGTTCTTACTATTCGACATACCAACAAATACTCTGTATGGATGAACTAGCAGAAGAAATTCAGGATAAAAATAACCTTACTGTGGTTGAAATGAGGAGATTTTTAAAACAAAATGCTACTAAGGATATATCACCAGTCCTAGTAACGGTTCTGGGAACAACTCTGCCAGATTCTGTCAAAATTTGGTTTATCAACCAGCGCATCCAGCTATTTATAGACCGCCCTCGACAATGTAATAAATACTTTTCTTTTGGCCATCCTACCCGTGTTTGCGAGAAAACAGATATCTGCCATCTTTGTGGAGAGACGCACCTTGGACCATGCCAGGGACCTGAAAAATGTATTAACTGTAGCGGTCCTCACAATGCCAAGAATAAATCATGTCCAGCATATGCAAAAGAACAAAAAATACTTGAGATGAAGTGCCATAACCATATAACTACTGGTGAAGCTCGCAGAAATTTCCAAGCATCAAGCATGAAATACTCTGATACTGTTAAAATCCTTCCGGCAACAGCTGACTTAAACAATTCTTTCAACGAGAAATTCGAGTCATTCCTACAATCAATAAACGAAAGATTTGAAAAACAAACTTCCCTTTTTGCAGACATGCTTCAAAAATCCATCGAATGCATAATTCAGAATATGTGTAAAATAATTTCACAAAGTATCGATTGCAGTTCATCTCCTGCACGCAAAAAGAAAATCTTAAAAAATTTGAATCAAATGTCCAACACCAAAATGCATTGGGATGCAGGAGGAAGTTACGATGCAGAGACTATGCCAATTGGCTAAGCATTTCTTTGTTTTTTTGTTGTTGTTTTCCTTTTCTTTTTCTCCCATTAATTTGGGTTTTGGTTCTTTGTTCTACTTTTTTTCCCCCATCAATTTTCCAATACTTGTTTGTGCTCGCTTTCATTCCCTTTCCCTTAATGTCATTTCTACAGTGGAATTGCCGCAGTATTAAAAATAAAAAAATCTGGCTCAACCAACCTCCTTTCTCCACATCTACTTTTTGGATTTTTCAGGAAACGTATCTGAAAGATACGGATAATTTCGTCTTTCCAAACAAAATCTTTTTTCGGACCCACCAACATAACAGATCAGGTGGTGGCCTCCTTATTGGTATACCAGACAGTATGTCTGGTAGAATCATTTATAAAAAAGAAAATGACCCGGACCTGGAAATCCTCGCAATTGAAACCCAAATCCGTAATCAACCTTTCACGATTATTAACATTTATGCTCCTCGCGGATTCAATATTAACCTGTTTAAAACTTTCCTTGACAGCATAAGCACGCCAACCTTCATTTTTGGTGATTTTAATCTGCATCACCCTTTATGGGGCGCAAACCATCATTCGCCACATAGTGACGCTTTTGTTGAATGGCTCAATAATTCCAGTTTTATTCTTCTTAACTCATTATGCCCTACTCATATCATAAACTCAAGTTCATATTCAATTCTTGATCTTACTTTATGCTCGGTCCAACTTTTCGCAGAAACGGATTGCCAGGTTTTTGACTGCTCCTTCGAAAGTGATCATAGGCCCATAGTTGTTTCATGGTCAAAACTCAATTCTGCATCTAAATATCTTAAAACTGTTAAATGGAATTTAATCATTCAAGAAACAAACGAAATTCTTACAGCAACTAAACAGCCAACTATAGAAATAGTTACTAGCAAAATTTCTCAAATTATAACTAAGCATACTTCAAAAAAAATTTTACCCGATAAAGATTACCCACCTTGGTGGAATGCTGCTTGTGACAACTTTAGCCGTCTCAAAAAATGCATGTGGAAAAAAGCATTGAGAAATATATCTATACCAGATTGGATTAAGTATAAAAAATATAGAAGCAAGCTAAAATTTCATACTAAAAGAGCGAAAGAAAGATACTGGGAAAACATGAGCAAAATTTCTCAAAGTCCAAGAATGTTTTTTAAAATTCTAAATAAGTTATCCAGTCATACGAACCCCAATATTAAAACAAATAGAATCATTTTCCATAACAATAGATTCATAAGCAATTCAAAAATTCAAAGTAATCTTTTTGCAAAAAATTTTTCATCGCATAATTATGAACTGGAGCCTATTCCGATGGATTACAATTATGACAACCTATTTTTAAATAGCAGTATCAAAATCTGGGAACTCAAAAGAGCGATACAAAAAACGAGAAACTCTACTCCAGGTGCAGATAACATACCGGCAGCCTGGTTCAAAAAACTTGATGATACAGCTCTCTGCAAACTTCTCGATATTTTTCAAGAGCAATTAAACTTCTCCTTACTTCCAAACGATTGGTAACATGCTATCATAGTTCCAATAGCCAAACCAAACAAAGATAAAACAAAAATAACCTCATATAGACCAATAGCTTTAACTTCAGTTTTTTGTAAAATTTTCGAACGCATCTTAGCCTATCGCATAACTCAATATTTAACTCGTTACAATAAAATCAATATAAACCAACATGGTTTTATTCCTTTCAGAGATGGCCAAACAGCAACATATAAAATCTATTCAGCAATATCTGAAGCACATAGGAAGAAAAAATTTTTTGTTGGTGTTAGTCTTGATCTCAAAAGTGCGTATGACTCAGTCCCTATTGATTATCTTATTTATAAATGTCTCCAACTTGGTATTACAGGCAAGATCACTAAATGGATACACAATTTTCTACAAGAAAGAACGTTTCAAATAAGATGGCGAGATACCATTTCTGATACAAATCGCCTCAATAAAGGCCTTCCGCAGGGAAGTGTTCTCTCTCCGATTCTTTTTGTCATTTTCATGAATGATCTCTTTGAGACATTAGACACAAATGTCGAGTGCTCAATTTTTGCCGATATTTTTCTTTATTGTTCTCACTCTTCAATGGATTATATTAAAACTAAATTGCAAAATACATTGGAAAGTATTTATAAATGTTGCTCTTATTATAAAATTACTATTAGTGCTGAAAAAAGTGCTATAATTGACCTCTCTAGAAAACGCTCAATTTTACTTCCGTATATAACATATGGCGGATTTCCACTTACATGGAATGAATCGATCAAATATCTTGGAATTCCGTTCGCTAAAACTAATCAAAATGGCAAAATTTTAAAAAGTCTTAGAAATAAGGCACTTAAAAAAATACAAGGTCTTAAAATATTAGGGTCTATGAGACACGGCCCAAGAACAAAAAATTTAATCACAATCGTTAATAACAGCATACTTAGCGTATTTTATTACAGTAGTCCTATTATTAACAAATTCTCTGAAACCCATCTCAAATCTTGTAATACTATCCAAACAATGACACTGAGAATAGCACTTGGCGTCCCCATCTGGACCCCTAACACCGTTTTATTAAAACTTTCAGGACAAGAAATTCTTTCAGAAAAAATTAAACGTCTTGCAATCCAATTTTTCATCAAACAAACGACTAATTTTCCATTCTCTCCCTTGATTAACCAACACTTAACAAACAGCACTGATGAACTAAATGTCCTATTGACTGAAAAGGATGAAGAAATGCTCAATGCTTCATTTCAAAGTCTTAATTGTTCTTCGAAACATCTAATAAAAATACCAATTTTTCCCCATTCCAGCCCCGATCTTTGTGAAATTTTTCTGAAGGATTTCAATTTTCAAAATAAAGAATTCCCAGCTTCTGTCATCGCAGCAAGCTTCAACGAATGTATTCAGAAAACATTTCCGAATCATTTCATCATAGCCACTGATGGTTCAAAATCACAGTTTTTCACCTCAATTGCTGGTATCTCTTGTTTTCAAAAATTCATTTATCGCATTCATGCTATAAACTCCATTTTTACAGCTGAAGTCTTAGCAATCTGTCAAGCTCTGGATGAACTAACGGTCCCAAATAAAGATATATTAATTCTTTCTGACAGTTATTCTGCTTTGATCGCTCTCAAAAACATCAATTTCCATTCGCCTAAAATTATTCAACGATTAGCCTCAAAAATTTATACAAAAAAAGATTTGAACCAAAACATCTCTCTTCTATGGGTACCTGGTCACTCTGGTATTGCATGGAACGAAAAAGCAGACATACTTGCAAAAGAAGTGACGGAATCTACGTCATTCATTCAGTGGATCTCCCCGGAAGATGCGATCTCCAATCTGAGAAAGATCTCTTCAAAAATCGCCTCAAATAATTATCACAGGAGCAAATATCTAGCCTTGATCGGGAATTTCCCGGATATCAGCGCAATCACTAATTGGACTAGAAGTAGGATTCAAGATAAACTTATTGCACGAATGATTTGTAAAATGATCATTACTCCAAGTCTTCTCCACAGGTTCAATCTCTCAGATAACCCCTTGTGCATCCAATGTCACGAAGACAACGACATTTGCCACATCTTGTTAAAATGCTCAAAATATGTGCTCCACAGAGAAGCGCTCTGGAAAAAACTCAGCATCCAACAGCCGAACATTTCTTTTGCCTCTCTTCTGTCCCAAGCTCTCGCAAGCAAACAACATCTAAACATCTTTATTCAAGCCCTCAAGTACTTTGATATCCTGTAACTGTAACATTTTCGCTCCTATGGGATAACAGCCTTTGTCGCTATATCCCTCAATGTTTATATTCAAGTCATTATCCTTTATGGACATGAGTGCAAATGATGGCAGCATGTAAACAGCAACATATTTTGAGTATCTGGAAATAATTTAGATATATTACATCGTTCCGATTTCGCAGACACATTTCCTTTAACTTATTGAAAATGATTGAATGAATATTCCAAAATGTAAGGTTATTCATAAAAGCTTAAAAGTGCTTAATTAAAAGTAGAAAGATCCCGAAGAAGCTCATTATGGTTCTGAAACCTTTTTCGGAAGAAAGAAAAATCCAAATTGTCTGATAGGTACCAAAATAGGTTTAGTTTTAAGAGTATTATACACTATTTCATATATCTGATATACTATGGATATGTCCAAATGGGGGGGGAATCACAGAGAAAGACTGATAGAATGATAGATACAATCGCTCAAAAAATTGAGAATACACCTTACTTTTACTTGATAAATCCGACTTTCAATACAAATAACTCATTAACTGGAAGTCCAAACATATTTTTGTTTTTACACACAACAAATGGTTTAATTCAAAGTAAAAATAAAGAAAAATCAGCGAAAAAACTCTGAAAAGAAAAATATCAGCTAGCATTTTAAATAAACATTAGTATATTTTTGCCTCAAAAAATTGAGAGTACACTAACGAAATTTTTGTAATATCACGCAAAGAAAGAAAGTGTAAATTTTTAACTGCATGTCTTTTGGCTTTTATAATGACTTTTAGATATTGTGGTGCTAATTCGAAACTTTTTTGGTGGTATTTGAAGAAGGATTTGTTTCGAATTTTGAATTTTTGAGCTACTAATTTGAATGAGGCCCACATATATTCAATGGCATTGATATCAGGGTATTGTGATAAGGTGTGCAAATGCTGTTTGTAATGAGAAAACACCTTTATTTTAGCGTTACATGAATTATTTTTGGGGTCATTGTCCAACAGGAAAATGAAATTTCCACCTAAAACCAAATTTTTTGCACTTTTCTTCAAATAACTATGACTATATGGTCCATCCAACTTGTTACAGAAATTCCTTAAATCATAGTCAGAAATGTAAATGCTGAAACTGGGCAAAATATCATTAGACAACTGGATATAAAAGTCAAATTATTAGAGAGAAACCATGCATCAAATTAAAAATTCAGAAAAATGAGTCTGAAGTTTTCAAAAACTCATCAATTGAAGACCAATAACTTTTGGAAGAAAGTTATACTTAATGATGAAAGAAAATTCAACGTTTTTGGTTATGGCAGCCGTTACAACGCATAGAGAGAGTCTAATACTGCTTTGAATTTTAAAAAAAATACGTTTTACAGTTACACATCATGGCGACTTTATCATGATTTAGGATAGTATGGCTTCATCTGATAAGAAATTTATTTCTTACTGATGGTTTTATGAGCCATATGGTTTACTCAAATATATTTCGTAGCAATCAATCTTAAGGAAAGTGATAAAAATTTGGTTTTTGGTGGAAATTTCCTTTTCCAGCAGGACTATGACCCCCAAAAGAATGCTAAAATAATGGTGTTTTTTTTCATTGTGAGCATCACTTAGGCATACTACCACAGTACCCTGATATCAATGCCATTGAATATCTGTGGGCCACATTCAAAATAGTAATTAAAAACACAAAATTAGAAACAAATCCTATTTAAAATAGTTGTTGCAGAAATAATGCGTAAAATATTCTGAAATACCTCCAACAAATTTTTCGAAACAGCACCACAACGTCGAAAAGTCTTTATGAAAATCAAAAGACATGTAATTAAATATTTACACTTTGTTACGCGATATTACAAAAATTTCGTTGGTGTACTCACAATTTTTTGAGACAAAAATGTTCTAATGTTGATTTAAAAAGCTTCTGATATTTTTCTTTTTAGAAGTTTTTCGCTGATTTTTACTTTGTATTAAACCATTTGTTTTGTGTACAAATAAAGAAACATGTTTGGACTTCTGGTTAATGTGTTACTTGTGTTCTAAGTCGGATTAATCAAGTAAAATTAAGGTCTACTCAATTTTTTGAGCGACTGTATGTACTGTACTGTGCTTGATTATTAATTTGATTTTTCGATGCGCGAGAGTTATAGTCCTCTTACTGAAATTCAATTTTTATCAGATTGAAATGAGTCTAATAAGCGCGCATAATTTAGCAGCTAAGAGAAGTAAATTATATATGCATATTACTTATTTCCCATTTCCTTTTATTAACTAGAAATTAATAGAACGAATTATGTTAGAGAATTACAGAAACTGATAGTTACTCTGTTATGATAGAGTTAATCGCTGAATTATCCAATAACTGGGCTGGCATTTGTGATAACCAATGAAATCAAAGCTTTGTTAATCGCGCTTGTTCTCTCCAACATGGCGGGTAAGCTTGTTGTTATATTTAGAGGATTGTTTTAGTATTAAAGTTGTGATTTTTGTTCATCTGTGTTCTTACTAAAAGACTTGCTGTTTTCGCTTTCAGATGTATTTTCAACAGAAGATTATGAGGACTGCTTAGAGGAAAGTAAGTTGAATGACATTTTGCATTGCGATTAGAGGCAGCTCTTCAAAGCAACGTAGATTCTGTCCTTTATATTTTCCATCATTTAGGCCTAACTAAAATATGATCAGTGAATTTTGTATTTCTGTCTGAGTTACTGGCATCTCATAGTAATTACAGAATTTTACGTATCCATGAATTTAATTTCTAGTATAATTTGGTATGCTAATTCTTTTTTCAATTTTTATTACGTAGTCGCGCGCTGTTTAAGGTTAATGTTTTGCCTAAATAATCATCTATGGGGGAAAAATATTATCAGTGGAAGAGAAATTGTGAACCCATTAGTTAAGGTTTATTGCTGACAAAGTAATTACTATATATTTGTGAAAGCATTTTTCTTCCTTTGTGTTTTACGTTTTGTTAATCTACAGTATAAATTAAAACAGAAATTTTTGCCGATTCCCGGTGTTTTTTTTTATTTAAAGCTTTGATTTGATATTCTTTATTGAAATCTTAGATTATTGACGTATGTATTTTTATTTTTTTAAGCGGTGTGCAATGTTTAATTTTTTTTAATCCTCCTGTCATATTGTAAAGCAGTACTAGAAAACGTTTCTTGAATGTTGTTTGATTTAGTTTTTTTCTTTTTATTTTCTTCTGAAGCAAAAAAATCTCACTGCATAGTAAAATATCCCATGCAGACTTGTATTATGTAAATAAGAAGTCATTAGTACTCTTTAGAAATGAATTTTTTTTGCCAATATTAACTTTTTCTTCTCATTATTTAAGTAGCATAAATGGAATACATAATTGATAGAATGGAAATAATGTTTTATAATAATTTTAATCAACAGTAGTTTAGAACAGTTAAGCTAACACCAAATTCGGTATAAGTTTTTCTATTGCTTAGAAAGAAGTGCTCATAATGAAAAGTATTAAATTTTGTATGATCTTATTTTAAAATTCGTGAAAAGAAAAGTAATTTTTCCTTATTAAAGTATATATACACATATAGAATCATTTATTTCATCTTGCATTTAGTGTTTTATTTTCATTTTTTTTTGCTTTATTAAAACTGCATATAACTAATTTTGATTACTTTTTTTACATTATTAAACTTGTTCAGTGATAAAATAATCAGATATAGTGATATCAGTATTATGTCCAAAAGTAATGCTGAAAGTAATTTGGTTATAGTGAAAATTTCGCCAAATATATATTTTAATAAACTGAATCTATAAATAGCTATTTAGTTATAATAATTAGCAAAATGTATTTATTAGAATTATTGTTTTTTGTTTGCCATTCAGAATTTTTTTCTTTAGCAGCCACTTTATTATCACAATTATGTAATTGGTATAAAGGTACTTGGTAAAGTATAATTTTGTTTAATGTTAATAATTGCTCTTTTGCTTTATTTAAATTTGTTTACATTAATATCCGTTTATTGCATTATGAATTTGAGGAAATATACATTTATTAATTATATGATTTAATATTTTAATGTGGTCCTTAATGAATTCAAAGTATCAATATTCAGTTTAAATGTAGTACTCAATTAATTAATTTATTATTATTATTATTTGCGGTTTTAAAAATTTTATGTTATCTATTTTGGATATATTTTTTTTCTTTAACCTTGCTAACTTTACTGTTTGCACTAAAATATAAAAGTTGCGATTAAATTACATATTTTGAGATATAAATGAATGGGAAAATATAGTTAACTCTAAAATTCCATTATATTAAAATTAATTTATGTCATTAGAGAAGGAACTCATAAGGCAGTTAAATTAAGCTGGATCGTTTAAAAGCAAAACATGCAAATTTTAGTTTTGGAAGTATAACTTTTTTTCTTCATTTTTGTGTGTTTTAAGATTATAATTTGTGTTGATAGAAAACATTCAGAATTGGGCAGATAATGTATAATTTCAAAATTATATACATACTATGTTATTTATAGTTTGTAATTGTATTTTTAAAAGCTTATTTAATGCATTACTAGTTTAATGTAGTAAAATGTTTTAATTCCATGATATCATTTTTTTCTTCTTTATGGAATTGGTGTATAATGATAACATGATATTCAAAATTCTTACTATTCTTTGTAAGATATTTTTCGTTTGCTAGGCATCATTCAAAAACTGCCAAATAATGTACAGTTCTGCCAAATTTCTTACAATGATTTTAAAGCAAAAAATTGCTAATTGAATTGGGTGGAGTTCTACATTATTTGGTAAATATTGTAAATAATTCTATGAATAATTTAGAATTCTGCTGAATTTCTTTGATTTTTCGCTGATGCCGGCTAACAGAAAAGTACCCTTTCTACTTTATATTGCTTTCAGATTTAAAAATCATGTTAATTTTATTCTAGTATGAATATAAAATATCTTTAAATGTTGATCAATTAAATGCTATGCAAACTGCAAGATATATATTCTCATTAAACAAACAAACAAAATTGAGTTTTTAAATTGGAAGTTCTTTTTCGTAGTCTCATTGTGAAGCATCTCGGAGACATCTGATTGAATGGCTTGAAAGTTTAATGAAAAAATGACTATTGCTTTTCTAATTAAATTTTTAAAAGTATATGTATGTTTATTACAGTTTTATCATGAATTATAGATATTTGAAATTTATTCTCTTTTATTTTTCTAATATTTGGAAATAAGGTTAAAATTACCTTTTTGAAGTGACTGAAAAAATAAAGAATTTGTTAGTATATGTTTACCACGTTTAGTGCATTAAAATTATATTTTAATTTATTAATACTATTAAATCTTCCATAAAGTGTCGAGGAGGTATTTTTTCCTATTCAAAATCCATATTTTTGTTAATATTTTGACTTGTCATCCAAACATAATTTTAAGATGAAACGCGAGTTGCAAAAAAATCACTCAAAAGCAAAATAATTGATTATATTTCTATTTTTCTAGCACAATACATATTTTTTTGACTAATTAGGAAATAAGAAAGATACAAAGTTATTAAGTAGTTAAAAGTTAATACTTGCTAGTAATTAAGGAATTATACTGCTTTGAATGGGCATATGTGAAGACTTTTCTGTCACTTTAATTTTTGTAAATTATTAATATTTTGAATAAATTTTCCTATAATTTGCATGTTATAAATGTATTCTTGCCATTATATTGAATTGAAAGATACAGTGCAGTAGTCCTTACTTTGTTATAAATAATTTATTTTTATTGAAACAATCTTTTATAAATATATATTAGGCAAATAGACATTTTTTAAATGAGAGGATGGAAGTGGTTTAATGATTATTCTTGTATATTCATCTTAAAAGAAAAAGCAAAGCAAAGAAGAAGTAAAAAAACCCTAAAGAATGTTATTTAGATAAGTTTTTGAAAAAATATTTGTTAGGGATTTTGTTATCTTACTTAAAGATAATAGTGTAAAGCAAATACTTCCATTTGATTTATATTTTATTTTGTGAAAGTGTGTGTATGCAAACACCGTTTTGGTGATATAAATATTTAAAACGGGGATCTTATTTGATCCTGCATTTAACCTTTGATTTGATAGGATCTACCCAAGTAGAACTTTTTCTTTAATTAACTCCATATTTTTAATTTTGTTTGTGTCTTTTATAAAAGAAATTAATACAGCCTCATAGAAATATATTTTAAGAGTAGAAGAAAAAAATTTCTTCTTAAAATGTTTAGGACATACTGAGTTCAGAGACAAAAAGGGATAAAGGTTGCTGCTCTGCCTTATATATTTGAATTCATTCACTACTCAAACAATCTATTTTTTCCATTTCTCTATTTCTCTCAGTCTTTGTCAATTTCTTGTGTCAAACATACACAATGTACATCGAATGTCTACTTCTGTCCTTATAAAATGTTACCACATTAATTTCAAATAACAGATTACATTATTTCATTTTTAATTGTAAATTGCGTGTTTACCTTTTATCGGAACAAAACAAATTGTTTCTGCTTAAATTTTAAGCTTTTTACAGTTTACGCAGAGAAAGAACTTTCTGTGGAAGAGAAATTAAGGACACAGTTGACTTTCAAAAGTAGTTCAGTGAGTGGAAATGTATTCTCCATATTGGTAATATAATTTAATGAGATAAAATTTTTCTAGGTATTTTTATAGATTCTAGAAATAAAATCAGAAATTGCCTTTAATTCGTTCTCCAATGAACACAAAAAGTTAATTAGGTAGTTATCTTTGACTATGGAATATCAATCAGCAGAATGGCAAGGCACTTTTAAAAGATTTTCGTCAATTCTTTAAACTGCTAAAAAAATAATCTCTTTAAAAAAAGTGCTTTGAAATTTGGAATTGCGAGTTTTATTTGTCTCAAAATTTAAATGCGACTACTTCGCAAGAAAAAATCATGCATACTGATTTGCATTTTATTTATAATTAGGTAATAAAATTAAAATCTATTGAATCCGTTAAATTGTATTTTTAAATTAGCAGTACCCACACAGCATTGTCCATGTCATAGCATCAAAGAAGAAAAATTAACTTTACATTTATGTCTAGTCTCCATGCAATATGACATGGGCATGTTATACAACATGAAAAAAAATTTTTTATTTAGAAATTATCAAAAATAGCTTTAAAATAATTTTTTATAGCACACATTTAGAAATATTTAGACTGTTACAAAAGTAAAAATATGATATGCCTGTAGACAAACATAGAGAATCATTAGTCCTCAGAGGATTTGTTCTGTCTCCGCAATTCAGTTGCAGTACGATTTAAATAAAGATGGTTATTTCACTCATCAAAAGACTCTTTTCCTAAGTGTGGACATTATTTCTCTGATATTTGCTAACCAAATTTATCCTTCTTCATTTTCCTTACTGTGCAAGAAGCAAAACTTTTTGGCATTTAATGTGTTCCCGGGAAGGCTGGGTTTCCTTCTTTTTGGCACAATGAGATTTAAACCACTGTTTAAAATCGGGCATAAACAAATAAGCATATATATATATATCGTATATTCATTCTACAGCTCTTGCTATTTGCACATGCACAGTTTGAAGTTTTTGACATGTGTGGATAAGTTATAATCACAATTGTAAAACTTCTTTTTTTATTTTCACATGATTTTAATGTACTAAAACACACCAATAAATGCTCTACAAAATGGTATAATTATCTCCAATAACTATTAATTATTTCTTGAGTTTGTGTGGTTTCAACATACAGACACTTTCAGGATACTTCATTTTATATTCTTTATAGATTTAATTTATTCATCTATACTATTCTTTATAATCAAAGATGTAATTTATTTTCAATTTAGAGTACTCCTTTACAACCTTTTGTTGGACCTAAATTTCGCAAATAAGATATTAAAATATTATAATTACAACTGTTTTAATTAAATTTTTTCAAATTATCTAATTTGAAACAATTGTCCAGAATTACCTCAAAACTAAGCATGTATTTAATTAGAATTAGCAAGTTGACAAATCACAAATAAAAAATCTTAGAATGATTTTACACCCTTAAAAAATTGGAATAAATTAATGGAAATACATTATTTGTAGCAGAAATTTAATTTCAGTTAATTTTTTTTGAAAAATGGCTAATTTCTAAAAGTTAATTAAGTTATGTCATATGTCTAAAACATATGGGAAAACAACTTTTGTTTAGCTCTTATTTTCAGTCTACAGATTTTTTTCCTTATGGGCTTTAGAAACCATTCTGCTGGAAAATATGTGCGAAAACAACAAACATTTAGTAAAAAAGGTTCTACACTAAATTTTAAAAACTGAGTTTCATAGATTCTATCTATGACTATCTGTGTGTCAAATTTCTTGGCTGTAAGTGCAGTAGATTTTTTTGAGTGTTGCTGAGATAGATACTCGCACATTTTCTAACATTATATGTATAATTTAACTTCAGTTAGAAGCTAAATGAGTATAATATTATTTTTCACATTCTGTTTTTACTATACAATGTATAAAAGGGAAAAAATAAAGTAAAATAATTCTTAAATAATTTTAATTAATTTTAGAACTTAAATTTTTGATACCTTAAATACCAAGGGAAAATTTATTAATAAAATCCAGAAATAATGTAACATAGAAATGTTGAAATGCCAATTAAATCTTTTATGCATAGCTTGATATCCTTGATTCCTTTCTTCAATAAAGTATCATTAAGTACCAAATTAAAATGGATATTAGAGCTATGATATTTTATTGCAATATGAATATTCTGTTTATATAAGTGAATCTTTCTAATGGAATCAACTTATATAGCATTGTAAATACCATTAAAAATTTAATTGTTCAAATCTAAACTTTTAATTCCATTGTATCTTTTTTTGGTTCTGTAATTTCAATTTTTTATGCGTTATGTAAATAATACAGACAATGATCGATCTCTCTTTTAGCTTTTATCTGTGAAAATTAAATTACTCAATTTAATTGTTTGACTTAAAATATATGACAATGAGAGTGTTTCAAATTTCCTATTAATAATGAAATTTTTTGTTGGAAATACTGCAAAATAATAAAATATTTTTAAAGGAATGAGCAAAACTGATTGTAAATTGATGCAATAAAAAACAACACTGAAATTTTAATTATTAATAAAAAATATATCTTATTAATAAAAAAAATACATTTTGGGTGCAAATTTTAATTTATCAAGTTTTTTGGACTAAATTAGATATTTCTGAATCGAATGATCTGGTATTTAGCATTCTAATACACATGTATATCCTCTTTTATTACTTATAAAGAAATGAACTACTTGTTTAAAATTTCTCTTTAAACAGCATTAAGATATTTTGCCATTGGGTCAAAGTCAAATGTAAATAAATTGCTTTAGTAATGTTTCAGACTACTTCAATGAACTTTTTAATAGTTGCATATAGTCAACTTGTAACTAATTAATGGAAGTG
This sequence comes from Argiope argentata, assembly GCA_026289955.1. Lineage (NCBI taxonomy): Eukaryota > Metazoa > Arthropoda > Arachnida > Araneae > Araneidae > Argiope > Argiope argentata. The sequence goes on along the minus strand of JAOUZG010032936.1, from coordinate 3,734,804 downwards.
AGACATTATTAGATATGTTCTAGAGATAGCTCACCATGCTACTTAAAACGATTCAGCCAGTTAGAGAATGATGTCGATGATATAACGAAATAATCATGAAAATGAGAAGTTCGCCCCAGTGTGAAAATGACTTGATAGGTGAAGCACACTAATTACTATTATAACTTACCTGTAGAAACTATCATGAAAAATTATTTTACAAATATGTAGTTTGCGTTTCTTCAAACTATGGGGGGGGAGCTCTTTTAATGATATCAATTTAGGTTTTGTATATTAAAAAAAATAATGTAACAATCAATTCACAGTTATAATAAGTTGAAGTTGCATTTTATTGGCTCCTGGTTTCTCATGAGAAAACCATTAAATTATATAAAATAATAATAAAAAACAGAAATAGAATAAAATTTAAAAATTTGCATAAAAGAAAAAAATATTTCCAGAAACTTAAAATTTTCATAGATGAATTTTTTTAGATGAAATTTCATTTTCATCTAAAAAGTGTATATATCTGAACATAGCAAGGAGGGGGGGGGGAAATTGTAGCCATAGCAATAAAAATAAAATAATTGTGTATTTGCCGAAATTTTCTCTTTCATTATTAGTTTACCCTATTTTTTTGTATAGATCAATTTAATTTCAATTTTAAAGAAATTTATTCTCTTTCTATGAGATTTCTCAGTGTCATTTAATTAAGACTGCTATAACTGCATAATAGAAGGGTGGGTCTAGTGGGAACATCAATATTCTGTCTGTAGTGATATCAGGTTGGTGTTTCTCTTTCCAAGAATTTATTGAATGATTTGTTTATTACTTGATAAATTGAGAGCTTTATTTGAATGAATTTTTTTAAAAGAGTTGCTTAAAATCCATATTTTATAGATTGGATTGATAAAAATAGGGATATAGACTTTTCATGAGTTGTTTAGAGGTTTCAAAAAATCCTTTAGCTGCCTATAGCTTGCTTTGCAAGATAAGTTTATTAAGTAATATGGGAAGGCAGGCACATTAATCTTGCTTGAAAAGGAAAATATACAAAATTGTATGCCAGTTCAAAAAAGCGTATAGAACTTGGGTATTGGACTTTGAAATCTTGAAACAATAATAATAATAAAAATTGATATGCTTTAATGAAGCTCTGAACTGCATTTCATAAAAATATCAAATGGATCGTATTGTAAGATGTTGTAAATCGACCAATAGGATCTCCAGAAGATATTTGGTATTTAATATTTTTAAAGCATACCAAAGTATGAGTTTGTAAATATTAAAAAAGTTGTATCAAGTTTGAACATAGCTACTTTTATAAATTAGTATGGGTAGACAAGAACTACCATTTTATTTATTTTTGTTAAACAGTTAGTGGCAAACATTTTATAAATAAGCAATAATCAAAGGAGTAAAAACATTAGATTTGTTTTTGATAGAGCTTGATGATCCTAAAAATCTTAAGATCAGAATAATATCACTATTGGAATAATGGTTACAATTATTTGATTTCTAATGAAGTTACTGAAATTTTTTTAAAAAAAGTCTTTTTAGCTGAGCTTTTCATATTTGTGAATAATGCATATATATATATATATATATATATATATATATATATATAAACATGAATGCATAATCTAGAGTAGATAATATTCGATTATTCAAATCTGAAACAAAATTGTCATATTCTGTGCCTTCCAGTTGCGTAAGGTATAAAGCATTCTGCCTGCAAAACTGAAAAGTAGTCGCCATTGAAAAGAATTTAGATAAGCAAATGTAACCAAATAAAAATGAGATTCTTATGATAATTTTTCTTTTTTTTTTGAAGAATAAGAGTTAAGAAATGTTGGCTATTCTGCAGCAAATATTGCAGTTGTCTGAAGTTCGATTTTTGAGGATGACTTTGTGTGAAGAATTCGTCGTAGCTGAAGAAAAATCTGATCTGGGTGGTTAAGAGCCTGTGTTCTAATTTTCTGTGACAGGAGTGGCAGATTCAATATTGAGCATCAAACATTATAACATGGGGATGTTTTAGGCTTGATTTATGTATTTTGAATTTTTAAGATGCATGATTTAATGAAAGTTTGTTTTATAGCAACATTGTATGCATTAGTTTTATACCTTTGTCTTTCTTGTGCAACAAAATATGTAAAGATCATTATAAATATATAATGGTTATCATAAAAAAAGTTGTATGCAGGATATATGTAACAGCATAATCCCTTTATCAGTGGTAATCATTTGGTGATTAAAAAATTGATTTGTGATCCAAAGTTAGGAATTTGTCCTGTGATTTGAGAATCATTGATATTCAAATAAAATTACATTTTATAGCAACTTGGCTGTAAAAAATAACTTATTTGCAGTAGAAATTTTGAAGATTTTGATATCTAATGAAAATAATTTCTCTTAAGTACAAATACACTGGTGGACAAAATTTAGAGATGGAAGGCATTTCCCCAAATATCTCGAGAAATGCTGGATAAAAATAAAAGAAATTTAGTATGGATATAACTTATGGTATGGCAATAATGTGTGCAAAGCAAAAATTAATGTTCTCTTCATTGGAACTTTATGATGAAAGATAGCAGTGAAAAGTGAGGCTTGTTTGGTATGCAGTCGCCTCTAGTATGGCGTATGGTCACCTCTGACAGATAAACAGCACACTGTTAATAAGAGAGTTAAGGAATGCTTGTGGAAGACTCTTCCATCAGAGCTGTTTTTAACTCCTGAATGGCTCTGGGTGGGGGTTAGTGTATCACAATAGCCCTTCCAAGAGCATCCCAATCATGTTCAGTGGGGTTAAGGTTGGGGGATTTGGCTGGCCAATCCATTCAATGAATATCTTTGCTTTCCAGATACTCCTCAACTTGGACAGCCCTATATTGTAGGGCATTGTTGTCCATAAAAATGAATTCAGGGCCAACAGCAACCCTGAAAAGACGCACATATGGTTGTAAGATCTTCTACCTGTACCTATGGTCATTCATAGAACCATATGGAGTGGTGTGCAGGTATCAAACATGATCCCTGCCCAAACGATCTATCCTCCGCCAGCATAATGGTCCTTTTCCATGATATTACTGGGATAGTATTGGGTCTCAGTCTCCCTCCATATGAATATTCGCCGAGAGTCAGGTAGTAGACTGAATCTGGACTCATCTGTGAAGAGAACATTATCCCATTGGAGCTGTGTCCAGTATTGGTGCTGTCTGCAACATTGTACATGATCTCTTTTGTGGGAAGGAGTGAGTGAGTGAGATGTAAATGACAAGCTTCCTGTTGTACAATTCTCTGTCACCAAGCCTCCTGGCATCTATTTTCCTTGAAACTAATGTTCATGTGGCAGAATGAGGTTCCTAGACAGTAGTGTCGCTGTAAATGTTGTCTGGCACTTGGCTGTAAGTAACAAATACTAGTCTTCATTGGGGGTTGTTGTTCTTGGATGACCTTGTCTTGGTCTTCTGGCCACTGTCCTACTGTTTTTTAAACTGACTCCACAAATTCGAAACAACGCTTTGAGTTACATCCAATTCCCTGGCAACCTGAACTTGGGGCTGCCCTGCCTCAAGTCTACTCTCAATTCTCTACCTCATATATTCGATGATGTATCTTTGTTGATCTAAACGATGATATTCATTCATTTCGCCAAATATATATATATATATATATATATATATATATATATATAATATACAATACAATATAAATTGCTAATATGTCGTAGAGTGGAATGAGTTGAGAAGCTGGCTGCAAACTTTTATACCTCCTGCTGGCTTAGCAATGCCCACAAAAATATGTTAACTCATTTCAGCAACGCCAGTGCAATAGTGCCATTATTTGGCAACCAACTGTCCAGGTTTTTATTTATCTTTTCTGAGAAATGTGTGAAAATGCCTTCCATCTCTTAATTTTGTCCACCAGTGTATAAGGGGAAGTATAGAATAAATAGCAGGGAAAGTTATATATAAAAGGGAGAAAAATCAAGATTTTTATTTTTGGAATGTGATATGCTGTTAATTTTTTCTGTCAATTTCTTACAGCTTAGAAGGCATATTAGATAATTTTATCGATTTCAAAATACTACAGAAAAGTAGAATAAAAAAATTTAAAATTCTGTATTCTACTTTCTACTCAGAATTTAAGATTCTTAATTGTAATGTTTTTATCCATTAGTATTCTATATTCTGATTTTCCTTACTTCTATTTTAGGCTTATAATGCTATTATTTAAAAGGTTCATCCATAATTATGTGTGTACAATTAAATTTCAATAATAATTATAGCAAAATACTATTCAAATGAAACTTATGCTGTTAGTATAATTTTTTGTTTTTAATATTATGAAACTATATTTTTATACAATTTTATAAATGATTTATATTTTTTTAATACTTTTTGCAGAAGCCCATATTTTATCTAAAATGTATGTATTTATATTTTAGATGGTGACAAAGAAGTAAATGAACCATTGAAAGACAATTCTGACATGACTCTAAAGCAAGGTGTTAGTGAACCTGAACTTTTTGCTGCGGAAGATTTGCTTGTTAATCCTGATGATCTCTTGCCACCAGTTGTAAAGCTTGAAAAATATGCTAGCAGTGATATAGTCTTCAACCGGTAAGGCTTTTTTTCATAGCTATTTTTAATATAATTTTTTTTAATTTGTCCATTTTTCTTATATAATTATACCTTTATTTGTATCACAAGAAGCTTTTGTAATTTTGTTTATAAAGCAAAAAATTAAGTATAATAATTAAATTGACCATTCAAATCAATGTGTAAAAATAAGGGAGTAATATTTTTTAGCAATTTTGTGCAGTTTGAAAATGCAATGAAATTTGTTTGGTTTTCATTATAACTAAAAGTGGAACTGCCAGGCTATTTTTAAAAATTATTTAAAATTTTAATGAAAATGAAATGTAGTGTAACAATTAAATTAGTACAATTCATATTTTAATTTTCTATTTTAAAATAGTGTAATTTTTTCATAATATATGAAATTGTAATTTTGTTTTAAAGTTCTTGTCAGCATTGTGAATAATTGTTCCTACACGTGTTACACATTCTAAATTGATTCTATGCTGTATTTGATGGTTTCTGTTCTAGTGGCTCATTCTGTCGTTTTTGCACACTAATGCTTTTAGTTTTTGGGAAGAGATTAATTTGATGTACTGGATAGAATGTTTCTCAAATTAATGATAACTTAGGTTTATAATAGCTTGTTATCAATCACTAATCATAAAGTTTTTTAAATTTATAAACTCCCCAAAAAGCATCTTAGACTTTGATAATATAAATAGATTTCTATTTATATGTTTATTAACTGCTTTTTTTTTTTGTCCTGTATGTAAAAAAATATAAGTGCTTAACCCTTGTGCTGCTTATTTTGCGATTTCCTCATTTAACACAGAAGTAACATTTTGTGCAACATATGATTTCTACAGTGATGCATTTCCCCCTCTGTTAAACTTTGCAGCCTGCTCTTTTCCCGTTCATGATTTCATTTTGGTTTTTCTGGTTTTATTCATATCCGACTTATCAGATAACATTAGTTCCCCTTGGTCTGCAAAATATACAAGCACATTTTGTGGACTTCTTTGTAAGATTGAAGTTTTCTGGCAGGAAATGTTTTTCAGTTTTTAAACTAAGCTGATGAAAGAATTATGCAGTCAGAGGGTTGATTTCTTGTTACACACACTGATATAAAAATTCTTTTCTCAAATGAAACATCATCAACTTTTAAAATTGGTCATTTAATTACAGTCAGAAATAGAGATCATTCATAATTTTTCTCATGTATCAGACAGATCATTTTTTGTGCCAGACACATCCATTTTTTAAACATTCTAAAGTAACTGAAATAACTATTGTAGCAGCATTGTATTTAAGAATATTCTTCAATTTTGAAAAGCTAATGTCATGCGTTTAGTTTATGATAAATTATACTTCAGAAAGTAATGGCTCTTTTGTATCAGACAATTAGTTCATTATATGCTTCACTTTTATGTTTTACATTATATCGTTATATTATTGAAATGGTCTACTCTTTTCCCACAATTGCTTGCATAATTTATGGTATTGCAATCCGAGGATGTTATAATTGTTTAATTAATGCTTATTTTTTAATTGAGTTCTAATTGAGATTTAAAATTTCATTAAACATTTGTATTGATAGTCAAAACAATTTATTGATATTACAATTTGGGTGTTTTAACATTCATAATTGCAGTAGAGTTGAAAGATTAACCATTTCTGATTCACTGCATATATGTGTATTCTCTGCAAGCTTATTTGTTTAATTTTTTTTCTCTGTAGACACTTAGTTGGTGAAAATAAGCCCCCCCTTTGTGTTCTATGAAAAAGGTGGAACAACTAAAATGAGCTTCCTTTACAATTATACTTTTCAACTTTAATCACACAATTAATCCAAAAAAGAAAATACCAACTACACTTTGAATGCTGTGTTTGTTGTATTGATCCGTTTTAAATTTGGAGTTCAAATACTTTGAATCGTGTTTTAGTTAAAAGTAATTATAAAATATTGGAAGGATATTAAAATTCAGAACTAATTTAATTTGTAAATGAGTAAGTATTATATCAGAATTTTTTTTCTTCTTCTTCACAAAGGTGTTTTAATTGTATTATAAAATATTCAGCATTACTGTTAATATTTTAAAAATTTTATTTTTATGGGCTCTTCCCCCCCCCCCCTTGAGTACTGGAAATATTTTGGATACAAAAGCAAAGTTTTGCTTTTATCCATTGGAGCTGGATAGGGCATTTTAGCTAATGTTTTTCAACATTTTTTATTTTGTTATTCAGTATTTTTTATTATCTTTGAAGTTCCTCGTACTATGAAAAGTGCTTTTTCACATATATAAAAATAAATTAGATACATAAAGTTATTTAAATTTATTATTTATTACTTTTTGGCATATATTTTCCTGCAGTTTCCTCATAAACGGAGGGCTGAAGGATATAAATTTCTTTAAGATGCTTTGTTGCATAGGAAACTTATTACCAGAAAAATTAGTAAAATTACTTTATGCCTTTTTAAAAATTTATGCATCTAAATATTTTCCTTTTTGTTCAATAAGGAAAATTATGTTGCTGTAATAAGATACATCAAAGATAAGGCTCATATTTTAACATTTTTTTCCGTGTGTACTCATTATTAGTACTAAGCATTCTGCTAAATTGCAGCTAATTTTTTTCTATGGTTGGTGGGCAAAAGGCTTTCTATCTTGTAATAATTTTTTTACTGCAGTACTCTTATTATATGGTACAATAATAATAATTTTGATATAGTATTGCTTTCAATATTTTCTTTTGTGTTTGTAAATGTCCCATCCCCTTCCTTATTTAACATAATTATTGTTCAATTGTGAATTTTGGGTGTAGGTAAAAAATATAGATAAGATCTATGAAAAAGAATGGGGCAGATGGAATTCTCCTTCTAAATACTTTGACAATATGCATAAGATTTTGTACTGCACACTGAGTAAATGATCTGGAATTTAGTAGATGGGCTAGATGGATGTCTAGACAATCATTTGTTTTATGGTATTGCTTGTTATCAATTAATATGTTTACATTAAATGGAAAATTGTTTTAAAAAATCAAAAAACACCATTTATCTATACCCCCTTCTTTTGTTGAAACATTTGTTTTAATGTCTCATCTTTTTACAGTTTTTTAAAAAATATGCAAAAGAAGGATCTTAAATTTAAAACAAAGGGAAATCACTGTAAAACACAATTTCAGTAGCAAGGAACTAAAAAACAATAGTTCTTAGAAGAAAAAAAAAGTTGAATACTCACGTTTATGTAAAAAACAAAACTACAAAGTAAACATTTTATCAAAACTGCTAATTTGTAAAGAAATATTCATTCTAAAAAATTAATTTTTTTAAATATACAGTAATTAAATTACCCTAAATTGTTTTATTTAAGTAAAAAAAGTTTTTTTACCTAATAAAATTAATAGATTCCATGATAATATATGCTTGGCTCAAAAAGATGCATAAAATTTCCCAATAATAATGGCAAAATTTTATATTGCATTTTGTTTACTATACATTTAAAGTATTTAAACAGGATAAAGAAGAAAAAATTCAAAAAAAAAATGATAAACATAATATAAAGCAGATTGAGGTAAAATGTTACTTGTTGAATTGCATTATGTGCTTAAAGGAAAATCCTGCAATCATTGAAAGAAAGGCAAGATTTTCTTTTACTGATCTTCTGTTTGAAAATATTTGCTTTATTACCGTGCTTCTACTTCTTTTTTATTAATTGATGTATGTTTAATTTTTAAATAAGTGATTGTGCATTTTCTTATGCTTTTGAGAGAAAAATTGTACTTAACCAGTTATATTTTTCTATTAATAGTACTTGTGGTTTTATCGAAATTGTTATGATTTACTAATGCTTTCCTTCTGAAATTAGTATGTTCAGTTTCCTTTTAAACAATAGATTTGAATATAAGTGAATATTGGATACTCATATACAAGTGAATGGCTTAACTACAAAACATAATATGTTAGATATTAAAAATTTGGTGCACAGTCTTATCTAAAATGTACATTTATATCAAATTTTGACGTAAATCCATATATAGATTTTTCTGTCTACTTTTGCATGTATGTAAGTACTAAAATTTAAAAATGCATCAATTGGATATCATGATATTTATCATGCAGTTAGGGCCTTAAGAGTACACTTTTATCAGATTACGAACCAAAAATGCTGGGGGGGGGGTCGACCGTCTATCGGTCTGTACATTGTCTTGCATATAAACATAAGAACTCAAAACTGTAATGGCTTGAATTAATAAAATTTAATCTTGGTGTTACGATTGTAGTTCTGCAGTATTCTGTTCTTGCATATTCAATTTTTCTCTCTCTCTATTAGATAGTATGAAATGCTCAGATGCAGGAACTGAAAATAAAAATCTGAATGCTTTTGGCAATCATGATCCACAATAGTTAGATTGAATTCGTCGCTTGTAGTTCAATTTAATTTGGAATTATGCAATTTTATATGGAAGCAGGGGGTTAATACTTTTATTATAGGTAATGTGTGAGAAAATTTTCAGGGAAACCACTCCTGATGGTTTGTATTTAAATTGTATTTTTTTTAAAAAAAGATACTATTGTTTTAAGGGTAGTAATTTCATATTTCCTTTGTGCCTGCAATGAATATTGCATCTTACTAATAAACATATTAATGACTAATAGTAAATAACATTTTAATCTCATTTTATAATTTAAAAAAGATTTTGTCACTATTTTTTAAATATATATAGTTTAATATTTCTTCCTATTTTTTAATATATAAAATTTAATATTTCTTCCTATTTTTTTTAAAACTATTCTGAATATACATTTGATTAGGATAAATCTTTTCCCCATTTTATATTTGAAAAAAAGTTTCATCAAATGTTAATTGTTCTTTGCTTTCTCTTACATTACTTTAAAAAAAATTCCTTTTACCAATAAATTAGCCTGTAAAACAACTTTTTATATAATTGCTGAGGAAATCTTGAATTTCGCATTTTTCTATTTATCAATAAAATTATCTTTCACGACCATAATTCATGATAACTTTTTATAAGGTTTTGCTTCTAGGTTAAAATATATTATGTGTGTGATGTAATAGTCTTTGTAATTCAGCTTTATAAATTTTGTTTTAGTACCATTAGCAGTTTTGAATATTTTAATATCTACAATTTAAAATTCATGTGTTTGTTTCTTTTTACTGTGATTTTCATGAGAGATGCAAAAATACAAAATCAGTAAAGAAAATTAAATCTGAAATTACCCTACTAACTCCCATCTGAACTGAATAGACAGTCTTGTATATTTTGTATTATTTTCCATGCAATCGATTTGCTGTTGCTTTGCCATACTTTAAAAATGCAGTTCTATTATATATATATATATATATATAGTTTTGATCAAAATGAACTGTTTTTATAATGCTTATTTTATGCAAAAAATTAAGAATTGTGCTGATTTAAAATGTACAAATTTTTTTAATTGCAGAACTTTAAATTTATTTAACAATGAATTAGAAAAATGATTTTGGAACTCCTTTTTTTTTTGAAAGTCCCTCCCCCCTCTCCCAATCAAGGATAGTTTTGCAATTCAGAACAATTCTTAATATGTTCTGAATTGCAAAACATTTCACAATTTAAAGATTTATATGCAGGCTTTGATGTCGCTCTTTTAATGTAGAACTATCAGAATTTTTGTCTGAACTATTTTCTCGTTTGGTGCGTCAATCAATTTCTTTTGTTTGAAGAAATGATTTATTGTGCTTTAAAAAAATTCTGTGCCGTTGATTTATTATTTATTTGCATCAAAGCAAAAGCCAACCTGGAGTGTTTTCTTATGCGTAAGTATTTTTAAACAATTAAAAAAAAAACGCACCTGCCAGCCGGGCGCGAGAGGAGAGGGACGGGAGAGAAGTTTATTCCGATTACGACTGTAGAAGAGGGCGGGACTAAGGAAAGACGATTCTGAGAACTCTGTACCATGTCAATGACCTCATTCAAGAATTATGAATGGGAAAAAAGCGACGGAGAATATCGTTTTACGTAATAGGGCAATGGGTATGAAAGAGGGCGGGAGTTTGATCACAGGTGTGCCGGTGTGTACGCATGCCTTGTGTGGTTGGTATCTGGCGATCCCGGATCTTCAAAATGGATATGCGTTCATGCAGTACGACGGTGTTCTCGCGCCGAGTGTTTGCTGCACTATTATAAATATTGCTCGTCACATTTGCTTGTTTATGAGAGACAAAAGTAATTTCTCGATTCATTCATTATACGTTATTAATCAGTTTGCTGCAATTAAATATTGATTACGCTATAAGCTGAATGTAATTTCATAAGTTAATTTGCTGATTAACGATTATATTTAATATTAGTTATTATAATTATATGTAGATTAAAAAAATATTTTGAAACAGTGGTATATGTGATGGACGTCTAAATCTTTAATTATAATAAAGCACAATGTGTGTGTGTGTGTGTGTGTTGGCGATGTACAGGCCAGACCGTTTGACCGACAGCTACCAAATTTGGTATATGTATACCTTGGGTGCCGGGAATTTGCACCTCGGGGCCCTTTTTGGAATTTTTAATTAAAATTTTAATTAATTAAAAAATAAGCCAATTTTTGAAGTTTTTTCGCTATAACTTCCGAAAATATTGCAGCACAAAATTGATTTATGCATCAAGTTAAAGCTAAAAAAAATTAGCTTTTTAATGATACTAATGTTTTGACCTATAAATTGAAACTTTATTTTTAATGAATTTTTAAGCATTTAATTTAATCGTGTTTTTATTTCAACAATTTATTTTGCATAAAATAAAAATAAAATTTTATCTACTAAAAAAAATCTAAAAAAAATCAGCTTTTAATAAAATGTTGCCATCACATTTTCAGAAGTTCTGATGAAAAAAAAGTTAATTACTACCAATAATAAAACAGAAAAATATAATTTTTATTACCTGATTATATGAAATGAATATTGGAGATGGCACTTGAAGATCTTGACTTGACCAAGTCTCCTGGACCAGATGGCATCCATGGCCAGATGCTTGGGCATCTTGGTATTCAAGCAAAAAAGAAATTTCTGAATATTTTGAATCAGTCTTGGAGTCTTGGACGCCTTCCTAAAGAGTGGAAAATGGCCACAATCATTCCTGTGGGAAAAGCTGGACAAGATGATGGATCTCCTGGGAGCTTCAGACCTATTGCACTAACCAGTATCTCTTGTAAAGTCATGGAAAAAATGATCATGGGGCGATTACTTTTCCACCTGGATTCCCATGACCTCCTGCCAAAAGAACAATACGGTTTCCGACGAGGCCATAGCACCACTGATCAATTAATATATCTTTGCCAGAAGATAAGAGACGCCCAGAACATGCGACCTACCAACCATACTGTGGCTGCTTTTTTAGACTTATCTAAAGCTTTCGACCGTGTCTGGAAGCATAAACTTATTGCTAAACTATACGAGGACTTTGACATCAAGGGCAAAGCCTTGACCTGGATTGCAGATTTTTTGAGGAATAGACTAATAAGAGTAAAGCTTAATTCAACTGTATCAAACATCCATAAATTGAGCCAAGGCGTCCCCCAGGGTTCTGTGTTGAGCCCAATTCTTTTCTGTCTATATATGGCTGGGATTGAGAAGATTGTGTCAAAGCGATGCGAGGTTGGTCTATTCGCAGATGATATAGCCCTTTGGAGCTCAGGTCCTGATGTCAGTGCGACTGAGACTGACATCAATTTTACCCTTGAAGACGTGTGGAAATTCTCGAAAGACCACAAATTGAGTTTTAATCCATCCAAATCCATTGTCAGTTTTTTTACCACCAATAAGATGTACAATTATCATCCAAAAGTTTTTATGAATAATTTACCTCTTACGTATGACAAACATCCCAAATATCTGGGCTTCGTTCTCGATCCAGAGATCACTGGTAACAAACATGTGGATGCACTGGTTTCTAAAAGCAGAAAACGACTAAATATACTAAAGTATATCTCGGGACGTGATTGGGGAGCCGATGCTTGCACTCTGAGAGCTACCTATTTAGCTATCATAAGACCTATCTTAGAGTGCGGTTTAGCAATTTATTGCTGTGCCTCCTCCACTAACCTCCAGAAATTGGAAAGAGTCCAAGTTAGCGCTGCTCGCATCATTGCTGGCTTACGCAACAGTTGCCCGAATGAAATCGCATTGTATGAAACAGATCTTCCACCCCTCAGTCTCAGAAGAAATGCAAGTCTGGTAAAATATTATAATAAACTTTTCAGTTACGGCTCCCAAAATAGAACTTCAGAATTCCTGCAGAACTGGAATAACAACCAAAGACTTAAGAAAAATAGCCCTTTTAGTCAAATTGAGTGTGCTGGTTTAATTGACTGCAATGTTGAACATCATTCCTTGAAGCAATGTCTAGATCCCTCGGAGGGACTTCCTAGAGTCAAATTTCATATGGAACTTTCGACTCGGACATCCAAGAAAAATGATATTCCTGCTCTGCTGCGACAGTCTGCCTTGGAAACTATAAACGCAATTCCCGCTGAAGCTACTCTTATCTATACTGATGGGAGTAAAAGCGAAGATTTTCGGTCCGGTAGTGGAGTTGTCATTAAATCCACAGATGCAATTACTAAAATAAAGAAAAGAAATCCAGACTTTAGTTCGGTTTTCAAGAGTGAACTAATTGCTATCGAAGAGGGCCTGAGTGCTATTTTGTCTTCCACAGATCTTAAGGAAATATGGTTTTTGTCTGACAGTCGTAGCGCCATCCAATATCTTTCTAAGTGGCGAAGGGTTGGTGATAGGACTGGAATCGCAATTCTTGGCAAACTTAAGCAGGTCTCGTCACTTTGTGAAGTGCATCTTCAATGGATACCCTCGCATGTCGACATATGGGGGAATGAAATGGCAGACGTTCTGGCGAAGGAGGGCTCTGAAGAACCTTTGCCAGTTACCAATTCACTGACATTTCTCGAACTGTATTCTATTAGAAGATATGCTGACAGACAAAGGTGGCTCATTCCCCCAAGCCATCCTTGGTACCAGGCCGATTGTCCTGGAAGATCCCTTGCTATTGGTGGCGATAGATATGTTCAGACAACACTCACGATTCTTCAGTGGCCACCTGAAGGGACTTACTTTTGAGAATGGGATCAAATTACATCCAAACTGTACTAATTGTCAAAGTGAACCGGCATCACCGGCGCATATTCTTAAGTGCCTGGGGTTGTCTCTTGAAGACTTATTCAAGTCTCCTTTACTCGTCATTGATTTTTTGAGAGTAAATGGACTCATGGACCTCGTCTAGCGTTACACCTAGACATGGAGATAAGTACCAACCAACCAATGAAATGAAATAAATAGCAAATGTGATATTTTTTAAACAATCAATGCAAGATAAAATTTTTCTCGATCGTTTACAATATCAAAATTATTAATTCAATTAAAGAATCAAAATAAATAAAATACAAAGTAAAAATATATGACAAAACTGCGGCAGTTAAAACTGAAAAAGAATTTTTAGAAAAGCCCCAAACGATAATCTTCTGAGAGCGAGATTAATTATTTAAAAGCAAGAAATCTTACACGAACTTTGAAAATGACGTCATTTCAAAAAAACGACGAACAAAAAGCAATTGATAATCAGTAGAAGTAAAATATTTTTACATTCTTTTTTTTTCTTTCTTTTTTTTTTTTTTAAGTTTAAAACAATAAGACTTGTTTTGAATTGTTACTTTTACTTATGTGGAGAAGATATATTGTGCAAATCAAAGAATTCGCCTTCGTGATTGTAATTTAGCTCCACATTTTAATGAATCATGCGAAATAAAAACGCATCGGCTTTCAACGAAGCATACATAATATTAAAGCTATACCGATAAAAGTAGGTCAGTTATTTCAAAACGCATCTTCTTTCAAACAAGCATACGTAATAATTAACAATGCACAATTTGTAAAAGCATATGAAACTATTTTTACCCGCATATTTCGGAGACATCAAAACTTTCTAACCAAAACAATATCATATTCTCAAATGAGAAAAAATAAATTAACTACCATTTCAAATTAAATGTATAAAAATGTCATTTTCGACACGTGTCTGCATAAAATTAAACAAATATGAAACATGATATTTTTGAAAAATATATGGATGGTAACGTTTTCTATGATATTTTACTATACATACATTACTACTCCAATTAATATCTACAAGGCACCTTCTGTAATCGGAGCCCAGCATCTAATTTTTCAATTTTTTGGGGAGACATAAATTTCTTAACAAATGGTCTAAGTGAAGTATATAATTAGTAGATTGAGGGAAAAAATTCTGATGAATTAAATTTTTACATATATCATCTGCTCTGTGAATCATATTTAACAAAATATTCTAGAGACAATAAATCCTCCTTAAAATAAAAAAGTGGCACTCCAATCAACTAAATCAACTATCAAAGCTGATAGATCTGTGAAAATTTCAATATAACTATTCGATAAAAATTGGCGATTTTACATCTCTTTATCAAGATCTCCAAGAAACCAATCAGTTTCTCTAGAATAATTGGCCTAGATTATGAAAATGATGATTGTTCTCAACTAGCAATATTCAGAACTCAAAAAATCAGCCAGATTTGATCGCAGAAGATAGAAATGTTTTTTAGAAGTTGAAATATTGAGAATATTTTACAGAATATGAATCTATAAGACAAAAGGAATTTAAACCTTAATTTTTTTGAAATATATTTATAAACCTGAAAAAAATGTTACTATTGAGAGCTTTTATATGCATTTAAAAATAAAATTAAAAACTGAATGTTTGAATATTATAATTACTTGAGATATTAAAAATTACTTGAGATACTCGAGATATTATAAATTATAAAAAAAATTATGATGTTTCAATTTCTATAGTGAACATAAAACTTCAATATCGGACTACTCTGCTTTCAGTTCTTAGTTTTATTTAAAGACATGCTTGGATTGAGTAAAAATGTCTGTATATTAATTGCAGTTTCATAATTTCCACAAGAGATGCGAACCAACTGGTCGCCAAAGGCGGCTAGTTACAAATAAATAAGGATGAAAATATTGTATTAGTGTGGAATTCTTACATAAAGAATGCTTCACTGGAAAAAGAGCAAACAAGCATGTACGTTGTTAAGATTGCTTAGAAATTTTGTGGGGAGTTAATTAAAAAGTCCGTTTAATATCTGATACCTAATAAACGTGAAATGAGTTTATTTGTACTGCTACGAATGAGGTGCGTTTTCCAATTTCGACGACATACGATTTTCCGATTATCACTTACACTTCCGAATTACAATTTGGAATAGGGATATAATATTTAACTTCTTGAAAAGTTAAAAATTTCATTTTGTAAGATGCGATTGTACGTAAAACATGATTTGAAAGCAGTCATGGGGATTTTTTCAACAGTTATTATTGTTATTTTTTTAATTTCAAAGAAATGGTTCCAATTTAATCTTTGTCAAGGTTTCTGTGTCTAAGCCACGGCGAAAACAGTGTGGCGAACTGAATAGGTAGTCATGAGAACGCATTCTAAGATGATTCAGGTTTAGAAAAGAATTTGTTGAGACGGAGTTTTGGTTTGATGAGAAGCAGACTCGATTCGGAGAATAAAATTAGAGAAGCCGGCATTCGAGCCATTCGGAACTAGTTTTTTATTACGTGTATTCATCAGAAATTAGTGCGCATGCACGCACGTTCGCTCACTCGCTCACCTTCCCCCCCCCACACACAAGCACACCTTTAATATTTTGCGGATTCTGAATTGAATCACTGAATCGGCACATACGCGAAATAGGAGGTATAATTTAATTAGAATCGTAATGCAAAATTTTTGTAAATTAGTTCAAAATAGATACAATTAACAACTTTTACAATTCCTTTTACTTAAATATATTATTCAAAATTAATCCCCCAAACTAGAATAAACTTTTGGGTTGAAATAAATTGTTTTAGTTCAATTAATAATTTAAAAATTACTGTCTCAATAATTTTCATCCCAATAATAAAGATTGTATTTGGTTAGAGATTGTAATTGTTGGAATTTAAACAACTATAACAAAAAAAGTTAAATTGATATTATAAAAAAAACAAAAAACGTTTTCAATTTTGAAGGAATGGAAAAATTAGTTTTGTTCTGTAATATATTTGTTCTGTAAAGTTACCGTGGGAAAATGCCAACGTGTTATTTAATATTTGAGCAATTAAAAAAAAAAATCCGCTTCTAAGTTTGCATTACCACTCTCCAAGACATGTGTCGTATTTAGTAGTTATAGGACAAATGGTCATGCTTTTGTTATGCCAATGCACACTCGCACCTTTATTTTTAGTGTTTATAGATGTAATATAAAACTTTCCCATTGTATCTTAGACCCAAATAATCGTTAAAAAAAGTTAGTTATCGAAATTTGTATTGATTGCAATTGTCTGGCAGTTTTTTACTTTAACGAATACGAAGTAAGAATAGATTATTGTACTCGTCAGAAAATCCGATTTTGATGTAGATTGACCTTTTGTATCCCCTTAATAAGTTGAAAAACCCATTTCTTGCGTTTATGTCTATCTATATAACAAAGATACTAAAAACGGAAAATTTGGTGCGTAGGGACATGAGAAATGCTTAAATTTTCAAACCATTTTCAAGCACCTTAAAATGTTCAGTTTTGAAACTCGCCCTTAGAAAGTGCTTAATTCCTTTAGAGAAGTTTTAAGAAAACGTTTTGAGAAGTGCCAACGAGTATTATCATAACAATTCATGACTTTTTTTTCTCACACTCTTTTGAATAATATGTATTATTGCTTATTGAAATATTGAGAAGATTATCACGCGAGTCAAAATGACTCCGCCTTGTTCATTAGCTCTGATTATTTTAGTTCTTGAATACAATCATCTCAATACCATCAGTTTCTTCTTTAGCAGTACGTTGACAAAAGTTTAAGTGCGTGTAACCAAATTATTTTTCAAAGTTTTTGTTATTTATTTAGTCATTGACACCATGTATCTGAACCTGTTTTTAATTTGAATAATGCAAAAAGAACTAATTTTCTTAATGTATTATTTTAAAATTCTTAATGTATTATATTAAAATTGTATTTTACATTTTTGTTTCTTAAATTCTAAGTTATTAACATTAATGTAATTCCGTAATATCTAATCTCATTAAAAGATTGTGTAGGTTTTCCCTTTGACATCTTTTCAGCATATTATGACGCATAACATTTTTAATATTTATTGTTTTGGCAACTACATGGTTTCCAGAATGTATTGTTTCCAACATAAATTCCAATGCTGCCTACAAAAAAAAAAAAAAAAGGCATTTTGATTACGTTTTTGCCCGCTTGAGGAATTTCATGTCTCCATTTACGAGTTCAAGATGAAGAGGTTGTTTTGGTTTTACCGATAAATGTGTGCCTAACTTTTTGATGTTCTAGCGAAAAATACTGAGATTGGTCCGAAAATACTGCAGGATCAATTTGGTGCACCAAATAGATATGTTCAACATGCAAGAAGCTATTCTTAAAACATTTGCAGCAACACCTCTTCAGTCCATTACACATTCCATCTTTGTTCTCATTCATGTGATGTTGTGACGCAATGTTTGATTAATTTGTTGAAGGATTTATTGTATTATGTTGAATTGTAATTCATTGCCGTTGTAATTATGTTAATCGGTGCCAAAATTGGAATTTGAAATGTTCAGTTTTCAATGATTACGATTGCTTTAACGTTCCTTTTTAATGTTTCGTCAAAACAAAATTTTTGTTTCTCGATCAGACTCGGCAAATTTTAGTTTTCATTTATGGAAAAAATCTTATTAGATCTGGTGGCTCTTAAAATGTTTAAAGAAATTTAAAGATTTCATTATTTTTATTCATTAAGTTTCAGTTTCTGTCTTTTTTAAAAAGTGCTTTTGAATGCTCTGAAAAAATGAATTGTTTGTTTCACATTGACGTTTCTCTTTACATATGGAGATTTGTGCTGATTTGCATAACAATGTGCAGCACAAATTATTGAAGTTAGGAACATAAAGTTTGCCAGAAATTTGCTTCTTTGGTATTGGGGGCCTACGAAGAACAGACATCCAAAATTTTAATCTGAACTTTATTTAAAAATAAAAACAAATTTAAGTGTTTTCACCATAACGTCAAAGTGTATTATCGCACATAAATTATTTTCGCGCCATTTTTTAAAAACAGAACTTTTTAATTTTATTTGAATTTACACATTTTCTTTTTTTCTTTTTCATTTCTTTTTTGTGAGGGTAGGTTTGTGGAAAATTAATTTTGGTCACCGGTTTGTAACAATGTTTTTTGTAATGTAATTCAAAACAATTCCATTGCTTCATCAAATCTTTGAATCATGTTAAATATGCTGACGTATTGATAAAAAAAAGCATTTTTTTTTGTTTTTAATTTAAAATGCGTAATTTTAAAGCTGTTTACTGAATAAAATTCTTCTCTTGGTAAGTGTTGCTAAATTTTACAACAATGAAGCATGTTATATCGCGCTAGATTCAAAAAAATGCATTAAATGCCATTTTTTTTTTAAAAAATATTTATTTTTGTCTTCGTTTTACTTCTAACTACAGGGCTACCTAACTTAAACGTTTCTTCGGTAACTTTTGAAAGCTAAAAACTATGAATCATTCTAATTTCCTGTAAAATATTTCTAATTTTTTTAAAAGTAAAAAGTAAGAAGTTTTTTATTTATTTCTGCTCACATTTTAAAAATCGAATTTTCATTAAATTTTTGAAATCTCGAAAAATTTCTTTGCTAAAACTTAAGAAACGCGAAGCGATAAAATAATTTTTTATAGTCTGATAAAAAACACACCAGACAATTAGAACATGGTATTGTTCGATCGTCAATTTTTGTCGATTTTGCCAAAAATATTGATTGTAAGTGCTTCTTAAGACACCTCTTTATTTCCCTCTAATCATTGGCAAAGTAAGCAAGTATTCATCTTATTAGTGGTCAATAGCAGGATAATAGGGGCTTGCGAAAGACAAAGCAGTGTTGTGTAAAAATCCAAATGTGTTGCAATTGTAAAGGAACTACTTGGTTTGAAACTTAAAACATGTTACAAGTCGAATTAAAATTTCAATTTACTTATATTAATCAATTACAATTAACATTTGTACGGTTTTAATTGTTTCGTTTTATTATTACATTAAAAGGAATAAATTAAGATTTTGAATATTGTATTAAATAAGAATTTTTAAAAATACTAATAGATTTAATGTGATTTAGTTTCTTTCTTAGAAATTTGATATATTAATAGAGGCTAATTTTTTCATTATGAAATTCTATGACTGTTTAGAACATGGGTGTAAACTTGACAAAGGCGGTCCTTTTACTGTAGCGATTTGTGTACGGCATTGCGAAGTGCTTTCGATACCCGAATGAATCTTAAATATTTAAAAATTTGAGCCATATTGAATATCATAATCGAAAATTTATAACTAACAAATGATGTAAAAAAATGTTAAGTTTTTTTCCCCCTTGTTATTAAGTGGAATCTAGAAATCGAAAGAAAAAGGCCCACACTCAAAAAGCAGTTGATCTTAAAGCTGCAATGAATATAAGGAATTAAAATGCATTATGAATGTTATCACAATTCCAATTTACTAACGGTTTTGCTTCTCGATTTTACGATTTTTTTTAACCTCAAAGCTTGTAATAAGTTATTTCTTTTCCAATGCATTCATTTAAGCTTTCTTTTTTAAAACAGACGTTTGCAATATTTATTAAATTGGGGAGCATCTTGTTCCCCTCGAGTCCGTAATTCTCATTGTGAAGGTCAAACCCGTCTCTAAACTTCCCCGCTTGCGTTTTGCGAAAAATGTCTTTTCATTAAGGCCTACTTTTCGTGAGTTTCGTATATTTTGGAAAATATATGCTTAGAGGGATATTTTTCTCATGCAAATTAAATAAATAGAAGAGCATATGCTTGATATTGGTTGCGGATGAGGTATGCCATTATAACGCTGAAGCGATATCCTGTGCCAAGTACTGTTATCAGTTGACTTTCACATTATTCGAGAGACAGATGAAAATCCAAATAAAAAATTAACTTAATTATGATTTAAGTGTCATCTTATGAACCGGTATGAAACCAGTATAATGTGCTATAAACGACGAGAACATCAAAACGAGGTACTACTCCATTTATTTCTTGAGTTTTCGTTTTCACACTGCAGAGTTGTATGAGGAGGTAATTGCAATAATCCATTGGCTTTTAGTCCCCCTCCTCCCATCTGTATTAGCTATTTTTCTGAAATCGAGTTCGGAACCTTAATGTATTAGTTCGTTGAGACTGAAATCAAAATCTCAAAATTCATCATTGAAAAAATCTAATTACGAAGGTATTAAAAAATTACAGAAACAAATCACTGTTTTAATTCTTCCTTCTTATTCCAGATTGATTATTGCGCGTGAACTTTTTTTTCGTAAAAGTTGACTAGGAAAAGCTTAATGTTTATCTTTGTTATTCAATAGAATCTGAGGTGTTTGATTGAATCACAGCACTAATTCGAAGCTACCCCAACCAATTCTTGATGTTTGGCCACTTTATTGAAAGTAATTTAGTACAATCAAATAAAAATTATTAATCACTTGATTGCCAACAATCAAATTATTCATATTTCTCTGAGCTCGTTTCAAAGTGTCAGCGAGATGTTTTAGAGCTGTTATTCCCGAGTAGTGAACCGGAGGAGAGCCATAGGAGCAAGTTTTGCAACCATCGATTTACGACGCAATGTTGCGGTAGAGCAGAGCGAGAAACGAAAAGGTTGCGCTAGTTCAAATTCTGTGGAAGATCTCTTCCGTTCCTACCATTAAAAAGATTCGAAATTTCGCTCTAATTCGGCCTCTTTGTACTGAATTCTTAATTATTCTAATAAATGCTTAATAGAGCCGCCTAAGAGGTTTTTTTTTTTTTTTTTTTTCCACTTCAAATGTGTCCTGAGATCATTAATGCAGTACTGTTACTCTGACTTGAATTTTCAGAAGTGTAACGAAACTTATTAAACGAAATAAGTTTAGAACTTATGAAACGCCCCCGCTTCAAGGTGCCCCCGCTTCAGATGGATATTTCTCACGATGTCTTAATTGTCTTGCATGTGAACTGTACAAACAGTTAAGTAATTACATCAAGTAATAGAAGTAATTTTAAATACATTAAGTCGTAAAATTCGAATTCATGATTTCTTAAATATTGGCTAGTTTAAAATATCTATTTTGGCCATGAGTAATAAAAATTTTCATATTAAAAAAACCCAATGACGTCAACAATTAGTTAAGTTGGTGAACCATTACTTTCTCGCGACCTTGACTGTTTACTGGTCTTAGCCTTCAGCAGTAGTATGTTTAGTAGAAATTCATGGCCACTCAATGGATGCTCGACCCTTGTCTTTTATTGATGTTATTGAAAGGAAGTCTCCCCTGCTGTGTGTGTTGAAGTAAAGCACGTGTGTGTGGGGAGGGGACACCTGCTTTTAATAACAAATGTTTTTGTTACGCATTCCAGTCGAAGTAATCTCAGCCGGCAGGGAAGAAATGAAAGGCCTATGCATGAGAATTCCCTCGAATGGTCTTTTCTTTTACCTGCCGGTTTTGTTGGCTATTAGTTTTTGAAATGCATTTGAAAAAGTTTGGAATTTCAAACTCTACAAAAAAAAAATAGTATCCAATTTTTGTAAAGAAAGATAGGGGAAAAATAAAATAAAATGAGGTTTTGGAATTTGAAAATGACGAATTTCAAACGAGCACAAAATTTGCATTTCCTGCTTTACATAAAATTAGCCATGAAATTTAAATCTCGCCTTTTACCAATTTTTAATCTGAATTGGAATACTGGCTCATCGTTTCACTTCTTCAGTTGAAAAAATCATTCTTGAGCGTTGCTTTGTTTCTCAAGGTTTTAGAAATTTTGCAGAGTGAGAAGTGAAGCTAGTCTCCGAAATTTTCTCTTTTATTATTAAATGAAAGTGATATCCTGCCTTCTTATCTGAAAGAAAAGTTTGTATCTTAACCAAAGGCGTGCGACCAGAATTGCTTTAATTTGTGGGATGAGCCAAGCTTTTATCCGCGATTAATCTCCATTTCATAACTTTGCTGTAAGAAAAATGATGTATCTAACGTAATATTGAAATAAGGAGTGGTGGCGGTGGTACGTACTATGGGTTAATAATGAAATCGCAGTAATGTGGTAAAAAGATAATGCGCATTTAAAGAGAATCTTCTTACTCAGTCCTTTCCTCTGTGAAGGCAGAAACACCTATCTGTTTTTTTCAACGAACAGTTAGGGAGGGATTCGAAGGAGTCGACTCGTCAGCAATTCAGCAGTAAGCTATGCCCGTTACATTTAGGCAAAAGGCAGGGATGAAGGAAAGTAGAACAAATATCAAGTAGTTGGTGAGCTAGTCCTCTGAGAAAGAGGTGGAGAATGGGAACACATCGAGTGTTTTGATTTTAATTTTCACAGACCCCGCACACAATTGCTTCGAGCTTTGTAGTGTCTTGGGGGGAAAGAAAAAAAAAACCGAGAATAATTTTGAACGCTTTCCCGTCAACCAATTGACGCAGGACCACAATTCAAGTAACAACATCTTATATCGAATTCTATGTATCTTAAGTGTAGTGCTTTGAAGTTATCGCGTTTGCATTCCTGCAGGGTATACAGGTTGTCACAGGGTCTCTTCTCAATGGATATGATTCAAGATTTGATCCAAACACTCCGTAAATAGATGGAATGATGTAATCTGTACTTCAGATGCAAAAACTTTTTATCTATCTAGCTTTTGGAGTTTTATTATCGTTTTCATTTATACTCATACAAACCTTTTATAATTAAATTTCTATTGAATTCTGAGGACTCGTCGCGTTCAGACGAATGCTTTTATTAACCCTTGGCCCTCGACGCCGATTTCACGTGGACGAACCGGTCACTCGAGGGCGCTTTTAGTGAATTTCCTCTAAATAACCTAAAATGATGACGCACAAAATTTTGTCGTGTTAATCTAGAAACCGACACGCGATATTTCAAATGTGCGCTACACTTTTTAAAAGGAACAGTAGTTCTTGTTGCATATCGAATTTCCGCGCCAAAGTTGTGAGCGAGAATCGGCTGTTGAGTTGCGGAATTAAATCACTTGGCAAGAGTCACATTTCGAGGACAAATGGGTATTCGGGAATATTTTGGGGAGACCTTCTCCCATGATTTTCATTTATTTTCTATTTATTTGAACAGAAAATATAAATTATGTGTATATAGCACTGGAATGAATTATTTTCAAATTTATTACTCAAGGATTTCATATATTATTCCCCTTAACTTTTATCCAGTTGGACTTGTTTCCTGTGAATGAAGATTGGAATGTATTTCAGTTGATTTTCCACTCTCCGATTTATTCAGTTTTGAAGTTTCTAGGCATGACACAATTCTGTTGAAAATCAGATTTCAGCGCATAGATTTAAAAAAAGCAAACATCTCAAATCATAATTTTTTAAAGATTAATTTTACTGTATTTTTAATGTGTTTGCATTTATTCTACACTATTTTTAATATATCAAGTATTTTTTGTTTAAATTTATTTTATTGTTCATTTAATCATTTTTGTTTTATGTTTTGGCTTTTGTCAAAATTCTTTTTTTTATAATGAAGTTTACTTTTTTTTTTTGCCAAGCACGATTTTATTCATAAGTTTCCTGTGACAACATTATTTCATTATGAACATAATTCAACTGATAGTTAATCAACTCAACAGATTCAATTTTGACTTCTTAAGAGCTTAGTAGAAAATTAATATAAAAGAAATATTTTATTTATTTATTTATATTAAAATAATGAAGTAGACATTATATTTTTGTTATATATTTAAAATGAAAAACTAAGCAAATTAATAACAATCGATCGAAAAATGTTTTTTAAAGTGAGTAATATTTTCTCGATACATTTAACTATCTGGTGTATAACCCAATAAAATTTTTCAACTGAAGATGCTTAGGCCTTGCGCACTCGTGTCTGCATGGCCAACAGGCGCAGAGAGTCACGTGGCCGTCCTCCATCCTCCGAGGGTGATGGGCGGCGCCATAAAAGAAATCAATGGCTGAAATGGAAAAAGATGGCGTTCTACGCTTTGCTCTGTGTGTGTGTGTGTGCTGTTCGCTTTACTACTACTACTACGACTACGATGCCGCGCTTCCGAAGTACTCGTAGTAACTGCAACCGCAATGCATGCCGTGCATCTTCATTTGCCACCGCGATTTTGATGGTTTTTCCACGAGGGTCATTCACTCGACGGATCCCCTCTCTGATATATGGGAATCTAAGATAGGTTTTTATTTGTCCTCTGTATGGAAAATTGGTAATTTAAACTTTAAATGTATTAATTTAATGAGGAAGAGGGGGAAATATGTACCCGAAGGGTAAAAAAGGAAATCTAGATGTTTTTATTGAATTTATCAAGTTAAAATTAAGAATCGTTTAAGTTTATGTTCATTTAAAGGGTATTTTTTTTCTTTTAAATTTATTTGCCATTCATTGCAGTTTCTTTACCATTAATCAAAAGACTAGTTTCCGGCCATGACAAATTTTGTATTAGAATGCATACATAATGTTAAAAAAAAGTTCTGCAATTTGTGTATTATGTACTTTAGTTACTCTGCGCGAGATAATGAAAGCAGTTTTGGCGTTGACCCACAGTTAAGTGTTGCCGTTTCGTTTTGACGCTTTCGTGTTTCTTAACCACCTCTCTAAATGTCAGTATAAACGGCGACTTGAGAATAATGAAAACTTTCTGTAGTTCATTTGTAAGTTGCAGTTGAAATGAAAAGGACGATAATGTAGTTATTGGGTAGTTAATAATGCAAACCTTAATAAGATGAAAATCGTTCAGTTAAATAAATTGCTAAGAAGTAAACAAATAGTCCTTCAGTTTTGTTGTGATCAACATGCATTGTTAAACGATTAAGCAATTTAGAGCGCAGCTGAAGACTTCTATCCTTGTATTAAGGTATCCGACTACGTTCGAAGAAATTTTTTTGAAATATTGGATTTTTTAAAAACTATCTATAGTTTTCAGATTCATTGTCAATAATAAACACCAAAATACCAAAAAAATATTTGAAAATATAATATATTTTGAGAAATGGGAAATTTTTTAGTAAAATTTAAAGAAATTGAACCATAACGGCTAACTTTCTACACAAAATTGTAATGCAACAATTCTATTTTTCTTTGTACACAGGTTATAGAAAGTATTGATTGATGAGATGAACCAAAATATAACAAAAATAATCATATGAAAAAAAGTTATGGGTAAAAATATATGTATATATGCATTTTTTCTATAAATTCATAACTTAATTTTTTCTAAAAACACCTATAAATGAAAAATTATCTCACCAAAAATAAAACTTTTGGTTCATTTCATTACCCATATTATTTGAAACACACGCTGCATTTTTTATGTAAGTTTTTGAGCTATGTTAACGGTGGAGGATTTTTGTGAAAATTAAAATTTTGAGAAAATTGAAGTTAAAAACAAATTTTAGTTTGAAAATATGGTTCCTCTTATTAAATTTGTTTAAAACTCCCCTGTATGATATTTCAGATCTTTCTTTTCCTCAATAATTCAGGACTTTGTCTTTCAGAGACCAGGAAATGTATTTCTTTGAGTTTTTAGTTGTGCCAGTGAATGTCTTTTAGAACTATTAATTCGCATATTATTCCCTGCACTCAATTTTAAAATGTTTAAAAAATCTAGAAGACCTTTTATACAATCATTAAAGTGAAGCACAGTTATAAATGAACCTAATTGTATAGTTCGCAACTCAACAAAATGCTCTTTCGGTACAAAGTTTCATAACATGCCATTGAAACTCTCATTGGCATTTTACGTTTTTCCATGTAAACTTCTACGCTGTAATTCCGGTCCACATAATTTTATAAACGGGTTTTAACTTGTTTATTGTATGCAGTCGAAGTCCTGCTGATTTATCCTGGAATGTTAACATAGTTGTTACCCCTGAGTTTTGAAGAACTTACAGTAGTAAGATCAGTAGAATAAGTTGGAATTTCACTTTCAGTGCCGTTTTTAGAATATCCAGAATTTTACATATTTCAGGAGAATTTCCTCTTTGAGCGATAATTTTTTTGGCGACCCATTATAAAAGCGTTAAAAATTTTCAAGAAAATGAATATTTTTGTTTTTTAAAAAGCAAAATAAAATTAGGAAAGCAAACACGATATATATATATATATATATATATATATATATATATATATATTAGTTTTTTTAAACTTAAAATAACAATGGTGGATAATATTTAGTATGGACATATCTCAAAATATTACTTCTACAATTTGTTTAGTTAATTATTCCTAATCTAAGTTTTAAAAATCGTTTTTTTAAAAAGGAATCTTTGACATCAATCGGCTTGAGAGTTCCGTATGGCATATCGACTGTATTTTATCTAGTTACAAATGTCATAAATTTTATTTAGTATTAGTTATTCCTGCTCACATGGCCGCTTCCGAAAGCACTTGTGATTACCGTGCCTTTATTTGAGTGACTTTCTTTGGTTTAAAAAGTAAGCATATACATCTTCAAAGCGATCAAATTACGATAGAGGATTTAATCCTAACTGCACACACTCAAGTTTAATTTCAAAACGGAAAGCATTCAGTTAGGGGATATGCAATATTAAGTTATTTTTCGAGGGTTCATTTTTAATCTCGCTTTATTAACAAGTTCGAATTTACGGTTTATTTATTTATTCTGGTTCATATATTCATCAAACCTCGCACTAATCAATTACATCATCCTACTTTTTTTAGCAGGTACATTTAATACCTCGTTCATTTACTTTTGAACACTCTTGTTGAATTTGCCAACATTCTAGGGAGATTTATCTTATGGGGAATTAACTGGGAGAAACGGTAGACTGCTGTCCTTCAACTTCAATACATAGGGGTGGGGGACCCTTTACCCGCTTCTGTCAAGTACCAGTTTCATTTTTGCTTGCGCTCAAATGGAACGCTCTCTTTTCTATGCACACGGTTGGGAGACAGGCGATATTATTGGTTTTATGTTACGTAATTGTATAGGCGATAGAAATTGTTTAAAACGCTTTGTTCTGCTTATGAAAAAATTTCTGAGTCCTAAATCGGAGGGATAATTGACGAAAGATAATTAAAGACAACTCAAGTTAAAGTATGAAAAATAACTAGCAATGAATTGAAAAATATTTAAAAATATTATAACTGAATTTATCTTTTAATTAAGGAATGCATTAATCAAATTATTTAAGTATTTACTATAATCCTGATTTTATTTTCACTTCAATCTCCCCCTCCTTCCCTAAAATCATTTACAATTTTAAAAACAAATTATCAAACTTAAATACATTACATTAAATATAAACCGTTTTTTGTCTGTAATGTATTGTATTAATATTAACTATATTGCGTTGCTATATTAAATAAATATGTTGATGGAATAGAAAAGGGGAAATTTTTTTTTCTGGGAACTGTTAGTATTGCCTTTTTATTACGACCTCGATGGTGGCGCACGACTAGCAAAAACTTATTTTTAAAAATTCCAAAATGTCAATTAAAGATCATGTGATTTAGTTTGAATGTGTTTCTCAATCATTTTAGAAGGTCCCCCCCCATCTTCATTGTACCATAAGTTCTGAAATTCCCGATTCCGGTTCATTCCAAATTATTGTATCGCAGGTTAATGAAATTTATAAAAACGGCCCAGTGCATTTCTCATTTATTATTATTTTTTTAATATGCAGCATCGTAATTCCTCAAATCCTTATAAATAAAAGATCAGTTGCAATAAAATTATTTCAAACTAGCCGCCTTTGGCGACCAGTCGGTTCGCCAGTATTAATGCTCGCTAAAATTTTCATATAATATTTTATTTAGCTGTGTCTCATAACAGGTTTTTCACCAAAATATTTTTAAACCAAACAATTCTTGATAATCATATAGTTCATTTATAGAATTATGTAGTATTATTTTCTTCAGATGTTCTATTCATTGTACTACTCATTTTTCTCTTTCTATCCGAGAAATGATTGCCCCGGAATTGATATTTTACTTAAATATTGGAGGTAAAGGCCTAAAATTCTACGTTTTTATAGAATAATTAGATTCAAATTTTCATAAATGTAAACACACTAAACAAATAAAGACACAATTTGTTTTCAAGAGATGCGAAAGTTTAAAAACAGCTTGGAAAATGCCACGCACAGAGGAAATAATAATTACTTCCTGCTATCTTACTCAGTTTGTGTGGGTGTAGGAAATGATTTTTGGCGGGAAAGTAAGAAAAATGTCGTTTTAACTATTTTTCCTCGCAGTTTTTTTCATTTTTTCTCTCCATAAGAACCATCCTCGTGCCTTAACGAAAATATATATATAAAAAAAATAGCCGAATTGTTCGATCCGTTCTCTAGTTTTGCGCTTAGCAACGCATTTCGAGATCCATTTTTATTAATATAGATCAATAATTCCAGTAACTATTAAATAATTTAATATTAATTAAAAAAGGTGGCAAAATCTTATTATTTTTATATTTTGAGCTCCTCTATTAAAATTTTAATTCTTGTTAATTTCAGTTTATAGTTCAAAATCGTAATTTTAACTATTACTGGTCACTGAGGAAGAGTTTTAAATTCTCTGTTGATATTTCTCGTTATAGTTTAAAATCAGTGATTGGTCTAACTTCATGTCACTCTTATACATTTGGTATTTAAAATATATTTATACCAAACATATGAAAAAAAAATTAGATGGAAAGAACGTTATTTTTCCCACTTGGATCAACTTTACGGGACTTGATGATAAAATGAACAAAAATAGAAATTCATCTTAATGAAATTCTTGACTGAAAGACGTTCAAAGGGTGTTTTAGTAATTGTATTTCGGTCCAGCTCATAATCGCTCTCAGTGGTTTTCTTTTCGAAATGCGTCATTGCCTTACCTTCTCACCCCCCTTTCTATGTATTCATCCAATCCATCCTGCACCAGTAAAGTAAATAAACTGCCGTTCCTCTGACCATTGCCAAGGAAAACCTATTTGTTTGGTCAAGCTTCTGTTCTCGCTGGCTCACTGCCAGGAAATTCGCCCGGAAGACTCCGAAAAGAGATAGCGAAGTCCTGCTGAAAAACTACCCGTTTTCTGGGCACGTAGCGGCACTTAAGCATAGACTTCTAACCAGCGAAGTTGTCTTCCGCCCTTCTTTTTGTATCTGAAATAATTTTCTGTTGGATTTTATTTTCAGATCCCTCTAGGGACTCGTTGCACTGAGAATTGCCGTTTCTTTTTGGCATGATGGCGTAGATGTTGGATGCATTTAGGTTCTTTGACCCAGGTGATGTGACGTTATGTGCGGAACAATTCATCTTTTTCGATTACGAAAGGATGGACCGAGATAAATTTGAGGCGGGCTTACCTTCAATCGCCAGAACAGCGTCTGACATCCATCAAGTTCAAGACGTTCAACGTGTTGTGATGAAATCTACTTAAAAATTTCGAGAGAGTATTTACGTGCATTTATGTTTTTGAAATTTCGCGTCTTATTTTATTGTGTCAGTCATTGCTCACTGTCGCGATCTGCACGAAAAATCGAACTAATCTCCAGTGACTGTTGAACTGACTGTAACGAGTGGAGTGCCGAAATTTCTCAGCACTGGCCAGCAATTTACCATTCATTATTTCCAGGAGGAATTTTGCTTTTGCGTGTTTGCAAATTCATCTGAGCTGCGGAAATTTATTTATTAATTTTTTAAAGCTTTTTTTTTAATGCAGCAAACTATTTTTTACGAGAAACGTTTTTTTTTCTTCTATTCCTGTTCCATTTTAGTTGAAAGCGATTTCACGATTAATTATTTAATTTGATTAATTAATAGAAATAAATATTTTTTTGAGCAAATACACGTACTCTCATACACTTTTCTGTGTACTTTATTTTCCTTGCAAGCTATCTTTAGTCGAATGGTTTATCTCATTGTTACTTGGTAAATAATTTTGTCTGTGTTGTTTACTTTTGCTTTGCTACACCAGACATGATTCTGCCGGTGCTAAATAAATTATTGTAATCTATCTTTTCGAATTTATATGCGAAAACTGATATTTTAAAGACCCGACAGTAAAACAGTTTCTCTTCGATCATAGTTTCAGCAGTCAGTTTTTAAGTGCAATTCCATCGTCGCTTTAGAAATATGCGACAACAATATCTTCCCTTGAATTTTCATTTTGGGCAGTCCTGATTTTAAACTATTGCCGAATAAAAAATTTCAGTCTTTACCGACACATTTACCATTTTTTAATTTTTAATTAGAATAAAAATATTTCTGTAGCGTTGTAATTAGTTTTAAACTAATTATTAAAACAAATATATTAATTTCATCAGAATTATGTCTCAGTTTGAAAGTACTGTGGAACTGTATGCTGTATTAAAAAAACTCTGGTATTCATGGATAGAAATCTCGCATTTGTGTGCAATGTATTTTTTTTTTTGCGCATTTTCTTAAAAAATGGTGGATTTTTAATACTGACTGCTAATTTCGTCACTTAAAATTTTCTTTTTCTTTTTTTCCTGAACGGAAATTTGGACATATTTCAACTTGAGTTATCATACTGTTCGGTTATATTTTATTTTTTATGGCGAATTTAATTTACATTTCTAATATAACTTATCTCATTTCTTTGCTTTTTTTTCTCCCCATTTCCGATATAGATTTCGGTTGAAAATGTTCTGGCCACATTCGGTTTGCGATTTCTGGGACGATTGATGCTATTACGATTGAACTTGCCAGCATCGGAATTTAGGGAATTTTTACTCTTAAGCGATAGGTTCTTGGCCAAGTTGTGAAGGGAGATGCCACAGAAAATTGGTTTTGCAAAGAGATTTCGTCATGAAAAACCCAGGTTCATTTATAATTCCTCATTGAATGTAATCGAATTTCACTTAAACAACTGCCCTAAAATAGTATATTACCATTTCGAATGGTATTTCTTAATAATTCAGTATTAATTTTTGAAAGAAGCTTGAAAGAGGCTAAATAAATATGGTGTCATTTCATTAAATATTTTACTTTTCATTCATCAAAAACTATTTTGGTATATAGAAAAGATTTAATCTTCATCATTACCATCCTTATTGAATGAAAATTTTATTTTAAATCTTGTTCTTTATTTGACATCAAGTTTCCCATTCGACATGTTTAATATAATTTCGCGGAATTTATTGACAGTTAATTATTACCTCTGGTAGTAGTTTTTTAAAATCATGGAATGTGATTGATTTTCTCATTTGCTTTAAAAATGAAGACGATAAAGAAAATTTTTATTATAATTTGTATAAAGTATTATGCAAGTCTTAGTATCCAAATCCTTCTCTTTTGGAAGAAACATTGATTCTGAAATTCAGTATATTTTCCCTTGGGGTCTAGGTGTTGTGATCATTATAAATTTTAAAAAGTTTTGGTAGTTAATAAGTCTGGAAACTTTTATTTTTTAAAAAAATGATTAATAGTTATAGAATTTTGTTTTGTTTACATTTGAATATAATTGCGCCAAATATTAAAAAAAATAAGTACCGTTTTAATAAACTTAATTTAATAAAAATGTCCAGATGCATCCATTTTTATTTAATAATACATTTGAATCAAAACTGAATGCTGCTTCTTAATTTCATTTAATATTACTTTTTCAGTGTAAATATTAAAATTTCCGTACAATTTTGTATTTTTTTTTACCGATACTGATTTAAAAAGTCGACATATCAGTACAGAAAACACAAACAGAGCATCTAAAATGTATAACCGCATTTATTTTAAATAGGAATTCTTACCACAAATGTAACAATCGTCTCACAATTAATTTGCGTCGGTCATTTTAAGTACACTTAAAAATCCAAAAACAGTATTATTTTGAGGAATTCATTAGAAAATATACTTACTCTCCCGCATTGGATAAATTTTCATTTTTATTTAATAATACTTGCTATAATAATGTTTCGCATATTTTCGATTAAAATATTTGATTCACATTTGCTGCGAAAAAGTAGGGCGGTTTGTTTTTGCTTATCGAATGACCGAACTCCGCTCATTTTATTTAGATTATTGTAAAATTCCCCCGACTAATCGGCTGCAAATACACCATTTCAGAGCCGCAGCTGTGGTTTAGAAGTAGTCGAGAGAACTCTGACGTGCGACGATTCAAAGCTCCGGCATTGTGAATAGATCACTTACCAGATGGCAAACTCAGATCTCATTGGCGCTAGTGGGGATTGTCTTGAGACGCGATTGGAGGAGGCCGTTTGTGGGCGGAGCGCTTGTCTCTTAATTACTGATGTATTTCCAGGAACTATGAAGGAAGGAATGTCGAAGTCGCATTCCTCTGTATTTTTGTGGGCACAAAAGCCGCTGGGCTTGCTGTCTGTTCGCCTTCAGAAAACACCTTTATTATTATTATTTTTTAAATGTGCAATTATTGAGATTTTGAAAAAAAGTGTTGATTTTTATATTCTATCATGTTTTTATGACTTAATTGTTGATGAATGTGAATTTCATTATTTTAATGTATAAATGAAATTGGTATGCAGTTGCGAATGAAAATGTGAACTGCCAGCATTTTATTGCCACGTTTCATTTATTTAAATTACATGGACGATGAGCATTCTCCGTATACTGTTCGCGCATGTATTGTTTTAATACTTTGAGAAATACTTTCATAAGCGTGGGATAATGATTCTCTTAAGATCTAATGGAAACGTTATTTTTTTAAATCTGTCATACACGTTATTGAAATGTTGGAGGAACAATTAATGTGCACATTGGTATTGCACACATCTGAGAAGGGGGCCAATAACTTTGCCTTGTGAATGACTGATTCTTTCCTCTGCAGAATGTGTTTGCCTCTTTGTTTAAATAGTTACACGACTGAATCATATTGAGTAAAATCTCGTGCTCAGATAGTTATTACTATTATTTTTTCATTTTGAGAGACATGCTCATTTTATATAAATGCGTTTGCCGGGATGCGTAATAGAGTTTTCAGAGATCCTATCAAAGCATCCCACTTACTGTAGTTGCACTCTAGTTGACCAAACTTAAATTATTTGGATGGCTTTGGCGCTGGGAAAAGATGAGCGAGAGGGGAAAAAACTATTAAATTAAGTAATGAAATTTTAAAACTGCGTGTAAATATTTAAAAAGTTAGAAATCTTGTTTTTGTAATACTTTATAAAAATTTCCTCGTATCTCCCCGCAAGTGATATTTCCCCCCCCCTTTTCTATTATCTGTCATTTATTACGATGTATTAGTGCGCTTTTAAATCATTATTTTCACTGATCTTAATTATTAATTAAAATGCATTACCTTTGAAAATATTTAGATTTATGCTCGAAATATCTATAAATAAAATGTTCATGTAAACATTATGAATTCAGATTTATTCGACAACTGTATTATTATTTTAAATTCAGTAATAAACAAAACTTAAGCCAGATTATCAAAAGAGTTTTAAAGATTAATTTTATGAGAGAGTGCGATTTTGACTTTTTTGCATATAAGTTTGCATTTGGTTATATTGGTTTTTATGTAGCATACACTGGTGGGAAAATTGAACCATGTATAGTTGTAAAATTAGTTTGAATGTCAATAAAATAAAATCTAACAAAACTTATTTGAAAAGCTGAAATGAAACTTTTAAAATCGATCTGATTTCGTTTTATTTTTGTGTGTGCATGTAGAGGAATAAAATGAAAACAAAATCATGATTTTATTTGCGCTTTCATAATAAAATTTTATTTCTACTTTCCCCCAAATTCATGACTGCTGGGCATGAATTTTTTTCCTTTAAAGTGCATATTTGTACCCCCTCCCATGTAAATAATCAAACGAAATAAAATCGATATGGTGACATTTGCCGCATTTTTGTTGATTTGAAAACAGCAGATTGAGAAAACGAATCTTCTCTAGAACACGCCCTTTTCTTAAGTATCGAATAGTTTCGGATATTTCTTTTGTGTATTTATATTCAGAAGAGCCTATTTGTGAACATAATGTTTGAGAAATATAAAGATACGTAAACCCATGCAATTGAGTGAGATTTTTCTTTCTTTGACATCACTATCAACAAAAATACGGTTTTCCTCATTTTCTTGATTACGAGAAGTTTAGTTGCAGCTGCGTGATTTTTCTTCGGAATTTTAATTGGGAGGATGTTGGAGATATAAGGAAAAATTATAAATTTAGCTCTTCGATCAAATAATGGGAACCGTTTCAGTATCGCACCATAATTGTATCAATGAGACAATACAATGTCCAATATTTATTCTGTATGTTTTATTTTTTCAATTTTATAGAACAACGTTATGAGTTTCAGTAGAATGAATTTACATACTCGTTTTTTTACTTCAAATTTTGAATTGCCAAAGCCTCACTCTGATCGGAATTGGATCGGCATCTGTCGCCTATATGAAATCGATGATGAGTCATTTAAAATGGACACAGAGAAAGATAGTGAAAGCGATGTGACATCTTTATTATCTCCATTTGAAAGAGGTATTGTAGCTTTATTGACGGCTCGATTAGCTCATTGCAAATAGTGTTCTGTGTATTCAAATCTGTTGAAAAGGATGGTTGGATTTCGGGTATGGAAAGAATGTGCGATAATGCGTTATTTTATTCCTTCCGAGGTATTTTGTATATTAGCCTCCTTTTCTAATTCATTGCTTTCCTTGCCGCTTCGGTGCTCCCCACTGCTTTTATTCTTCGCCGGACTCATGCGTGTTTTGTTTACAATTGTTGGATTAAGCGATTCCAAATAGCAGTCCTTATGCGTTTCCGACTATGATTGGAATCTGGTTAACATATTCGCTACGGCGAGTCTCGCAGATACTGCGATTTCCTTCCATCTAAAGGTGACAAGCGCGTCCGCGCTTTTTTTTAAATCTTGATTTTATTTCTTCATATGTGGGAAGAAAGAAAGTGGTCTGTACGGATAAAAAAAAATTGATTATTGCCCATCCTCCCTTTTTTTAAAAAATTTTATCTTACTCTCCTGCAATATCAAGTTCATAATTGTCAATTTTTATTTAATTATTATGTATTTCAGTTTCATTTTCTTCCGCAATCATCTTTTTCTTATGTAACTGCATCTGTCCAGTATTGTACTATCGGCTTCGTTAGGTGCGGAGATTTGTTTTCAATTATTCCGCGATAGGTAATCTGATAATTGCGGAATATGCAATCGGAGCCATATCGGTTATGTGTTCAAAGAATTTTTAGCAATATCATATTTTCAACTGGATTTCAGCATTTCCCATGTTTTTCATTATTATCTGTTTCGCTAGTTTGTTCATGTCGTAATATATTATTTGATGAACTTACAACCAGCCAGATTAATCATTTTGGATACATGGGTGTTGTGCTTCAAAATAAAGAAATTGGGCGTATACATAGACTTGTATGTAGAAAACTTGTCTGCAGTTTTAAGATTATATGCACCTATATTTTGTCGTTTTAAATTTATTCTTTTAAATATTCAGAATTTAATTATCAGTTAATCGTTTACTCAACTTTCAATTCAGTTAATTGCGTTTTAAAACTTTTTGTGTAAATGTGTTTTAAGGATATTTTTATTAAATTTATTTTAATAACTCCTTCTCGCATTTAATGCAGCCTAACTTCAGATAAGAATTTTCGAAGCTGTGTTCCTTCTTCGGAACGAATGGAATCCTGAATTGACCTATTATAGATCGACTTAGTTATTGCTTGTGGACGATGCTTACACTTATCTTAGGTTTACAGATTTTTCTTTTTAAATTTTAAACAATTGAAGGTGATTATAATTAGACGTAATAATTATTATGCTCATACATGCAATGAGGCATAACCAGAGTAGTTTTCGTTATTTCTTATTTACAGGTTTATTAAAAAGATACTATACTTTAAATAAATCTTTGAAGCTGAAGAGAGAGCGTGGTGGGGGGTATCTTTTGATGAATGAAAAAAAGAACGAATCTGTATAAGTGGTATGTTAGAAATGATTCGAATACAAAATATGCTAATAATGTGTTTGCATCATTTTTGATTTAAAATTGACTTAATATTTTTATTCTTAGCCTTAAAATATT
Organism: Argiope argentata; assembly: GCA_026289955.1. Taxonomy (NCBI): domain Eukaryota; kingdom Metazoa; phylum Arthropoda; class Arachnida; order Araneae; family Araneidae; genus Argiope; species Argiope argentata. The sequence goes on along the minus strand of JAOUZG010032936.1, from coordinate 3,698,063 downwards.
TCATTTAATTTTTATAACTTCCAAAACATTATCCATTACACCTTACCGAAAATCTTTAGACTGAGATTTGTTCTGCTAATCATCTACAAAATTCACATTTATTTTTTTAAATTGTGAATTTTTAAATCTAGTTGTCACAACTTGGTAATTTTTAGTATGTCTCTTCTTGTTTGATTATATTAGCTGTTTCATTCTTATCTTAATATTTTACGTAAAACAAGCAAATTTGAAATATTATAATTTTAACAGCAGCAAGTCCCACTTGGGATTTTCGTTTACCAGTTTAATTACCAGCATGTTCACCTGCAATTAACATTGTTTTTTAAAATATAGAAAATCCATAAAATTATTTTCTGATCTTACTTTGGAAAAAATTAATGATTTTAGTTGGTGCATACTTCTTAATTTAAATGCAGTTTTATCCGAAGATAGGTTTTTTTTGTTACATAGATCAGTATTTTTATAAATTTATATTTATCCAATTCTATATTGTAATTTTGCTCAATAATAATAATAATAAACATTTTTTCTATATTGTTGGTGGTAAGGATGTATCCTACCTGTGTTCTTGGGGGTGAAAAAAAAAACTACTTTCCAGATGTATTCACCGCTAGAGGTGGTGCTTGTGAAACAGATTTCCTCCAACCAGGAAGTTAGTTCTCTGCTTTAGCAGCTGACAGTGGCTCTTGTCCAGCAGCTGAAATTCCTTAACACAACAAAAACAGCAGCCGTCGATAGAGAGAATCGAGGAAGAGTACAGCTGAGCGGGATGCTTTATTTTTAATTTAATTCCTCTCCCTCCATCGGCGGTGGGCCCGTTTTCAGGTGCCGTGACACGCGTCTCGCACGCGCACATCTGCATGCGTGCTGCCCTCCCCCCTTCCTCCCTGCTCTCCGTACTATAATAGCATTGTGGTTCCACAAAAAGAAATAGCGAAATAAAAAAAGAAAGAAGAGAAGGGAAGCGAAAGAGGGACTGAAGTTTCAAATTGTCAGCTTGGCAACCTATGGAATGGATGAGTTCATTTTAGTTTCAGGTATACAGTGTGTTCCATATGAGGTGCTGAAACCAAGGAATTTTTAAGAAACTGCGTTACAGTTTCGTGTGCGAATTTCTTTTTATTTTTTTTTTCTGTTTCATTTGCAAAATATATTTAAAGAAATTATTGATATTATTTAAAAATGACCATTGTTGGCAAATACCTTAAAAAATCAGTTTTAAACATTGCAATTTATATTTGTTTATACAGCGATTTAGAGACGGGAGATAACATGAAATTTGGCGTATGGCCTTGACACCAAATTGGCGAAATCTATTCGAATGCCTTAAACGCAATTGATGAGTACAAAGATTCAGATGGACTGAGCTAGGCATATGATGTTGTCATACGATTTATTGACGTGTATCAAATTTTTGCCCAATTATGTCGACGAGGTTGGCCGTTTGTTAGTCCTTGTATTCAGATGCATTTGAAAATGATAACTGAGAATAATATGACATCGATGGAACAGATTGGTGTGTAGTTTCATGATCGAACGTGGAAATATGAATCAAATCTTTCAAAAAGGTTGATTTTCATATAATTCGATACACAATTTTCTTAATTATATTTTTAAGCAATTCGGAGAAAAAAAATCGGTTCACAACTCCACATTGCTGTACTGCATAAACATTTCAAATTTGAGAAAATTATGAGGGAAAAATAAAACATTGATATTTAGCGCTCCTTGAAAATCGTAAAACTATCCCATGGCCATTTTTCCATTAATCTGTAGTACCTGAAAGTTAAAAACCTTGAATTCAAGTACTCCGCCAATATCAGTAGGATTTTTTTTAAAAAAAAGAAAGAAAAAAAGAAAATTCTTACAAATTTTTTCTTCTAATTGTGATAAAAACGTTTTCTTGAGTGTCAAAATTCCAATTCATTTTACTTCTACTTCAAATGCGTTTATTCGAAGTCCTTCGAGACAAACTGATGTCATTTTACTAATTTTCTTGATTATAATTTCAATAGTTTACTTGGAAATGATTCCTATTGACTGTAGCTATATTAAGCTACATTTTTTCCTAGTTAAATGTGCTTGAAGGTTAATTGCAGAATGATTAAGAATTTTAATTATACAAATAAACTGCTTAAAAATTTGTATAAAATATTGTCTATATTTTCTAAGCTTTTTCTTAGACTTCAATCTACTTTAGTAGTAATTTTTAAATTCTATTTTATCAGACTACCTACTTCTGACAAAAATTGTGACGAGAAAATTAACATTTTATTGTTTTTAATCCATTTTAAAGCATATATTATTTTTTAAATACTTTTTTTTTTTCAGTTTTATGTGTAGGGCTCTTTGCAATTGGATATAAGTAGTTTAAATTACATTATTCTTTGGCCATTTGTGATTCTTAATTTTTGAAATTTTTATCCAATTCTTAACAGTTGCCGCCAAAATAGTTCGAATGGAAATATTTTATTTTCAAATGAAGTGCAAGATGATGTCATTTATTCTTGCAGTTTGTGAGAGATTGATATTCGATGTTCTGTTTAGTTCCTGTCAGATTGCTTAGATAGTTGTAACTCACCAGGGGATGATACGTGAATGTCTCTTACTGAATATTATAGCTTGAATTTTTTGGTTTTGATTACGATTCCCCAATTAGCGAGCCCGAGTTCATTCTAACATGCATGAGCTCTGCCGAGTCGTCTTCAAGTCGGGCGCAAGCATAGCGTGGTGAATCCGAAACGGAGTCGAGAATTGGGTTGATTAATTTTATTATTAGCTATGTAAGTTTGTCTAAAAGTTCTCATTTGAATGAATGCTCATATGAACCACATTTGCTAACTAAGCAAAAAGCGTTGACTTGGAGCAATAATGATTCATTAAGCTCTCTGAACAAACGCAATTTGAACAGTGACTGCATGTTTGAAAATTGTTACGATAAAGTATAAGAGGAAGATTATTTCTGTCTACTAAATTCATTTGAATGAACTAAGTCACTTCAAAAAGTATTTTCAATTGAAAAAATGCTTCCCGGGTTCTCTTGAAGTATGGAAACATGTGTAGAAGAGGCGAATCGGTGAGAAGTGGATTTCTTACCGAAGCGAATTGCATGTGAACGACCTTTAGCTCATTGATAGTTGTCTCGCTGCGATGTTTATCATCATTTTAAATCCTATTTAAAATTCACGCCTCGTCAATCTCATTGTTTCGCTGCTCTTAAATAGACGCCCTCTCTTCACCTGAACGTTAAGTGAAGTTTTGATAGACTTCAATTGAGTCGAATATTTAAGGCACACAAGAAGAATCCTTCATGGATTCTTCCGCGAAACATTTGGAAGTAAAGAATTAAGATCTCATCTTGTGTGCCTTTAAATATTCGACTGATCTGTCACAACCCAGGATGAAAGAATTTTCGTGGCTTTTACCAATTGGAGAAAATAAGTCATTTAATTATCATGTTTTTTGTTGTTGTTTATTATTTAACAAAATTTGAAGATTCCATGACTAGCAAAAAGCTACTTGAAATCGGCCATTTTTGGTTAAGTGCTGTAATGTGCAGATTGTACTTGTTCTGTATGCCAACATGCATGTGAATATACTCATTGTTTGAAATATATATATACGACGTGGAAACAGGGAATCATCAATGCGGGAGGTCAGAAAAATTCAGGGAAAATTCTTATAAACTGTAAATTTTCTTATATATCGATAATTTTAATCAAACATCGCAGGTATTTTTTCGTTAGTAAAATGAGATATCATTGGAAACTAATGAAAATCAAATTTTAACTAAATTGTTATTTTTGTTCGTTTAAAATTCGTCATACTTTCAACAAAAGGCTCTATAATTTTAAAGTTGGTCGCAGAAGTTCATCATTTATTTCTAATTTTTTTCAAAATATTATATATATATATATATATATAAATTCAAGAATCAGTTTGTGAATCAGTATCTGATCCGCACCTCATAGAGTCGCCACTACCAATCTGAATGGGGAAATTTAAGAGTAGTTTTCAGTTCAGCCGGTTAACGTTGACGTGACGTCTTGCAGACGAAAAATTATGTTAAATTCCCGCTACAGTTCCCGATTTCAGAATCGTAGGCCGATCTTAAAAGCAGTGTGTTGCAAATCTTGTGAATTTTTATTGGAGAAATTTTTTAGAAGCTCTTTTTATCAAGTACAAAAGTTAGTTTTGATGTCTTTTTGTATGACTTTTCTCTTTATTTTTTTCCCCCATAGAGCAATATATCAGTTTATTTTTGGAAAACTTGTCGCTCCATAAATACTAGCTGTTGACAATGAGTTCCAAATTGCAAAATCTTTTCCATTACTATTCTTATTATCGACTTATTTAGCCGAAATTTTAGTTTGATCCGTAGCACACTCCAGTCAGAAAAAATCAGTTGAACATTGTTGTACACTTGCGTGCAAAGTAGTTCAGCCATATTTTGTAAATCATACTTGATATTTTGTTCCTATTTATTTCAATTTTTTTAGCGATGTCTTTTCTTTTATTTTAAGTGAGTAAATTTTGTCAACTACTAATAAATATTAGGGTAAAGCTTTTTGGTGTGTGGAAAAAATAGGTCATTTACTAAAATAATTGTTTTTTATGGTAGTGTAAAATTTAATGGTGAATGTTTCATTCTTTAAAACCATTTATGTTAAGAATTATTCTTCTATTTTACTGAAAGTCGCCGTTTTTTATATACTTGTCGACAGAACCGGCCTTCTCTATGAAAAGGTCCAGGCGCAAGAAACCATTTAAGGCCTTAAATTTTTGCAAGTAAAAACAAACAAACAAAACCCGAACTTATTACTATTGTATGTTTACTTACTGCTTGATTTTGTTCCTGCTATTAATTACTTTTAAAAAGTTTGAATTTTTTTGCAATTTCTTTTTCGATACTTAAAGTAGCAAGTGCATTTTAGGGTTTTGAACGCTTGCTTGATCGAAGATAATTCTTTATAAATTTTAATTTGCTGAAAGAGCGAGAAGCATTTCTTATAGAAACTGGCAATGCCAAGAAGAGTTTCAACACAGTCAATACATTTAATAATAACTCGGTATCATTATTATTTAGCGTGCGTTACAATATGTCTTGTGTTTTATATACATCGCTTTCATTAAAAATCAAATCCTGCAGCAAAACAATTATTTGGATTAAGTTTTCATGTACATCATTATTATAAAACGTTACAATTTTCGAAGAATTTTTGTAATTGATGTTTTTCTAAAACTTTTGTATGAGTGAATTTATTTGAAGTACTTTATCATCATCTATCCGTACAATGACAGTTACAACGTTAAAAAATTAACGTCTAAATTCCTCATCTAGTTTTCCTATCATATCCTCTTCTGCTGTTTAAAAATATATTTTTCTCTTTTTCGAATTCGTTTTTCAGTTAAGTGTTCTGAAAGATTCAAATTCATCTAATGATAAGCTAAAATTTGTTCTAAAATTTTGGATTTCATTTTTCATTTTATTGACTAAATTTATAGACAAATCCAGAACAATCGTTTCTATTTGAAATCGTTTGATATTGCTAATTTTGTACAATATTGTAAACCATCCTGTTAAACAAATGTTATTAAATAAAATGGATGTCATGTCTTGTAAAGACTACCTCCAGATCAAAGAAATTGGTTCAATATGAGCAGAGAAAAATTATTCGAGAGCTAAACGAATGGATGGAAGTGTTGTCTAAGTCCCATATAATGGTGGCATCACACATGCTTTAAGAAAAACTGTGTTCATATACATAAAAGGCTTTTAAAGTTCGCATTCAATAAAAAGGAAGCATCAACCTAAGTAGACTGAAAGGTATATTAAACACCGACTGCATTGGTTTCAAAAGCATGTCCTGAAGTTCAGAATGAACCTCCATTCTATTTTTTGATGCTATGGAATTTAAATTAGATGGCCAAGAGGGCTACTACTAGGCACAGTCACAATAACGGGGAGAATATCTATTCTACCCGACAGAGTGGAGGAAGGAAAAACAAGACTAGTGTTCTGGAATGGCAGACAGCAACGCGCAGGCTGTGTTCCCTATGGCTTTCGTTAAGCGAAAATATGTGGATTTTACAATACGGAGCATGAACTCACTCTGCAAATGGAGCTAAAGATTAGTTTGCAGCAAATAAGGCTCGAGTTTTGCTCTGCCTGCTCACAAGTCCGGGCTTCAGTATTATAGAGGAAGGATTGTTTGTCGCGCTTATAGTGAAGATAAGGAGCGTGAAACTGCATCTGAGTTGCTAATAGCTTTGAATGATGTATGGAAAGAATTTTGCCTCGCAGAAATTCAGATTTTATATAATTCGATTCCATACCGAATCTTAAGTAATCAAAGTGTATTATTAAAGTATTCCCTATTAATAAGGCAATAACATTATTTAGAAGCATCTTTTTCCTTTTTCACATAATATGTAATCATCAAATGCAACTTTAAAAAATTGTAATTGACTTGTAAAATTCTATTTCTTTATTTATCTTTTTAAAAAAACGAATTGCGTTTTACTTTTTTCTCGCTGTGCTTGTAGATATATTTTTTAATGTTTATTTACAGACTCAGAATTGTTCTTTATTAATCTCCCATGTCTTTATTCCTGTACCCAGGATTAGCCACAACATTTGACTTGAACTGAGGCAGGCACGTTTCTTCTACTTAAAAGGAAGGAGGCTCGCGTATTTGGTTCATTTTTTAAATTTTTCAGTGATAGTTTTAACCGTTATTCGGAAAGGTAGTATTTTAAATAGGAATGACGTTGGGATCCTTTGCGAAAATCTCTAAAGGAAATTGATAATCTTAAGAACATAATTAACGAAAATGTTGAATTTCGGGGGAGAGCGAGCGCACATTTCCCTATGCGCAACTCTTAAAAGTCGGTTTTATTTGAAGAATTAGCATTGCTGACACATGTTTTAAAGTCGGTTCAATTCTGGTGAATTGCGCTCCTGAAATTTCCAGTTACGCGAATTTGCGAGTTGGCCAACGTATTAAATGCTTCCTATGGCTTTTGATATATCCATAAAAAAAGTGTTGCTGTAGAGTAAGGCTGTCGAAAGCCATCATAAATCTACCTTGCAGTATATTTCGTCAAAATTTTTTTCCGAATCCTCGCACAGATTATAGACCATTGAATGCCATGCACAGAAACATATTAGCATAAACATTGGTTATCTTAAGATCAGGTCTATTTAAATTTACTGAATTCGAATCGTTAAAGAAATTGTATGTTATCTTTATTAATCATTTACTAAAGTATTGCCTTCCGAAACTTCACGCATCTCTGTAATGTCTATTGAATGACTCGACCAATGAGTATGGATCCCTTCATATCTTTCGCCAATAAGGGGATGAGCTTTGGGGGGAAAGGGGTGAATGGAAAGTGTAACCCCACTCCTGGCTTTTTCAACTTCTGACCAATAAGCATGTCCAAAAACATTGAGAGCATTTGAAGCTACTTTTCAAGAAATCAGTTTTCCTTTAGCTGAGCTCCAGAACATTCTACGCGCATTCTCCTGAAATGCTCTAAGAGGTATGTTTTCCATTCTTATTCTGCCCTCAAAGATTTGTTCATTAATGAGACTGTTATTTGCTTTTAAAATTATTGAACACGTTTTACAAAATTAATATTTTTCCAATTATTTTTTAAAACTTTTTTTTAAGTTCATGTTCTTCAAACTGAATGATATATAAATGCAGAAACAATCATTTCACAAAAAATATCAAATGCTGTGTCCACTTTTTGAATTGTGGTGACTTATCATACTTGGTGGACCGTGAAAAGGCACAGCATATTAAAAGTACTCAATGGATCAGTTTGCTACTTTTCTGACACCAAATAAAATTTCGAAAGACTGAAGGCTTGTATAACTGGATTCTAGGTAAAGTAATCTTATATTTGAATGATATCATGAATCATTTTCTTGTTCATCGTCACCACAAGGAAAAATGAACGTGTATCACTCAATTTCACGAACCTGTTAACCCTAAAGGAACACGTGCATGTAATTTCGTTATTGTGTTTCACTAAAAATATCTTTTCCGTTGAAATGGAATACTCGGATATTTTGTAAACCATCTCATTACATTTGATAATAAATAATTCGTCTTCTGTAATTTTTTTTACCGATTTTTACTACACCAATTCAGTTTCTTGAACATTTTTTTTCCATGCGTATACTCAGTTACTTTCCAATCTACACATTCTCAAAAAAAAAAAAAAAAAAAAAAAAAAAGAGAGAGAGAGAGAGGTTAAAATGAAATTTATGCATATTTCAATGTGTCATGTTAGAACATAATTTCTTGAACGGCCAAGCACCATATGCTCGTGCTAGTTAAATTGTATTTTTATTTATTTTAATCGTTTCAATGAATAAGCAACTTTAGTATTGCAAACGATCCACAATAAATAAATAAATAAATAAAACTCCTGTCTCGCATTTATTGTTTAAAAAATATCAAAATAGAAATATGAAACTTTCCTATATTTCATTTCATATTATCGCATGCAAAAAATGACATTTTTCTAAGTTTTATTTGCTGTAGTAATTAACTTATTTTTTTAAAAAATCAGTTTTTGTAAATGCAATGGGGACGCGTTATTAAAAGCTAATTTTTTGAGATGCTCGTGCAGATATTAAAATTTCAATTTTTCTCCTACGGATTGTTTTATTTTTCGCCTCCTTTTTTTTTCTTCCCGCCTACGGATTTTTGTTGACGTCACAAGCCTTATTCACAAAATAACCATGTTCTAACATGATAAAAAAAAGCATCAAAACTTATAAACATTATTTAGAATTCTAGAATACATTGTCAAAACCTATCAACACAACTTGCCAACTATCGAAATTCCTGAAATTTCTTTTATTCAGTACTCTAAAATCAATTGTCAAATCAATATATTTTAAATTTTGCTAATGCAGCCATTTTGAGCTAACGGTATAATGCATTTGATTGAACATTGGTAATTCCAAAATAAAAAGCAAAATCGTTTTAAAAAATAACACTTGATAGATTACCTGATAATTCATGCTATCTAAATATAGTTCATAATATAAAACAGAACAAAGTAATATAAAAACTTTTTTAAGTCGATTCTAACTTAGATCAACTAAGAAAAGTTCTATTTTAGTTACTTTTTATTACATAAATACAATTAGTATAAATAATTGATCAAAAAATTACATCTGGCCAAAACAAAATCAAGTTCGTATCCGTTGAAATTAAATAAAAACTCTCGATTGATGTTGAATTTTCAATGCCGATTGAGGATTCTACGCCAGTTAGGGTATTGCAATAGAGTCTAGAAATTTCAAATTTTCTTTATGATGTATTATTGTTATTCGAAAGTACTTTAAAACAAATCCAAAAAACCAATTAATTAACAATGTTTAATTTTAAACGCATCAAACATTAAGGGGCGGGCAGTTTTGTTCGAAATAATCGGCCGAAAACATGTCAAGCCTAACCTCATTAGTGTGCGGAAAAAACAAATTGAATTGATTACTTATTAGGCGGTAGGGAAATGAAGATCTTTGGCAAAAAAATTAGTTTTTAAATAATAAATTATGAATTAATATTTTAAAAAACTATTAACATCAAATGTCATCCATTACAAGTTAAAAAGTATTTACTGGAACTTGAGTGGATGAATAAAAAGTGTTTCATTAGAGATTGAAATATTGAGCAATAAAATATATATAATATAACATAGGGAGAGTGTGAGCTAATAGTAGGAATTGTAAAAGGAGTCTCCTTCAAGACATTGAGCATTAGTGGCAAAAAATTTGCTCATGTTCCTGAGGGCAAAGTTTTTTTTCAATGAAATGTATAAAGTTTTCAAGCATAACGATTCCAGAAAGTTAATAAAAAAAATTTTGTGGAGTGTAGTGGAACAAATATTTTAATTAAAATATAACAATGAATAAAGAATGTGTTTTTTTATTATATTTATTCCAAGAAAAGCATTGCTAGTGACTTAATATCTTTGGGAATATACGAGTAAATGAATTATAATCCTGTGCAATTTAGTTCCATGCAGAGAAATGATGTCAGGTCTAAAAATGTTTTCGAAAATCTATTAAGAGGCACGTTATATTTTGTGTTTGATACGACACCGATTAAGCTTCGTTGCTCTTTGCGCATAATTGTTCTTTTCAAGCCTCCAGTGAAATACCGGTTTATGGCAATGCATTAAAGCCGCTGTCAAAGCACTTTTCAATAAATTGGGTTGTTCGCATTTTGTAAGCAATGAAGAGGCAAACCCATACCTTAAAATGGTTGTCATATTTCATTTGACATTATCAATAACGAAGGCGATTTGAGGATAAGAATCTAAAGATTCTATTAAAGATCATAATGGACAATCAGAAATTGCTTTTTAATGAATTTGAATGAAAAATAAATTTCTAGTAATAAATAACTTTTTTTTCAAATAATGATCAGAACCTCCTTTATCAGATAGGGAGTAAAGGCGTGAAAAGCCAAGTTTTAAATAAAATAAAAAATATTATAGTTTTCGAAAGAATATAAAAATTATTCATTTTTTGACCGTATAGTTAGTGGAATGAAATTTGTTTAGAGTGAAATATATTGATGTACGATTTGACTAATTCTTCTGACTATGGGGAGCTGCATTTCCTTAGTACTGTCATATGACTAATTTATTAAACAAAACGTTGCTTAAAGAATTTTCTTTTGATCACAGTTTCATGTTCCAAGTATGCAATATAAAAGTTTCAAACTGTTGCTGTTGCTTCAAAGGCCTGAATGGCAGCATTCGTATTCCTTCGCCGAGCATTTCTGAATTGTAATCTAAAGAAACACACTGTGCGAAAAGTGAAGACAAAGTCGCTTCGAAATATTCAAGATACCTATCACGAATCCAGTTGTAAATATAAGAATGTAAATCGAAAGGAACATTTTATTTCTACTTCTGAGAGAAATTTTGGCACTCAATTTTGGATATTTTTTTTTTAAAAAAAATCTTGGATTTAACTTTTTATATTTCTATTCTTTTAAGATGCATAATTCGAATGTTATTTTGGGACATAAAAAAATTTGATTGTCTTGCATTTATTGTTAAAAAAAATATAACATTTCCAATTTTATTTCATTTCATATAATCACGTGCTCAAAGTTTTTTCTAGGTTTTATTTGCTGTAGTAATTAACTTATTCTTTAATCAGGTTTTGTAAATGCAATGGCAACACAATTTTTTTGAGATGCTCTTGCATAGAATCAATTTTTTTTCGCCTACGGATTTTTTTTTTTGACTCTAAAAACCTCATCTCCAAAACAACATGTTCTGACATGATAATGAATAAAAATTGTAAATATTCATAAAGAAATACATTTTAAAACCGTTTATGTCGTGCTCAGACAGGAAATTTGCACCTTCACTGTCTTAATTCAGATCCCCCTCTTGTTAGGGGGGAATAGGTTAGATGTCTTTAATTAACACTAAACCATTTCTCAAAATGTAAATGTTCTTGTAAATGTAAATGTGAAAGGGAACGCCTTTCACAGCAATCTTGATTCGAAATCTTCCCTTTACAAAGTAACAGGAAATACTGCTAGGTTCAAATTCTCATCGATATTTTTTTTTCATTATGAAAATAATTCCGATTAATTGTCAATCCGTTTATTTTTAGGATTAATAATTCCACCATGTGTCAATAATAACAAAGGTCAGGCTAACGGACTCCGTAGGTATTGATTTCACGCTGAATAGATCGCAAATGTAGGTTTAAAAAAATTTTTTTTTTATGTAGGTGTTCCCTATTAAGCATAACTCATTTAAATGAAGTATTGATTGGGGGTAGTTGAAGAAATGGTGTTAGTGATATGATGGATGGAAAAAAGGACAAGAATGCACCAATAGACTAGGAAAATTTTAAATAATGATTAGATCTTTCTGAATTGTTGTATAACATACTCAAAATCCATAGATATGCAAGAGAATATAAATAATGCAACTTTATTCTTAACTAGAAAATTCTTGCATATGAGTTGTGACGAAACAACGCGATGGGATTTTTCTTCTTCTATATTTAGTATCCAAAAAGGGGGGGCTAGTATTTTTCATGGCAGATTATGCAATTAGTTTTATATTGGGGAAAAAATGCGTACCAAGTTAGATCAACGAACTTGTGCAAAATTAATATGTAATATAAAATATTCTAAATGCAGATATTAAAGAGAATGTAATAATCATGAAAAAGAGGCCCGTAATGGATTTTATATTGGCAATTGGCATTTATTTCACAAATGTATTCACAGCCTTCTTTAATGGTCAGGGTACTTGAAATTAAACAAGGAAATTTTAAAATGAAAAGTATTAGATGAAAAATCGAATGCAAGGTATATTTTTACTAGATTTGCATTCTGGACGCAACAAAAACTATGAATATATATTATATGAATGTATAACTTATAAGTACGTGCAGTGTTATTTGGCATTTGTTGTATTATTTTGTTCAAATGTTGGTATACAAAATTCATGTTTAATTCAATTTTGTACTCAAAATTTGAATTATAATTTGTTAATATTTAAAACTGCATTATTAATATAAAGCACAATAATAGTTCATTACTATTAAGATACCTTTTTTGGTTGTGATCTGAATCCATTTTAAACCTATTAAGCTAATGAAACCTCGTCGACATAGAAGTACTGGGGGGGGGTGCAAGATGATGTTATGTAATGGGAGTGCATGGAGCGCTTTCGAAGTCGAAATCGTGCAACGAGAATCAATTTTTGATATTATACCGTTGAAGATATTTAAAACTTGCAATAATGACGGAAAAGATATTTTGTATTTAATAGCCTCTTTCTCAGTTTAGTCTCCAACCAAATTAGTTACTAAGGATTAGAAGCTTGTCACTACTCAGAAAGGATTGCAATAAGTTATTTCAAATTCTTTTTCTGTTATCCGTAGAAATAATTTTCCCTCGTTTTTTTTTTTAACGATTTTGTAATATTTGTCAACATTAATGCCGCATAGTAATGTAAGTTATATAGCTATATATAAAAATGCCATCCTTAATTGTGTCATTCGTCCTTCTAACTGTGTGAAATTTAGAAAAAAGGTCTATAGCTATACAAATAGCTTTGCTTTACTCGCCAAAAGAGTTTAATCTAGTCCTTTTTCACTTACTATTTCTATTTAAATAGATCAAGGATTGTAGTTATATATTCTTAATTGTTCTCCTTTTTTTTTCTGACTTTTGAATTTTCTAATATCTAAAGTATTAATTCTGTATCTTTCAGAAATTATTATATAAGCAGTTCCAAGAAACGAGTGGAAAATGTAAAATTTTTATTAAAATGTTTTTTTTCCCTCTCCTTGCTATTCTAAAGAATAATTAAAAAACACTTTTGATGGTTTGCATATCCCGAATCTTTTGAATTTTGCCGAGAAAAAGTTTCCCAGATTTTAGAATGTTCATTTACCCTGGTTGATGCAAAATTCCTTTTGGCGCTTATTCTGTTAAATATGAACAAAACTTCTTTTGCGAAGTTAAATCATTGGGAAATATTCTGGCAAATGAAAGTGCTGAAAATCTTGGGTTAAGTTTTTCATTAGAAGAGACCAAATGAAACATAATATGCTATTTTAATTTGATTATATTATAACGTCATCATTCTTTGTAAATGCCTGATATGAAAAGGTGAGCGAACAGAATAAAACACGGTAATTTTTTTTTAAATGTGAAATTTAAATTAATTATATTTTGATAACTTCAAAAATATTTTAGTATCAAAATAATTTTTATATCGTTTTAAAATTTCATAAGTAGTCGTTTTTTAGTCGATTTATTTCTTTACGATCGACTAAAAAAAGGGCTTTATTAAAACTTAATAACATTTTCAAAATTAATTTTCAGTCAAGTATTTCTTTTTTGCAGTTGTAATTATATTTAAATCAATTTTATTGTTACATTTGATCATTTATACGGCTGTACATTTACAAATTTGGTGCTTCATTTTAAAAGTTGCAAAAGTAGCATCGTCATGGGAATATTCATAATAGCCCGTTACTTCCTAGACAACTTGATATTCTTCCTTTTACATAATTTTAGGATGATTCACCATCTTCCTCCATTGTTTGATTAAAAAATTATACATATTGTCGTATTTTGTGAGGGTCATTAACTTGTTTTAAGAAGATTTGAATTCGATATCATCGACTGAGCGCGGTATTGAATACAGGTGTTACTTCCACTGAGGAGAGCAGTCGAGTTTCCGTGTGTGTACATTCATTACAAACAGAACTCGAGTGTGGAGGAAATCGCATTTTGTTTTCAAGTAAATTATGAATAACTTCTACTTCTTGTAAATAAGTATTTTGGGTTGGGAAAACTTTAATTTCATTTCTTACCTCTCATTTGTAAGTTAACTGATTTTTCGGAAAAAGGATATTAAAGAAAGCCGTGGTGATTCGGCAGGCTCATCCACCTTAAGTTATTAAAATTTGTTAAGTAACCAAATTGGTATTAACCTTTTTACACCAAAACCTATACTCTACAAACAAAAAAAGAATATTTTTAATTTTTTTTTAATTTCTTGCCTTGGAAATAAAAAAAAAAACGAATTCTTGTGCGTTAGGGATTGAAAAATCACTTCTCTTTTGTGTTTTACATTCAATAAAATACAAAAAATTTTATTAATTGAAGTAGCGAAGAACAGTTGAATGATTAATATTTTCAAAGTTTAAGCTTTGTGTTAATTTTCGCTTATGGATTTGTTTATTATCATTTGTGTGTTCAGTGTGATTAAAAAAATAAAAATCGATCATTCTCTTTACATTGCTCTCAGGAAAGCTGAACATCCGTTGCAATTCCAGTAGGTAGGGAGGGTGAAGAGATAAGCTGCGGTTACCCAATCCTTCTTTCATGACATCTACTTCGTTGCCTATCTGTATTTGATAATCGGTTTTATGGTCGGAAACCGGCGCTTGATAAAGGCACTTCTTACTGTTTACGTACAGTCGTAGTGGAACTGCGATAATCGGGTGGAATTTTTCCTTCGATTGGCCTCTACTGGTGGTTCCTTTGGTTGCATGAAATGATCGTCCGAACGCGGGATTTTGAATTTCCGTGTTCCCGAGCTCGAAAAACATATCTTCAACCTTAAATCTGTTTGACAATGATCCCAAGAAAAACTTTGAAGTAGACTGATGAAATTTAGAATAGGATTTTAAAATCAAGTTTGAAGATTTTTTGTCTATTCCAGGGTTTTTATCTCTTCAGTAGAAGTCTGTTTGTCCGGTTCTTTTAACGGTTGAATGCGATAACTGTAATGGAAGGACCATCAGTCTGTACTTACAAAAGCTTGCAACGCTATAACTCAATGGCAGAGTGCCGTAAATAAATTAAATTTGAAACTGAAATGCTGTCGCATCAAATTTTGGTTTCACTCGATTAGGAAAAAACGCGCCTAAATCATATTCATTTTTATTGGACCGTGAAAAGTTTTGGGGTGATTATTCCGGCTGGTGTGTTCAAATGATTTAATTGTTTATTTTTCAACAATTATAAAATATTTCATTTTTTTCTTGAATTAGGGAGTTTAATTGTTGAAATTATCTCTTCAAACGAGTTGGGAATGTTGTTGATTACTATTGATGGTGATTTTTAAGCCATCCAATAGCATCTGCCAATGTTGGCTTACAATAGCTTTTCGGCGTCTAATCTATATTCTTACTTTTCTAATCCGGTAGGAAAAATATGTTTTAAGTAAAATTTGTTCAACTCTAAAAAGTTTCCACAGAATTTTTAAATACATGTCAAAGTATTAAGATGTAAATTGAATGCTGCCGACAAATTCTGAAAATGAAAATACACTAGTAAATATATTTGCATACCTTGGTTCGGACGAATTATTGAATGTGACAGAAATTGGGTCTTTTCTGATAAATCGGACATGGCTCCAAGTTTGCTGTGCATGCTCCTTCATAACACTAGGAGGAGGAGATACCGAATTTCAAGGGCGATTATCAAAAATGCTTCAAATCCGATACAGTTGTATTTATAACTACTGTTTTTTTAACGATTAGTACTTCGTTTCATATTTTCTTTGAACTTTGTTATCCGCTTCAGAGCTTGATCTGCACTATTTCTGGGAAGCTATTCGACAATAAAAGAAATGTGCCTTGCTTAAGGGAAGAATTGTGGCCTGTGATGAGTGAATGCCGCCATAATACCCGAACGTATGATTGCATGACTGTATTTAGAATAGGACATAAAAAAAATTATTTAGCAGCTTTTCTCATCATGTGATAGGAAAATGCCGGGAAGAGACGCATTTTGACATGCATCCAAACGTTTTTTAAATTGGATATGCCTATTAAAAATAACTATACATAATAATGGCCATGATATAGGATCAGCGGATGCTAGTTGAACGATAAATTCAAAGCAAATCTTTCTAGTCCCATTTGTTATAATACCTCGTAGAGTTGGGTGAGACGACAAAAAATCGCCATATGCTTCAAGGTAACATTCAAAATCAAATGCTCTAAAATAATGGTCATGTCAAAAAGGAGCACTTTGATTAGCGGCGTCTCTGCAACAATTTGATATTCAGGCTTCAACAACCTTTCAGTCTCGGGATCTTCAGCCCTGGTGTGAAGATCTCTCTCTGAAATGCGGTTTTATGAATTCGACATGAAAAATATTACTTTTTTGAGCAGAAAATATTACCGCAGAATAATAATTCAAACAGCTTAAGTTCCAACTGCCAAAACTCGAGCCGAACCGTTTTCTTTTCAAGCAACCTTGGTAGCGGTGTGTGTGCTTTTGTCATGCAACGTTATTGGTTCCCTTATTTTTAGACACCCCTCCTTTGCTTATTACCCCTCACTTTGCACCCAGTAGACTACCCCCCCTTTCCCACTGAAAATAGTATCGTCCAGACAACTTGGAAATCAAAATTTTTTTCGCAAGAAAGTTGCTGAGAGGTTTAAAAAAATGCTCCGGTTGTTATTTACATCGTGTTTTAAGCCAGTTTTCACGCTTTTATTATGTACATGTTCATTTAATAAAATCTTTTTTCGAAATAACTATTGGGCGCTTTCTCTGTGTACACAGTTCTTAATAAAATGGAAATTACAAATCTGAAATTTTCGATTTTTTTTTGTACTTAATAGAATAAAATCAAACGATTTTGTTCATTTTTTTATGTATTTCTGTTCCGAAGAGTTTGCAGGATTATTTTATGAAAAATATTTAGCCCATCTGGTATTGAGAAGAGAAAAACCGTGGTGCATCTTAAATATATTATTACTTAATTTTAAAAGGGGGAGATTTGTCAAGATATTTGAAGCTTTATTGCTGATAACACCAGAATCCAGAGAAATCTGTGGAATAGAACTGTGAGCGAAAACAGTTTTAAAATATTATGAAATCAATAAATTTCAGTACTTTATAAAGCAATTTAAGTGTAAAAACGAGTCATAATTTCATTTATTTCGATATAGAGAACGATACTTCACATTGTTAGTGCTCTTATTCATTCATAAACAAGCTCTCGGCCCTTGGAAATGACTGCAGTTATTTTCTCAACTGTTCTACGCAAACATTCTCAACCATATCGGTTGTTAATCTTTTCCCATTCGCCTTGCGCCCGAGTCCAGAGGTGAAGACCATCCGAGGAGAAATTCCTCGATATAGGCCAATGACCGCATGTGGAAGCCCTTTTCAAAATATGTTAATGGCTCTTACTGATTTTTCATGAAGGAAGAGACTCAAACAACTTTTTTTTTTGGATGTTTTTACTCCTAACGGCATCCATTGCTAAGATTTACTGTATGCTATAATATGCTCTCCAATAATTGCTGGATTTTTATTGTTGCTACGGAATATCACAGACACGCAAAAAAAAAAAAAAAAAAAGGAGAATAACACCCTGAAATAATTATTTTCTCGAATCACATCATTGCCGGAAGTGAACGAATTTTTAGCACAATAAGGAGAAACTAAAACCAACTGTTCTAGCATGAATATAAAATTCACTGAAATGGCTCTTCATTACAAGAAAGAAAGAATAAATAAATAAATTTGATATAATAAAACTAAAAGCAATGAAACAAAATTGTTAATGCTTAACAAAATGCTTAACTTATTTGATAAACAAAATGTATTCAAATATGTCGTGTATATATATTTTTAATGATTTCTCTTGTATAATTTGTCAATAGTAAATGCTCCTAAAATAATTTTGGATAACGTTTAAAAATATTTGTTTTAACTAATTAAAATTCTTTGGAAACATCTATTTTTTTAAAAAAACTTTTGATATATTTTGACGTAGTCAAAATATATCATTAAAAAGTGCTTCGGATTATTTTGTAACCGATGTTGAACGGAAGTAGTTATTAATTCTCCAATCCTTACTGATTACTATTAAATTTGCACTTGCACAATTAATGTACAATGTCAAAAAGACAGTTTTAAATTAATCTTTTTTTTTTCTTTTGAAATGGATGTACTACTGAAAGGTTTGTTTTTTCCATTTTCTAAAGCTTAACTGATATGACTGTTAAAAAATTGTTTCAACGGAATTAACGGTTGTAGTTTCGCTAAAAGACCAATTGTAGCAGGAAAAGAAAGTTTAAAATCGTCGATTCGGCTAGGTATTTGAAATATTCTTATTTATGGTAACTCTTATTTTAATTGCTGGTGGAAAATCCCTTTTATTCCTTACACATGTATACAAGTTTGTTTGTTTTTCAATAGAAAATACAAAAAAAAAAGCCTCCTTGTTTATGGGACTTTATTTATGGAAGGGTTTGAATAATTTTTTTATTGATAAAAACGAAGCAATTATAAAAGTTAGTTGAAATAAATTAAATTGCTATTTAAGTTGTAAAAATTTGATATTTCGAATTAAGATTGCTTTTGAGAATTAAACTTACAAATAATTATGAACTTTTTCATGGTTGTGATAAAAATGGACTTGTCCACCCAGTGGGTCGGCAAGTTGAGTTTGATAAGATATGGTATACACGAGAGAGAATTTCTTCCTCCCTACCATCTTTGTACGTTAACTTCCTTTTTGGGTACCCACCCACCCTCTTTGTTCGCATCCGTCCCCCCTGCTTGTTCCGTTGCCTCAGTGAGGCCGAGGTGTAATGGACTGCGCGCTCGTGAATGAACCACGACCGAACTTTCTATGCCCCATTTTTCCCTCCCTTCCGATTTCAAACCTCTCTCCTCTGCACCCATTTTTGTTTCTTTTTCTGTTTTATTTTCATTTTTCCAACCGCGATTTCTGAATGGACGACTCGACATGGCGGGAATGCTCTGGTTGGTGGAAATCTCTTGGCGGTATTTGTCGCTCCTTTTTCTCCCCCTCCCGCCATCCTAGCGCCGACTGTTCCGCGGAGGTGATGGCAATGTGATTTCTCCGCGGTTTGATATTAAGGCGAGCATGTTGGATATTTATTCCACCTTTGCATCATGTTTAATTATTGTATTTGAATTCGACAGCGCTTATTTTTGGCGGAAATGGTGTATTTCCTCCTCGTTTTACCCTATCGGAACTAACCGATTTGTGGTTGGTAAAGAAGTTTTTTAGTGTTTAAGAAAGAACGACTGTTCAGTCGAAGAAACTGAAGATTTTATTGCTGATGAATTATTTAGTTGTATGATATCACGTATCGCCTGCATTGTGTTACGAATGTTCCATACATTCTTAAAGTATTTTCTGTCTCCCCTAAATCTATCGTACGTTGTATTATTCGTGCTGAATCAAGCAGTAAGTGTTCCGAAATATTCAGGACAGAAGTATTATCTTAATCAACTGAATAAAGATATCAAATTAATGTATTCTCTGGTTTTGAAGATAATCGCAGTTTTGGCTTTGTGTTCGAGATTATCATGTGCTCGATTAGAAATTGCTTATTATCATGCATACTATCAGAAAATGGCTTGCATTGCTGTAGTAATTGAACTTCGTATTCGAAGATAAAATGTTTATTATTTTGGCCATGATTTCGTTATGAAGTATCCTGCAAATAGAAAGAAACTGGAATATATTTTCAAATTGTCATATTTCCAAATTATTGGATCTGTTGTATGCGGGCACGTCTGAGGTTGTTATATGATAAAATATCATAATTATTTCAGCAGCTTTCATTCATTGACTGAGTCAGTAACGCGTGTTCTCTTATCCAGCACCGGATATTATCTCTTACCAAAAGGACTTAATTGCGATTTCCTTTGGGATGGATGCACTCTCCGACACACAGGAAGTGGCCGTTTACTTTTGGTGGGACCCTTGGCTCTCTGCAGTCGTGACACAAACCTCCTCTGTATGTACACCGCATGAGTCAGTTTCTCTGCCTCCGCAAACATCTGTCTACCATTCATAATGAATCGCATTCTGAACCCTCCCACATGTCTTTAGCTTACCATCATCACGGCAGACGACGATATTCGGTTGGTAGTGGTTCGCAGAATTCTCTACAGGCGGCGCCAGTGTTTTCCTCTTGCTTGGCATCCTGCCAAAGATGTCGGGTGGGTTCACGGAAAAAGATGGCAAGAGGGTGAGGAAGGGTAACTTTTTCTTCTCTAGCCTGGTACTGCAAATTGAACAGTGGTGCGAGAGGGGATCAGAAATTTTTTTAGAAGGATTTATTCAAGGACACTGTTGGGTGAACCCCTCTCAAAAGTCCCCTTTCTACGGCAACAACATCCGGTTTGGAGGAATGTCTCCTCAATGGGAAAGGAATGAGAATTTTTTCTTCCACATCTCATCTCTTGGTGAGTGTTGATTGATATAATTTTCTGTGTTTACCATCGTAGATAATGTTGTAAACATCAGTGTTTGGTCTACATTTTAACTATCCGTTTCAAATATATATTATACTGTATTTTTTGTAAAGTAATGCAATGACAAAGCGTTTCATGTATGTGATTTTTGTACAAATAATTTCTCGGTTTTTCTTTTTTTTCTCAGTATATATATTCCTTGCATTGTTTATCTACTATATTACAAGTTGAATGTTTTAACTTATTGAGTTCAACGATAATATTGTCGGAGCACCCGTTCTTAGAGCAAAGGACTATCTCCTTTGAGTGGCTGTTTAAGAGAATGACTTAGTAGAATGACATGAGCTACGTAGAGGCTTGTTCATATTACATTTGGTCTTTTTAAAGAATTTCTAATTGCTGTTTTTCAAAATAATTTACCATCCGCATATGAGATTATTTCACTGTTTAACTTTAAAATAACTATAATCAAAACATCCTTTGGTCTGAAAGTGTAAATTTTTTTTACATGTATTGTAATTTTAATAACCGGATAACTGCTTAAAAAAGTTTGTATCAATCGGAATGCGATATCAACTACTCTTCCAAGTTTCAAATCGGTTTGTTATTATTTAAAAAAATATTTGGGCCTTTTTCTCTTGTGTAATATGCTGTGTACAATTTCTATATTTTTTCGGTTGTTTCCCCCCATTTATAAAATTTGGCATGGAGAAATTCAGTTCATAAAATAAATAGGTATATTCTTTCAATAAATATTGTTGACTGAAGAAATAATCTTCAATACAATTTTATTGATAAATGGAATATAATTCTTTCCCAATCAGCATGAAATAATATTGAAAGTCACGTCATTTCTTTAATTGGTAAAATTTCTTGTTACTACTTTATTTTTCTTAATAATATTATAAGGTGATTAATTTTGGTGATTGTCTAGAAGTATATAAATCCAATAATTTAGAAATAAATATTACAGTTGTTTTCAGATTTTTAATATTCATGTATTAATTTCAGTGGAGCTTAATCGGTTATTTAAACAAATGAATTGCATAGATAATTTTAAAGATCTTATTGAATCAGTTTTGGTAATTATATGACTGTTTTCTTTAATTTCCTGCTTATTTCAAAATAATGTATACTTTGGTTTTATGGAAGTAGAAGATATATTTATAATTTTTTTTTATATTATAATATTTTGTGAGAGAAAGTAGGAAGAGGAAACTTGTTTTGTTGTATTTAAAACTTATTGAAATTCTTTGAATGCATGGATCAATGAAATTTCATTATATTGTTTCTACTTTTTTCTCTTTGCAGTGTTGAATTATTTTGTAGTTCATACTACATTGACATTTTATTGGAAGCCACTGTAAAAAGCCAAATCATTATATACTTAATTTTTTAAAATTTGATTTTATAACATTATAATTATTAGGGAATTCCCAGTTTTGCAAGTATTAGTTCATTAATTTTCTCAAAAGAAGAACAAATGTGTTTCAGATATTAATTATATGAATGTCATTCAAAATATTTTTGAATATCTGTAAATTTAATTTTAGAGATATTTTCTAAAGAATCAGTACCCAGAGCTTAGACAGCTTATAGAAACTTTAAATCTCTATAAATCCTTCAGTAATTGCACAATTTTCTAATGCAGCAATGCCATTCTTTCCATCAAAATGTTGCTTGAAACTTTTAATCTTTATTAAGACAAATATTTACTCTCTATTTTCTGCCTTGTAAAAAAAATTTAACTTTTAAAACAGAAGCAAAACAGTTTTTATTGTTATTATTACAGTTATTATTTATCAGATCATAATAAGTAAAAATTGAAAAAATAATATACTATAGTGAAATGATATTTATATATGGTTTGCATTCTTTCAATTCAAATGCTATTTTATGAAATAGTTATGATTATGCATTGCATTATAATTCATTACAGGTTTGAGTTCAGATCTAAGTTTATTTTAATTGTATTTTTGTACATTTAAGTTGTTATGATTTAGATAAAAGTATTAATTAAATTGGGAGAATAATAATAAAAAAGCTTTGGGCAAAATATCTTATTGTACTCTACAAAGTCATCTGAATTTTTCTTTTTATTATTCATTGTTTTTTATTTGTGTTTCATTGCACCATACACCTGTAATTTCATTTGTAACTTTAAATCATCCTTCTTTCATTATCTATTCTTTATAACCTTAATTTATAAAATGAAAAGTGTAAATACTGTATAAAACTTCAGGAACTCAGAATTTCAGAAATTCAGATTTTCTTCTACTTTTTTATATAAATTGTCTAATGATAATAGACTTTTACAGATAATAGAACTTGGAGCTAACTACTATTCCATAATACAAAACTGTGATAATACATGCTAAACATTTTATTCAATCAATTCCATTTAAATACCTAAATATCTTATTTGATTCTTTTTTACAAGGTTTTCTTTTTAGCATGGGGATGTTAATTATTAAATTTAATTTCAAGTGAAGAATATACTAATTATATATAAAATAAAGTTATCATTTTAGTTGAAAAATGATTTTCATTCACTTATAATCAACTTCCATCAAAATTAAGACACTTAATTTTTTACACCAGATTTGTTTTTCTTATTCTGAAATTTATTAATTCATCTTTTAAGGGAAACTTAGAGCATGAAAATTCTCATTTAACAGAATGTTGACTTATTAATGCTTCATATTCTTAACACGGAATGAATTATATTAAGGTATTTATAATATTATGCTTATTTTACTAACCTGGATTTTAAACTGCATGTAGTTCAAAATTTTTTTTAAATACACCATTATAATTAATATCTGAATGGGTAAAATATTGCCTTTCATTTATAAATCTCTTCTTTTCAAGTAAAGTTTTATTTTTAAATTTAATTTTTAGAATGTTCCAATTTAAAAGCATTGACAAAAATAGATGTTTTCTATTAGTACCTATTATTGCAAATTGTTTGCAATTATTTCGAAATACTAACCCATAGAATTTTGTCATTTTATGATGTCTTTGAATTAAAAGTGTTAAAAAAAAGCAGATTACTTTAATCTTGTAAAATCTATAATAAAAAATATAGAAATTGTGTGAAAAAAAAACGAATAATAAAAAAAAGATTGAAAATTACTCTAGAACAAGTGAATGAATATTTTTAGATTTGAAGATTATAAGGGTGTATATGAAGTTAAAAATTTTTATTGTTCAAAAATCTGAATTTTAAATTTACTCAGATGCCTTTTTTAATACAAATTTCTAGGTTACAGATTTTGCCTACTTTTCTTTTCTCCTCTCATATTCAGATTAATTTTAATTTTGGAGCTATGAATAAGAAAAGCAGAAGGCTTTGGCATTGATTTCATATGTATTAGTATGCCACATTAAAAAAAATGTGCAAAACGATGTATATTTTAAGAATTATGCCAACTGGTTCTTAAAATAATTGGAATGAATTTATTTCTTTTATTCAAAGCTCAAGTAAACATTTGGTCTGTATTTTGAAAGTAACTTCCTAAAAATTTCATTTCTTTTGTAATCTAAATTATCTTCAGCAGTTTAAATTTATTCAGAAAATTTGCAAAATGTTTTACCCTCTATGGAATTAATAAATATGATAATTAATTTTATGCTAATTTGTTCCAACAAGAAATGCATTTTATTGGATGGTATTGGTTATCACTGAGAAGAGATTCTCACTCATAATAATATAATACAAGATAATTCTGGCCTACATAATTAGGACCCTTGGCCCTAATCCCACCCTCCGTCCATTTTATTGGATATCAGTTTGTGAAAGGAAATCAATTTTTTAGCTGTAAATTAAAAGATAATAAGATTAAGAATTAGTTGTTGCATCTTTTTTTCAAGAGTTTTATATAAGGAAATATGTTGCTATTTCTTCTATAAACACTTTTACTGACTTATTCTGGTAAATTGAATATTCATTTTGTACTGTTATAACGATAATTCTTCTGTATTAATGTTTTTTATATCATAACTTGCCCAATAACGGAGCATTTTAATTCTATATGGTGTTGTTTGTTAAATACGATATAAAATAAAAACGTATGTTCTTAACTCATTAAATGGTCATCATAATTCCCTAAATGTCAGTTTTTACATCTTTGAATTTTTTTTGAAACTTAGCATTATCTCCTCCACTAACCTCCTTCGATTTTATTGAAGGATTTTTAAATTTGGCTATAGATTTTCCGGCACTTTTACTAGTTCATGAATCGGATACTGGTAAATCCTTTGAAAAGCCAGTGTCAGCTTCTTTGTCGCTTGGGGAAGATAAAAAGACTGGTCCTTATTTTAATAGTATATGTGTTGGTGAGTGAAGATGGGTCTGATGTTTGTGCAGAAGTTATGTGTTTAGTGTTTCAAGAAGGTTTAAATATCTTGCCCTAACATCTACTGAACATTAATTCAATGAATCCACTTCTTTCAGGTTATTTGAAAAGAACTAATATTTTATTTACTTAGCATTAGCAACTAGAATCATTCTTACCGAAATACCGTCCTTTGCATATGTTGGTACCCTTTTGGTTGTTTGGTACCCTTTCTGGCAGTTATCGTTCTTGGCTTCTCACTCTTTGGCAACCTAGTTTCTTCATCATTGTAAATATGTTCACGGAATGTCTTTCTATATTGTGTCTGTTGAAGCTCATAATTTTCCCCAGTCCTCCAAGTGCTTGCAGAATGGAAAGACCCATTAAAAAATGGATGTCTACGTCGCATCCACTCCAGGCCACTGGAAGAATAATAATTTTTTAGTGATGCCAATTTATTGAAACCATATTGATTTGTTACAATTTTCCTTTATTAGCAGTACTCGTTTAACATAGAATCTTTGAAATGTCATGAAATTGATTCCGCAATAATCAGCCGCCTTGCACTGAGCACGGCATCGCTACTTCCTCTGCCTCCAAATGTATCCTGATCTCCTCTTCCATTTATTGTTCCTCATGCCATTTTGAAAAAGAAGCCTATTTTGAAAATTGCTACTTATTCAGGATTAGTTGCAACAAATAGCTGAATCAGAACTGTAAATAATACGTGCGAGCGGTACAGAACTTTTAAACGTGGCTTCACTTTCTTTCCTGAAATTCGGACCTTCTTATTTTTCCTAACCCAGATAACCAGACACTAATAAAAAATTAAAATTTGGAAGAAAGTTGTTTTCACAAACAATTGTTTTTTCTAATAGTTTCATGCAGGTTTAAAAACCTTCGGTGAAATTATTAGAACTACCTCTCAAAAAAGAGACATGAGAATTGAACGATGAAATCCGAATTTATCAATTTAACCCAACGCAACTAGCCCCGATCTTGCTTACTGATTGGAAATAATCTTGTATTGGGAAGGAAATTATGAGACATTCTACCGTATTTCTTGCGACTGGCTCTGTAGAACTTTGCGGTCGCATATAAATTTTTAGACTTCCAAGTGGCCTTGGGAAAACAATGGACACTGTCGTGACTTTAATAAATGTTCATATTATAAGCATTTCAAGTAATTATAAGTAATTTCAAAATAAATATATTTAAGATAAAATAATTTAAAAGTTGTTTCATTTAATATT
This sequence comes from Argiope argentata, assembly GCA_026289955.1. Taxonomy (NCBI): domain Eukaryota; kingdom Metazoa; phylum Arthropoda; class Arachnida; order Araneae; family Araneidae; genus Argiope; species Argiope argentata. The sequence goes on along the minus strand of JAOUZG010032936.1, from coordinate 3,671,684 downwards.
ACAAATATTTTACAACTCAACTTGTATTGAAAGGATTTTTGTAATAGAAAAGAAGATTTATGTTTTATGTGAATGGCAACGTTGTGAATAAACAAATGAAATAGATGTCAAGTCATGTGTGGTTGTGAATTAATTTAACTAACCTGTTTTATTATAATTTGGACAAAACAGACACCGAGAAAGTCATTTTGTTGGAAACTCCTGAAAACCTTGACTTGCCGAAATTCCGCCGAAGCAGTAATATAATCAGTAGATCTACAATATATGGGCATTTATTGTTCGCATTTACACGTTTTAGATGCTTAATTGATTTATTGTTTTCAGCACTTAGTCATCCAAGTATTTTTAAGTATGCTTTTTTCACATTTTCAATCAATCGTTGCTTACGTTCTACATCAAAAAAATATCCTGGTATAAAATTCTGCCTTCTTTCAAATGTTGCGCTTTGTAAAACATTAAAATGGGAATCAATATTTACCAATTGTCTTTTTGCGGATGTTGTAATAAATTAAAAATGAAGCGAATCTATTTATACGTTTCTGCGCTATTTTTCTACCCCGTTTGTATGATCGGTAATCACTTTTTATCGACAACTGCATCATGTTGTCCGTTTTATTTATTTTCTAGCCAATATACTCGATTTTTCGCTATTTTTTTGGGCTGTTTTAAGAATATATTTTTAATGTTAAATATACTTTCATATGAAATATATACAACTGTTAATTTAAAAAAATAATAAAATAAGAATGTTATCTACATTAAACCATTTTTAAATTTGATAATGTCCGCAAAAATTAAACGGATTTTGAAAGCAGTCAAGCTTATTTTTTTTATCACTTATTAATTTTTTGATAAAAGCTATGGTTAAAAGTGTAAGTTGTAAAACGCTTTCTAAGTAAATTTAATTTCTTAAAAAATATCTAACACTTCCATTTTATTGGAATGGCAGTGCTGAAGTTAAAACGATCCTTTGTATGGAAGCATAGTTTTAACTCTTAAAAAATAGTCCTTGTAGCTAAATCTTTCTTTATGCATCTTAGTGCTTACGAGCAATATTTCTGTTAATATTTTCTCTGATGTTTTCAATCTATTAGTTCATTATTTTTTATTAATAGATTGTAATGATGATTATGACCCTTTTTTCCAATTGTCTAATCATATTTGTTCCCCTGAGTACTGTGTGAGACTATAACAGTTGAACGGCCATGGGGGAGTGTTCCTGCTCTTTATGTCTAATCATATTTTCAACAAAATAAAGCTGATAACCACGATCTATAATTAATTAAGATTTCGATAATAAATCTGAAGTATGTTCATTTACTTTGTCCGAAAGGAGATGTGAAATGTTTATTAGTTTTATTATGCTCATCTGCAAGAATTCCTAACTAAACTACATGCCATGTTAACTTTTATTGTATTATTATCGAATTTTTTTTGTCATTCATTATTAAATGTCGGGGCCATTTTTGTTTTGTCTCTTTTTTTCCTATCACCCGTTGAATTGAACTCAAGTTTCTTATAAAAAGCCGGCATACATCTAAAATTTTTTTAAAAAAAATACTTTTTATTAAATTATATCTTTTATTTAAGAAATCAACTCATTCCACTATTTAATTCAACATGTTAGTCTTCTAATGAATGCAAACAATGTATAATGTGCGGAAATTTGAAAAGCATTTGCTATATTTGTAGAGTTTATATAGAAATATTTAAAGATACGGCCCTTTAATCAATCAATTTCTTTTTCCGTAAGGAAATATCTTGAAAGTTTATGGATCGAAAAACTTACGAAGCCCCCTCCCTCTCTTAAATGCTCATATTTGGATGCATTGTATTCAGTCTGGTAAATTTATTCATATTTACTTGTTATTATAATGAATTAAATCGGAATTAGAAATACATAGTTTATAATATCATGCATGTTTGTTTTAATTAATTTCTTGGTTATCTTATAGATGCAGTATATTTTTTTGCTTTGTATAAGTTATTTAATTCTCTAAAATTGAAACCAGGTTTATTTTGATCTTATTTTAAAGTCTCAGAGTTCTTTTATAAATATCAGGTAGATTTCTTTCGAATTGAAATTTATATGTATTTGAATAATTGTCAGTATTTAAATATAATTCAACTCGGAATCAGTTTAGCAACAGACAATTAAATATTCATTCTTATTTTTATGTAGTGTGTTTGTATGCTGGCATTGATGCTATAAATATTAAAAAATTTGCCCCGAAATTTGTGGAAATCATTTTAAACATTCGAAGTCCCTTCAGAAAAGCTATATTTTCCCTTCTAACAGGCAAATAATCATATTTGATAATGTCCTATAAAATGATTATTATATCTCAGCTCCATTTGTCTTCAGATCTAATGGTATAGTTTTTTTTTCTTTGTTCCAGTGAGTGTAAATATAAGCTTGTCATCTTGGATAGCATAAAGACATTTTTAAGAACATCAACATTAGGACATTATCATTTTTACTTAAGTTAAAGTTAGTTTGGCATTCCGAAATAAAAATTACATGGTCAAAAAAAATGATATTGTTCAAATCCCCCCCCCCCTTTTCTCTTTTCTTTTTTTGTAGAATTTTATATTTTACTAATAATTGTATTCCACGTATTTTAGTAAAATTCCACGTGTATTCTTCATAAAATTCAGTTTTTAGCTTTATTTTAAAAGTATATAAATGCTGTTAATAATAATTTAATTTTTCGGTTTATAATATTTCAATCAATTATGAAGTTTAAATTTTAGATAGACCTTTTGTTCTACAAATTATCTTGACACTACAACTTTTAAATAAATAAGTTGTTATATCTTTTGAAATCAAATCTTGCCAATTTATTAAGTTTTGAATATTACAATATCAGAAGGATTAACATTTTCTTAAACTAGACCAATCACTCTTGAGAAATTTTAGAATAGGAACGAGGATTTTACTTTGGACGGTCGATGAAGTGATCTAATATCATTCATTTATATGGAATAGTGATATTGAAATTTTCATAAATCAGCGAGCTGTAGAAATTGATGTATTTTATTATGTTGCAAATCTTCTTTGTTTAGGATATTCAATTCGGAAGAATATTTTGTTAAATATGATTCACAGGGCAGAGAATAAATGTAAAAATTTTAAACTCGAAATTATTCAGCATTTATTGACTGAGTTTACCTGACGCATAATTATTCATTACATTATTAAAACATTGCTATAATGGAAATTATTTTTTTAAATTTTAAGATAATTTGAAAAATATTTTCTTATTTCATCACGGGAAAATGTTAAAATTTAGTTTAATTAAATAAAAATCGTATACATTTCACCCTCTAAACTATATATGTGGGAAGTTCGGTAACTATAGATCAAATGGTCTGGTCTCTAGAACAAAAGTAAACACACACTGACACATTCATTTAATAATAAATCTAAGAGAAATTCCAGGAACTTATTTTCCCGGAATCGATATTTTACTTAAATGGCGGAGGGAAAGGTTTAAACGTTTTATAGGAAGGAAACGTTTTTATAAAATAGTGAGATTCACATTTTTATAAATCAGTAAATTTCAATGATTGGTTTAGTTTATTTAAGTACAACTTTTTCTTTTAAAAATATTAGTGCTTCAAGAATATTTCATTAAATATGACTCATGGAGCAGAGTAACTTTTTTTTTAAATTCTTCATTCATCAAAGCATTTATTTACCCAAATTACATAAAATGTTATTTTTTTCATTTAGACCATTTTAATTGTAATACTAAACAGTATTTATGCCTATTAATAAAGACAAATTGGCCATTGGGTCCAGATTGGAATGGATATTCTGCATGAATTAAAGCATTATTGCTTTCATGAAGTTGCTTTGTTGAATTAATATAGATACTGTGAACAAATCTTAAATTTTTTTTATCTAGTTTATTTTTTTAGAAAATATTTATTTCATTTGAAAGAATCACGTGCTGAAAATTATATATTTCTGTTTTCAATTTTCAGTAATAATTAACTTCCGAGCCTTTATTGATGTGTTGGCAACATGCTGATAAAAGAATGTTTTGCTGTTATCGCAAAAAAGCGTGTAAATATCGCTTAATTTTTAATTAGTTAAAATTCTAATGACATATTTTGTGAATCTAAACCATTCTCGATTCCACTCGAGAATGGTTTAGATTCACAAAATTTTATAAAACAAACATAGACAAAAACACACACACAAAAAAAAATTTCATAAAAATCGGTCCACCTATTTTGCGAGGAGTTCAGTCAAATACACACACAGAAGAATTTTATATATAAAATATAGTATTAATGTTCGAATTAGGGGAAAAAAGAAGTCACTTTTTACTGAATGATACTTCAGAATTCTGAAACTTTTTAGTCTTGATCTAATAATTTCTTCCATGAAAAAAGTAGATTTTTTGTATTGGAAATATTTATCTCGTAATACTATGTTTGTTTATAAATTGCCGAAAAACTTTTTAATCACTTTTTAAAAACGATTTCGGAGTATTATAAATATGATTATAATTTTATTATGGAGATAAAAGTTTATATTCTAGGAAGACCGATTTTCAGAATAGATTTCCACGAAACATTGGTTGTTGTAATTAATTTAACAAAATAATTTTAATAATTTTTTAACAAATTATTTTTATATAATTTAACAAAATAATTTTAGCTAGCTCATCTTTGTGTATATTGGCCAGCATGAAAAGGATTCACTTTGTGCTTGTTTGAATATGTTTACTACGTCAAAAATGTCACAACTATCACTATATATTTTAGAGGATCAGAAAAAATAGAAAACTTTTACTAATTCAAAAATTTATTATGTGCATAACATGTTCGTTTAAAAATGTTGGATACCAGCCACTAATTATAATAAATAATATCCCTTGAATAATTTATAGAAACTAAATTTTTTTGGCAGTTTTTTAAAAATCTGACGGAAAATAATGTATAAAAATGAGTTTTCTGTTTGTTTCAGAATTAGTATTTTAATTTTTCCGGAACTTTGAACCTGTCCAGTCTAGTTTTTTCTGATGTAGTCTAAAATTATATTTAATTATTTCTCGGCCGATTAATTTTCAGTCTGTCTTTTTTTTCTTCTTCCATTTACATTATGTTCATTTGTTTTCCGTTTAATTGTTTGTCTTAGTTATCATTTGTCAGTTAATTGCTTTAATTAGTCTGACTTATACCGGCTCCAGTAGAAGTATAGATATTTAAAGCAGTATTATAAAATATTTGCTCGTCTCCACAAAATGAGCTTGTCCTTGAATGTGAATAAATTTGGGCATTCGTATGATGCAGAACCGCCACACTTCTCGGATCAAAGAATCTTAATATCTGTTCCTTTCGATCAATAATCATTCAGGGCTCCAGTATAGAGCTTACAAAAATATCAAGTAGGAGTAAAAGGGGGCAGGGTGTAAGGAATCCTGTCCTCAATTTTTGTAATTGTATTTACCTAAATGTTGCGAAATAGGTCGGTGCGATGAGTTCTTTAAATATTGCAATTGATGATCCAAGTGTCATCAATTGGGAAAAGTCGAGGGTGTGGATGAACGCAAAGGTTGCTCGAATGTTTTAAGTCGCCAAGGCTTTCACCATGTTAGCGAGTCTCGTATCATAATGTAGTGAGAGAATATTGTATACTAACAGGAATTCTTCGCATTTGGCAGAAACGCGCATGTAGGTTTGAACTTCGTTTGTCAGTTCATGGCGGCATTCTTCAAAAGCTGAGCCGTCGTCCAACCAGAAACGAGCCTACCTTTTTACCTTGCCCCTCTCTGCTGTAGGGAGAGACGTGCAGGTATTTCGCGAAAAATTCGTTCTCTCCCGAGGATGAAATACCGCATTAGGTCAGTGGCCTCGCATTCTCTTCTGACTTTCTCATGATCGCGTTTTGGAGAAGCCTGGCGGAATATTGCACTTATTCATTTAGAGCTTCTTACAATGTCGAACGTTCTTTCGATTGGAGAATTGTTCCAGTAGTGTTTAAATTCTAGAAATGGAGTCAGGCGACAAGAAACATGCCTTTAGATTCAACGTGTCCGATGGCTAGTCAGATTTTCAAAACTTAATTCTGCAGTCCTTAATAGTGGAGGAGGAGTGGAAGAAATTATTGTACTAAACGCTAAAAATTGGTTAATTAAATGAAATTAAAAAAAATGTAACAATAACAGACGTTGGAACATAGATTATATAACTTTGGTACTTTGTTTTCTTTTGAGGCTAATGCATCCGCATTGGTCATATACAATAAGTTTCATATTGAGGTTTACGTGAACTCGAATAGTAATTTAAAAAAAAAAAAGATTTTTCTTTGACTTTTTTATACAAAAAAAATTGCAAAAATGGGGTTAAAAATTCTAGTTTGGGTAATGTTTCAATCCAAGAAATTTGGTGTGCTTTCTTGTGGTCTGGTCATTTTAAATGCGTAATAATAGGTTGCAATTTAAAACTATTTCTGGCTATTAAAACTATTTTTAAAAAATTAAAACGACTTTATATTTAGTTTTGTTTGACTACCTAGTTTTGAATCTCAGTACTACTAATTAACAGCATTTCCATGCTAACATCCCGTGTTAGTTTTTCAATTGTTAAATCCGTGTACCATATTTTATTCACACAGTTTTCTGCGTTTAATTTTGCTTTCTTCTGTATGAATTACGCATTATTTATTAGAAATCAGCAAAATTCGTGTAAAGTCTATACCATATTTTACTTGTCTAACTTGAGTGATTGTACTCTTGACAGAATGTCAAAAACTTTCATCTGAAAAAATTTAGGGATGTCTGAAGCATGATATTTGTAGAATTCTGGAGTTCGGATTTTTTTTTGACGACTGCAATACTTTCTCTGTATTTCGCATAAAAGGGGGAGGGAAATGAAAAGTGTATCCTTTTGGTTAGTTTGACTTGTGAAGAACTTAAGCATTCAACAACATTTCAGTTTTATTGAATTTTCGTTTCGTCGCACTTGTCCCTGACCTTCTGTGGAAGAACGGGGGTAAAAGTTTTGTAAATAGTTAGAATTGTATAAACTAAAAAATGAAAATCCTGATAGGTGCGCATTTGAAGTCAGCATGCTCAACATTCCACTCATCCTTTTCATTCCCTCCCTTTGAGGGGGAAGAATTACTATTTAACCTGTTTTCTGTGTGTTGTTCTGCCCGAGGGAAAGACCTTTTCTTTCAGTGGTCATGGGAAACTGCGAATACTCTTCACCTGATTGGTCGAGAGTGTGAACATTTCTACACCCCCAAGAACCAGTTTTCAACCGAAATTCATTCACTCTGGGGCCAGGGAGAGTAAATTCCATTTCGTGAATCGTTCAATTGCATTGCATCCTCCATTCTCCCCTCCCCTTCCCTAATCGTGAAGCTGAAAATAAATTTTTGTGCGTTTATTTGAAATTGATGCGCGTGTGCGTTTATGTGAAATTTGACGTTGTTGAAAAAAAAAATCAGCATTTTGGGTTATTTTTTTTCAATAATTATTATTGCTATTTTCTTTCCTGAAATTGATAAATATTTTTCAAGTTGAAATAAGTTTTATCATGACAAAAAAAATGAACGCAGCAATAGTGTTGCGTTTTTATATTGAAGAGTTAGTCTCAAGATTAAAGGAACAATTAGAGACATCCTTCACCCATTCAAAAATGAAGTGGTTTGGTTAGTTGTTTCTCAGACATTTTCGACTCTTAAGTCCTGAATGAATGAATGAATGAAATATTTCACTTAATTCGATTATTAATGATTTTATTGAAGTTTTTTTTGTCTGAGTGCTGAAAATCTCCGAAACCCAACCATAATTATGATGGTTGCCTAATTTTTTAAATAATTGATTAATTCTTTAAATCAAAGAGTCTTGCTAATTAAGTAGCCTTTTATTGACTTGAAAGGTGGAAGGCGCGTGGGTAAAGAACGGAAACATGAACAGGAAAAATAAGCAATATTCAATGCATTATAATTCTTTAGCTGAAAGGATTTCTCTTGCCGCACATTGGAATGTAGCAAGCTGTGGCTTTTTGGTGGGTTGGCCGAGTTCGGGATTCTTGTGGTCTAAGTCTTTGTCCTTCATTTCGACGGTTCATCAAATTAATAAAAAAGTCAAATGACACCCTCCGGCATGGATAAGTTACAACTTCATAAAATGATTTGTTATATTTGACTTAACCCAGAATGAAGTATATCGAAAATATAAATAATTACGTGCATTAATTTTGTTTCGTGTTCGTTTCAGTTGATATATATGCCGTTTTTGTGATTTTAATCTCATTCCTGAAGAATTACATTAAAATCAGACTTAAAAATTAGCTCTACTTCCCCCCTCGTTTAGCAAATGAAACCGCACTAACAGTATTGCAACCGATTGGCTTTCCTTCTTACTTAGCCCAATGTTTGGTGGTAATCTGTGATACTTTTCAGCTTTTTATTTCATTTTTTCAGATGCATGGAAGAAAATTTCAGTAGTCATGAAGTGAAATACTTGCAGAGTGTAAAACTTACCATTATTGTAATCATTTAAACCTCCCAAACCACTAGCAAGTAGTATTACTTTTACAAATCTGCATTAGTTAATAATATAATTTTAATATCCACTCGGTGGGTCACGCGATCTGGCATCATCTTCCAAGGGAAGAAATGTCGCTTCATTCGACACATTTTTTCTGTTCTCCTTAATGGTGAACAGTTAGCTCTTGTGGACCATGATAAATATTTTCGCTTATGGAATTTCTTAAAATTCTCCACAATAAAAGAATGAAAAAAAAAAAGGATTTTGGAACGGTGGGGTAAAATTACTGCATTAACATGATTAGTCCCTTTCCACGTCTTATATTTGCAACCATTATGAGTATGGTCTTCGGAATGTGAGAGTCCTTATTCGCTGGCTAGATCGAAGTTTCCTCGTCATCACGTCGCACAACGGATCAGTAGCTGCTGCGTTTGCGCTCGGTGTGGCAACTGACTTTACCCTTTGGCCCACGGAGGGTAGCTGTTGGTGTAGGCGTTGGTTCATCGGCCAAAAATTCCCTTCTCCGATAGTTGATGATAAGCGGCTCACTTCCTCGTGGTTTTCAGAGCGACATGGACTCTGCGGCGCCAAGCTCCTTCGGTTCTCACAGACAAGTCTTCCCGTAAACTGACTTGATTACAGTTCACATCTACTCTTTTCCAATCCAAGGGGTGAAGTTTACGAATTTGTACATCGGAGGCACGTGAATAGGAACGGAAATCGCGCTTGCATTATTGCACAGAAAGTTCATCTTTTTCCTGTCCCATGTCTTGTCTTTCCTTTATAATCAATTTAACTATTAACAAATTGTAAAATAAGAATTCCTAATTTGCGGTCCGGTGACAAGAAATGAAAAATAATTAACTGAAGCTCAGTAAATTTTCGAATAATTTATTAATTTTGCGAAATTTGATTAAGCAGTGCCTGAACATTGGGCTACTTACTTAATTTTATCTTAACAAATAAGAAACATGCTAAGTATTGTTTAAAAATCGAATACCTGATAAGTTATGCCATTTATATGTATAATCAGCGTTGCCTATTTAGCCTAATCAAATCAAATTAAAATGATTTATTTACTTGTATATTTTATTAAACAAGGGTTTAAAGAAAATTAAATATAGAAATCGAGGAACTAGATTCACTAGATTGAAAACCCTTCTTAAATAAATCTTAAATTCGACTTTCTATTCAAACGGATGTGACTGGGAGCATTTAGATATTAAATAAAGAAAAATGAAATATTCAAAATCGATTATATATAATTTTAAAAAACACTAAAAGTAAGGAGTGAAGCACTTTCATCATAATATAAGTTATAATGGTTACATGGTGGTGATTGTAAGAAATCACTCTCTTGATACCAATTTCTTTCAATACTTATTATTCATAAGATTCGATTTATTCATAAAAATCGAAATATAGGAATTCATTTCTTAACTGAGCAAATTATAGTAAATATTAAGAGTTTCATTTTAAAATTTAGAGTAGCTACATTAAAAAAAAAAAAGAAAGAAATCGCACCCAAACAATGAAGCCGCATTCAGGCAAATTTTTCACTTAAACATTTTAATTCAGTGATGAGAAAGAATACTGTCAACTTTTCAGAGTGCGAAAGTTAGTTAAATATTCAAATAATTTTTTTGAATAATTTCGGAGCAGTTACAAAATTCGATCAATACAATTTTTGCCCAGTATTTCAATTAATTATTAATATATGTCGCTAAATGCATCAATGTTAATGTGAACTACGTTACCATATTTTTTTTGTCAATGTTTTTTTGAATCAAGTTTTCATTTGCTTCAAAGTAGCAATTTAATGATAAGCAAGCAAAAGTAATTTCGTCAAACGGTGGCGAGACAAGTGAAGGCTTCGGAAGGAAATGGAAAATAATGTGTTCTTAGAGTGTCCGCATGTACCTAAAAGGAGGGAAAAAAGTTTCGGCTATTATCACAGAAACTTTGGAGGAAAACGTTTAAAAAAATTACACAATTGTGAATTACTCTTTTAAAGATAGTTTTTATTTTGCGTAATTTTTCTTTGTTATTGATTGTTTCGAAAAATAAGTACAAATCATTTTAAAGACAGAAAATTTATGAGTACTCCTTAATAACTGGTATGCATTAGATGACAGAAGTTGCTCTTTCATGTCAGTTTTCGGAATTTTGATTTATTGATAAAACGATTCTATACTTTTTAAAAAGAAATTTCTCTCATTTGATTACATATCATTTGGCATCGTTTTTAATGGTACTAAAATAGAAATTTAATGTGGTCCGGAAAGCAAACGCAGACCAATTGCTCATAGGGGTAAAAAAAGTATAATTTTTGCAATTCAATGAAACAAATATTCAACTATAGCAGCGGCTCCAGGCAATGAAAAACAACTGACATTTTATCTGTTTTCGTAAAAGATAATGACTGAAAATGGGTTTTTACGTCGCAAAAAAATGTCCTTCGTATATCAACTAAATTTTACCTTTTCAGCGAAATAAGTTTTATTTTTGTGCAAACTTTACAAATCATTATTAATTTAAAAAAGATTAGCTTGAACGAATTTATAATAAAATATATAGGTAGACCTTTGCTTAGCAATTGTGAAGACTGAACTACTTTATCCATTCTCCCATATTGCCCCCTTTATATTAATATTTATCTAATTTCATTAATTTTTATTTTTAAGTGGTGATTTTATGATGTTATAAAGAAGTCCACCGCTCACTCTAACGAAGGCTGGGAGAAATCTTTCTGAGACAAATCAGTTAGTTATTTTATTGTTGACTAATAAAAATACATTTGGAAAGCTATTGTTAAAGTACATGGCAAAGGAGGAAACTTTGGATGAATATTTAGTTTATTTTCACGTCGTTTGATAACAGAAAAAAAAGTTTAAATTGTTCCAAAATTAAAACTGAAATATTAAAAATTTATGTTGCTAATATTAAAATTTTTTGAAACTTCTCAACGGCTTTTAAAATCGTCTGTTTCGATTATTTTTCTTAATTAAAAGCAATTAATTTTAATTAGAAAGACAGTGAAAGCATTTTCCAAATTCTGAAACCTGGTACCGACTTAACTGTATACATTTGGTGACGGAACTTGCTCTTTTCTTTCACGTCATTTTGCGGAATTTTGATTTATTGATCAAACGATTATTCCGCTATATTTATAAAATCTTCTGAAATTAATGAATATACGGTAATAAATTACTTTATTTTAAATTTGTTTAAAATTTCGCCTATGAGAATAGTTATCGTATAAATCGGTTAATTCAGTTTTGTCCGTTTGAGACTTTAGTCTTGCATCAATTGTTTATCCATTTTGCTTACGAAATAAAGTAGAACTGTACGATTTTTGTGTAAAATTCGAGGTAAAGAATAGTTAAAATTAGTTAGCAAACTGAAATTCGAAATAAAATAATTTTATGAATCAAATTGAATATAATGTTTTCTGTATTCATATTTATTGAAAAGCATTGTGAGTGGCATCTCCTGTTATTATGCTTCTTGTTTCCTGCGATGTTCATGAAAGCGTTGACGTGTCTGCATTTCGTATTTCAGTGCGGAGCAAAATCTTTTATTTATAAACACCTTCTGCCCCCGAAAGTGACCGCGATGCCTGGGAGCGTTTCACTCTCTCACTCGCGCTCTGTGCTCTGTTTTTCAGTTGTTCTCTTATTTGTGGGTTTAAGTATCCGAATGTAAATGAGCCTTTCGCGTCATTCATTAGAAATAACAGAAAATTCATAGGTGGTTTCTATGCTAGATAAATTCAAACCTATTTTCATGAAATAATGCTTCAAAACATAGGAAAATATTTATTGAAAATTTTGTCACCATGAATAAAGATATTTTTTATTTCTTTTACAGATGATATTCGCAAATATGTTTTATATATTTTTAAATATAACTTTTGTAAAAATTGCTTACATCATACAAATTATTTATGCAATAAGTTGTTTTCAGAGGGGAGAAAAGGAATTTTTTCAGACACTCAAATAATAATAATAATAATAAAAAAAACCGAGTATACTATATAGAAATTACATGCCACTTTTGTATGTTTAATTAAATAAGACTGATCTGAAAACTCTTTAGTAACTCAATTCACTTTTCAATTATTCCCTAGTTTTGTTGTAGAATATATATTTTTCTCTCGGAATTGGTCCCCTCTCCGCTATCTTGTCTTTTTCAATTCCTACTATTAGCTCACACTCCATCTTGTTCATATTTTCAAGCGTTAATAAAATACTTCATCCAATCAAGTTCAAGTAATTTTTTTAAAACTTGTAGTGGATGACATTTGATTTTAATACAGTTTTTTCAAATATTAATTCCTTAATTTTTTATTAATTAATCAAAAACTTTCTTTCTCGCCAAAAAGCATCACTTCCCCGCCGCCAAATAAGTAACGAAGTCAGTTTGTTTTTTCCGCACACTATTGAGGTTAGGCTTAACATGTTTTCGACCGATTATTTTAAACGATTCTGTGTAATTTCATAATGTTTGCATTTTAAATGCAAACATTGTTAATTTATCGATTTTTTTCCGATTCATTTTGAAGTTGTTTCGAGTTAAATGATACAGAGTTAGAAAATTAAAATTTTCTAGTATTGCGTACCCCAGCTGGTATAGAAAAATAATACATTTTGCGTTGTGACAATTGGCTTTGAGAATTAATGCTAGTATAATTTTTTGATCAATTTTTTATAGTAATTGTAATTGTCAAGCCGGGATAGTTTGGTTGGTATGATGTTGGATTCGCATCACATGCGTTGCAAGCTTCGAACACCATATATAGAAAGCAAATTGCCAGGAAAATAGCTTTCTATTTTGCCGTTTAACATTGTGATTCTGTCATATTTATATACATATTTATATTAATTGTAATTACTTTAATAAAAGTAACTAAAATAAAAAATTTCTTTAACCTAAGGAATTAATTAAAAAACGTTTTTATATTACTTGTTTTTCTTGAGTAGGTATGTATTCTCAAAAAATTATTAAATATTCAAAGAAATTTACTTATAGTTTGCATCTAGATAATACTTTTCTCTTTTTCTCCCTCCATCCCATCCATGATCTTCTTGAATTTTGATCTTGCATTTAATAAGGAAACTTATTTGAATATTTGTTAGTAATCTATTTTTACATAACATGTATATGCCTGAAGCTACTTTTCTTCACTGATAAACAAATGATTAAAGAAATTTGATATTCAATGTATAATAAAGACAGAATAAAAATTATTGGTGGAAGTATTTTAAAACTATTTTTATTTCATACTAGAAAATGGAGTAAATATTTTAAATTAAAAGATCTTTATCAAATTTTCAACTCTTGTACTGGAGCCTTTTTGATTATGCCTCTGAACAAGTTTTAGATTAGACATTTGTAATTATCCTTCAAACTTTATTCCTATTTAAATGCCTTTAACGAACTAAATGTTTCTTTGCTTCAGTATTGCATATATAGTTCAATCGTTTCTTTTGTCCATTGTTGGCCTCTGATAATGTTTATCGACTTCGATTGTCAATTATTATTTTGCATAAAATGCTATTTCAATCCGAATTTTTCTTCGGGGCATTGAAGTGCGCGATGTAGCTGTTACATGTGTGAACTTGTACTGCATAGTTTTTACCAAAGAAAAAATTACGTAGTTGCCTGAGTTGAGCTCTGGTTAATATGAAATGAAAAACGTAGTGGAAAAATAATTTTTTCCGGCAATACTTTAAATTAAAAGCAATGTAACACTTTCACTTTTCAAATATTGTAAAATTTAAAACGCTGTTTTTACTTCCCCTGCCTTTCACAGTGTCGAGCAAGTTATGTGTCACAAAGCAATTGTAGATTTTTTGATGTAAATAAGTTTGCTTTTCCTTTAGAAGCAGTTTTATTTTAACAGTTTCAGGTGTCCCCCCCCCCAAATTTATTTTTGCAGAGACGCATAAAACAAACCAGTAAAATGAACCAAATACCTAATGAAAACTCTTCATTTAAAAGCCTTTACAGAGGTTACTTTTATATGTCTGATTACTCAGCTAAATTTTTGCTTCCTCTTCTATGTGGATTCTGCCGTGCAAGCCTTTTGAAAAGCGATAGTTCGATAGCCTGTTAAAGGTGAATCCCGGCATTACTTTCGAGACAACTCTGTTGAATTATCATTTTTATTTAATGTTAGTTGGAAATATCATCAACAAAGTTTTTTACAATCGATTATAATTTCTCCCATTTCCAATTGAAAGGGATACCCCGTTACGTTAGAGAGAATTTCGAAATGTATTTATTTCGAAATTCTTAGCGTAAAATAATGACTTGTATTTTAGTTATTAGTTAAATCTGTTAAAATTATTGAATCCAATAACCTTTTGTCATTAGTATTCTGCAGTTAAATGGCTTCATTGATTCTGTTGAAATCGTTGATTTTGCTATTTTTTGATATGTGCCTCACATGAAATGCACTTGATTCTTATTTATTTATTTTGAAAAGGCTGATGCGGACCTTCTTTGAAAATGGCCGCGACAGCACATGCGATGTTAAGAGTTGTTGCCTGGGTTTTCCCCCCTGTTCTATTCGTATGTGTAGTCCGTCCATTCGCGCGATGCGTGTATGAAATGAGGAGCAACGGTGTTGCAGCTTGTTTTTACGAGTGTTTTAAATGTCATGGGCAAATGCACCCACCTGTAAGGGTTTAGATGTCGGAACTTCTGAGAAAAAGAATCAATAAACATCCTTTTCCAGATGCGTCAATGAAGCAGCTGCTGTGGCAGCTGTGTAATTTCTTCTGATGAGGGATTTTTCACCTTTTGGAAATTCAGATCTCGCCGCTATTTTTATCGGCTTTTATTTTCATTTTAAATGCACAATTTGTACGAATTGCACTACTCATTATTCGCTTTGGTACCGATTGCGCGAATGGTGATTCCAGGGGCCGAGTTCTGCCGATAGTAGATCTGCGTATTGCTTTGCAGAACCGAGGTCGAACTTTTAAAATGGAAGCCGTAGTCAATAGAGATTTTCTGACTAAAAATAATTTCCACCTATTATAGTGTTTTCGGAGTTGAATTGTATCATTCTTAAGATGGCATAATAATTCTCTTTTTATGTTACTAATAATTATTTTACCTTATAATTCTGTAATATTTTTAATATACAAAGCTCTTTTTATTCATTTAATCATTTATTTTATTTCTCGGTGTAAAAATAATTTTATCAAGCTCGGATATTTTTTTATTCCCAAGCCTTTGTTTAGTCGTTCTTTTCAATTTCCTTAATCGCCAGTTTTTTTGGTAACGCACACTTTGCGATTCCCGATTGTTAAATTTTGAATTGCATGTCGTGAGTCATTCTGTAGCAATTATCATAAATAATGAAAAAAGTATCATCTCAATATAATTCAAATGAACAGAATATTTTTAAAAAATTGCGTGGAAAATATGAAACGCATATTGTGTCTAAAATTTTATTTAGTTTTACTAATAGAAGGTGAGGTGTTTCAAAACAAGATTTATTTACACCGTTATTACATTTCAAGTTTCAAGAATTACGTTTTTATGCACGTTGCAAGTAGTAAAATATTATCTTTTTTTTTTTGACAGGCAAGTTGTGGTTCGGAACTTGCTGGAAACACTGCGGTTGGTGCACGAGAACAAGGATGATGTGGCGAGCGTCGTCAATGTCCTCTGTAGTATATCTGAAGATTATGGTGAGTGATTTTTTTTTTTTTTTTGACTCGGTACTGAATTCGATTTTCAGAATATTGCGATCCTGATGCATCAAGAAACAGAGGCCAGAATAATTGTGTTACATCAGGGACAGTGTCCTTGATGTATGAAAATTTAAAAGTTATGGAGATTGAAATAATGAATGAGGTCAAAAATCCTCTCTGTATAGAGCTTTTGCCTTTAGATTTCACTTATGGAAATAACTTATGCAATAACGAAATAAGTAAACCATATTTTTATTCCATTAGCAATGTTTTTACAACATAAAATTTTATTTGCTTTGCAAGAGAGGTAAAATTAGGAGCATTCGGGAAGTGGGTGGATCAACGCCCGTCTTTTTATTTCTTCAATTTCCATTACTTCGCAGCTAATAGGGTTAGCGTTTCTAGTGCTGTTCAGCTTTTTTATATAATAGTAATGGAAACGAGTGTAAGTTCTTGGATTAGCAGCGTGATTGTTCATTTATTTTTATTTAAATTCTTCAATAGGGTATTTCTTTGTTCTTAAATCACCTACTTTAATTTTATCCGCATCTTGTCCTCTTGTCGCGTGGAGGACCTCAGGCAATCATCATAATCAAGTGGTCCAGTGATTTGTGTATGCGTGGCGGGAGACTATTCTGTTGACTTCCAGATTTTAATTTATTAGCTTTATGCTATTCCAAAGGTTTGTGAGCTCTCATATTTCAGAATCTTTGTGAACAAAAGGAGGAGGAGACGAGGGAAATGGCACCCGGTATCTATTCTATTAATTTTTTTAATGTTCGTGTGTTTAAGAGATCGATGATATTTGTATCGGGAAGGAAAACGGGAAGACTGATTTTTTAGGTTAGGTCACATAAAATTGCGAACATTTGTCCGATTATAAAAATGTGAAGTATTTATAAATTTGAAACATTTAATGTTTATATAATTAACATTTATTTCTTTAGCATGAAATTTTATACTGTGACATTTGTTTTTTATATTATTCATAAAATAAGTCAATTTTAATTTATTTCAGGCCAATGCAAATGTATCATTACTTATAAAAACCCATAAATCGAACCAAATTGTCGAAATTCCACTAAATCAAATTTCTTTGATTTCTCTCTCTCTCTCTCTCTCTCTCTCACACACACACACACACACACACACACACACACACACATATATATATATATAATATGTGTGTGTGTGTGGTTTTTGCCGATTATGGAGATCAACTATTATCAAAAGAAAGGGATTGAAGTCCATGCAAATGCAGAACAGTAAGGCATATAACCCCTTTTCTATTTGAAATAGTCGGTAATTGCTGCACTCCAGGCTATATTTGAATAAAAAACACTTTCAGTAAATTTAGAATATTTATAAAATTGACTACTAAAGCTGTCTAAAAGTTGTCCATTAAGGTTACTACAATAGAATAAGGTTACTACAATAGATGAATAATCAGTGTAAGAAATAATAATAATAGTTGAATTGAGATAGTCTAAATTCGTGACAATTAATTCAACTATTTTAAGACGTGGCAATTTTTTTAGATAGCACTAATAGATATAACTGTGCTGAATCAAGAATTTTAAACCAAGTGACCTTCAATAATGCGCGAAATTTCTCTCGGCAGATGTTACTTGTGCGAGTAAACAAGTGGATACGACCGTGGCCTAGATAAATCCCCCCTTTAAAAAAAATGTTTATGGTGTTTCTTTTCTCCTGTACTTTCAAATGATTTGTTTATTTCCGACAACTTTTCTTCTTCGTGTGAAATTGCTATTATTTACTGTAAGAACCCTCTGAACCCGTAGGTCCAAATATACGCGAGTACGGTGGCTTAAACTTCATTCGGTATCGAATTGAGAATTTTAATCATGGAAATGTTTGGGCTGGAGAGTTCAGTTCTCCTTTCTTCCTTTTTGTCTTGTCAAATTTATTACATTTTTTGCTATAATATTTAAAACATTTTAATTGGTTAAAATTATTTTTTATTGCAATTTTCTGTCAAGTACGTCTTGATAGTTAAATTTCGTTACGATTTTTTCTCTTCCCGTAGGCTTAAGTTAAGAAATTTTGTGAGCAGTTCATTTTCAGGAAAATATTTGAAGAATCGTCTGAAGCTTTACTTTATAAATAGATTAATAATAGTGGTCATTTAATGCCTTAATTTAACTTTTTTTTTTTATTACGGGAGTAAAATTTTTTGCCAGATAATGAATTTACTCATAAAAATAAGATTTGACATAAGCCGCCTTCTCTCGCCTCCCCAGAAGATGTGAGAGGAGCGTTTCACTGCAGAGCTGTTGTTCAGAAAGGATTGAACCGCATCTCCATGGAGACCGCGAAGCAGCCTTGCGGCACCCGCGAATCTAAACATTCCGCCACTTCTGATAAAAGTTTATAGAAGTTATCCGGAGTCGTGTTTTTTTTTTAAATTATTATTCTTATTACGTAAATGAATAAGAACCGTAAGATTCTGACATATGAGAAGAGGGGGAACATTATTAACTTGTTTGTAATTTTCATTTAAATAATACATGTCTTACCAGTAAAATATTTAAAATTACCTGAATTGAGCGAGTTGCAGTTTTTTCTCCTTCTAGTTTTGTCTGCGTTTCTCAATGTACAATAATATTTTTTTTCTTCACTAATGGATTAATTTTTTTAAACTCATCGTGGTTTTTTTTAATTGCCCATTTTGAAAATTTCTAAACCTTAAGCTTACTGTCATGAAAAAATGCAGTATAATAATATATTATTTTTAAAAATATAATTTTAAAAATATTTCTAAATTAATAAGTTTTATTAAAAGAAAAGCATTGGTGCGAAATTTAAATAAGCAATTTGAATCGGACTTTTGCATAAAGTTATTACAGTTCAAGTTTGATTATAAAATTTCAGAAATTAAAATTAGTAATTCATTAATGTGTAGGTAGTATGAATAAAAGTACATATTGTAAAAATTGTAAGTTTTAGAAAAGGCTGAATTCTGAAGGATTTACAATACATTGGCAAGTAAATGCTTCCGTTTACATCATCATTAATATTAATTCATCGAAAATATAACCAACGTGCAAAAAATGTATGTCCATAGTAATAAAATTTCGAGTTATTATCATATAAGAACATGATTTGGTTGGGAGGTATTGAATCTTCCGAAATTTACGGGCAAAAAATATAGATTGCCCCACCTCACCCCTCATCGAGTTATTTTCTTTCGTTTTTTGCTTTTACCTGTATTGCATTTATATTATGTATGCATTTTTGGAAGCAGATGCGTTTTTTAAAAGGTTGGCTGAAAACTATGACATCATAGCTGTTATTTCTTGCTTTTACAATGGTTTTTTTCTAAGCCGTTTAAGCTATTTAATGACTTAAACTTATTTATGCCAATAATTACTTAAGGATAATATTCTCACATAACTTGAAATTTGCGATCGCAGATTTCATTTTTTTAAAATTTGTTTTATCAATATATAGGTATATTATGAAAGTCATAAAATTGATTAAACATATTAAATTGATAAAACAATCGAGAAAAATCTTAATACAATTAAAACTAACTCTTTCAACGAAAAATATCTTCCATTAAATAAATTTAAATGAGAAGACATATTTTATTTATTTTCATATGACTAAATATTTAAAAAGAAATAAAGGAGGGGAAAAAAACAAGCACATAAAAAAGTGTTATAGAAGTGCAACTTATTTTCAAAATAACATCATCTGAAATAAGTTGAAGGAAAAAACGTTCATCTTACTGTCGTATTCTCATTTCATTGCCTATATTATTATTGTAAGACCAATTTTGTTGTAATTGGGGAAGGGGGAATCGCCAGGATTGATTCTATGCTCTTGAAAGTTTGATCAGAATTGAACGTGCGTTCCGATTCGTTTAGCACGAATTGCGGAATTTTAAATTTTCATGCAGACTTTAGATCCTTTGTGGTCTAATTCAACAATATATATTCTTGTGGCATATATAAAAAGAAAAGAAAAAAAATCTAATTCTTTTGGAACAAAAATTGATTTGAATGGGAATATCACTATTTTACTAAACCACACGATTTTAGCTTTCGTTGACTCTCTTAAGGATGCAGTAAATAACACACCGAATTTTCCTTGGCAGAATGGAAATGAACATTATGTTGCTGAAATGTGCGAAATTATTCAAAACTGCACAACTCAGATTTCGTCGCACGATAAGAAAATATATTTAAAAAGCTCTACTGTGCTACGTTTTATTAATTCAGTGGATCATAGGGCTTTATTAATATATTAATTTCCGATGTGTAACTACGTTGAAAGTCGATCCTTCCCCCGAGGTAATGAAAAGTTGCTTTGGTTTTTGTGCTTGTCCTTATATATATTTCTTTGGTGTTTTGCATCTTTATATGCCATTTACTCAAATTCCAATCTTATAATTTTTTTACGAAAGCCCTTATAAATACAGGGGAATAAGTAACCTATTCATTTAAGGATATTTTATAGTTGTTTTCATGCTTCACAATGGCGTGAAGGGGAGTTACATATTATTTTTCATTTAAACCGAATATTTAAAGAATGTGTGAAATACAGTTGATTTTTAAAACTTGGCATTTATATTCTAAATTAGGATTTCGTGGAGTTTTTTCAATTTTTTCAATTCAAATATTTAATAATATTGCTATTTTCTAACATTTTTAGAAAAATTAATTCTGAACGTAGTTATTTGACTTAATAGAATAGCCCTTTTAAATATAATGTATTTTGCAATGCACACAAGATTTCATTCTTGAATCATTCTACCGGGTGTCCAAAAAGTTCCCGTACTCCAAATTTAAAAAAATCATTGTCCGTGATTTTTTTAAGTATATTAAATTTTATCGTCTGCTAACCGTTGCATAAATTCGTTAGTTTTTATCGTTTGATTTTAATCGAGCTCAAACTATACGAGAATTATATTTGTTATTTAGTTCGGCATTGCGAAATGAGTTTATCACGCTCTCAGAGAATTGTGCCGCTTGAGGCTTATTTTGAATGTAAATCATATGAAAGATACAAAGATGTTTGGCGAAATAAATATCCAAATAGTGCAATACCGAGTAAAGATACGCTCTATCGGCTGGTTCGACAATTTCGTAATACAGGTTCGTTGGAAGACGAGCACAGGAGGGGAAGATCGAAAGCTCTGACACCAGCCTCTCTGTAAGACGCTCAACAAAAGATTTTGCAAACTCCTCAAAAATCCGTCAGGCGTTTGGCACAAGAAATTGGTGCAGCTCGTGGATCGACACATAATGCTTTAAGAGCTTTGCATTTTCATGCCTATCGCGTAAAAATGGTACAGGGAATTAAACCTCTGGACAATGAGAAGCGGTTTCGTTATTGCCAGTGGTTCAAGAGATTTAATCGCAACATCAATATTTTAGATAAAACATTTTTCTTGGACGAGGCATGGTTTCATTTAAGCGGTTACGTCAACTGACAAAACTCTCGCTTTTGGTCAACGACCAATCCTAATTCAGTAATGCCAAAACCTTTACATTCTCAAAACATTGGTGTATGGTGTGCTGTATCTCGCAAAAGGATTGTTGGACCTCACTTTTTCGAATCAACTGTTGATGGTTCTGTATACAGGGAACTTATTCAGCAAATTGTGGCATTGTTAGAAGTGAATGAACGATATTCTTGGTTCCAACAAGATGGTGCAAGATGTCATACGAGTAATGAAACCATGGACATGCTTGAAACTTTTTTCGGTGATCGACTTATCATTGGTTACCTCGATCCCCTGACACCCGAACTTTTTTCTGTGGGGATATTTAAAGGACAAAGTTTATGAAGGTGATACTCAAATAATAAATGATTTGAAAATCGCAATTACCCGAAGTATACAAGAAATCCCTCCTAGCATGTTAAAACGCGTTTCGAAAAAGATGCGCAAACGAGTTCAGCTTTGTCTCCAAGAAAGGGATGAACATTTATATAAATGTAAGTTCAGTATTTTTTCCTTAGTTATGTTAAAAGTGCTTTTTATCTTTGGCATAAAAATAATTCTTTTTAAACCTATTGTTTTTGTAAAATAAATTCACAAATCATCAGTACGGAAACTTTTTGGACACCCGGTACTTTATATATGCAAAGTTTTGAATATAGAAAATTGAAAAGTTGAATAAAAGTTCTATGCATTAGTTGAGATTTTATCGATTCAGTTTAAAACGAATAACTGTGGAAATTCCAGAATTATAAATAGAGTATTAACTTCTATTCATTAATAGAAGCTTAGATTCAGATGAGATGATAGTAAATTACGAGAAACGCATAATGCAAGGCTTCTATAATATAAGAATTCTTTTTATTTAAGTTATTTAATTATGAAAATTTGGGAGTTTTAAAAATATTTGATTGAAAAAGTTATTAAGATGAAGGGAGCTTAAAATATAGTTGCCAAAGGTGGGCAGCAAATAATTTAAGTACTAATTCACGCCTTCGTGTTTTTATATTTTTCAGAAAAAAAGAGTTGAGATGCTTTGTAATCTGAAAAATCGGCCCTTTTAGGGATTTTTGGAGTTGCGTTCAAAAGAGTCGAAAATTTTGGTAAAGAATTAGAATAAGTTCGAATATATTCATAATAGAGAATCAACGTCTTTGTCCCGATTATTAAACTTGTTTCTTGTGAAAAATAGAATGAAGGTATATCATGATGATAAGGAGTCGCATGCTCTAGTGTTTTTCTAATTTATGGGGGAGGATTCAAAGAATACTTATTGAAAATATTGACTAATGTGATGGCTTTCAATCTCCGCCATATAATTTACTATGTAATTCATCTCTAATAATTGAAATCACTGTCGTTGCCATTTTGTATTTTCTATATTCAATCAAAAAAGGTTTTCAGATCTCCCTCTGAACTTGGGTTAAGCAGCAAGCTTGGATTTACACTAGCATTTTAGTTTTAGCATCGAGTGCTTCTACGTTACTTCATTCGCATTCGATAAAATAAATAAATCCTTCCCCTATATATATTATTGACACTGTCTTTGCATGCGATATGGTTTTTATAATGGTTGGTTTTTATAATATCCGCCAAACGTCTTGGTGCCGATTCGACCAATTTTTGGTGGTATGTGGAGATATTTTATCCCATTCTTCTTGTAACACTTGCTTTAAATGGGCTTTGCTCCTAATTTGGTGTTTTTGGACTTCTGTTTCAAATGTATCCCACAAATTTTCTATGCCGTTGATGTCCGAGGACTGTGGTGGTGTGTGCAATTGCTGTTTACAATGAAAAATACACCACATTTTGACATTACGTACCGTGTGTTTGGGGTCGTTGTCTTGCTGGAAAATAAAATTTCCATCTAAACCCAATTTTTTGCACTTTCTTTAAGATTGTTGTTGAGTATATCTATATAAAGCTTATGATCCATGTCATCTATAAAAACTAAATTTCCTACCCCATTTGAAGCCATACAACCCCAAACCATGACGGAGTTACCACCATGTTTAAATGTAGGACGTAAATTTTTTGGATCCAAAGCGGTGTTCGGCTTTCTCCGAACGGTGCGATGGCCATCAATTCCAAAAATGTTGAATTTACTTTCGTCACTAAATATAACTTTCTTCCAAAAGTTATTTCTCTTCAATTAATTTTTTTTGCGAACTCCAAACGCTTTTTCTGATTTTGTAAGCTAATGAAAGGTTTCTTTCTTGCTACTCGACTGTTATATCCAGCATGTCTAATCACATTTCTCACAATTTCAGCACTTACCCTACCGCCCATTATTCGAGAATTTTCTGCAGCTAATTTGCTTAGTTTAGAATAAATCTTGATATCTTTCAAAGTTTTACTTTCGGCTACATCACTCGGAATACTTTTCCTTCCTCTTCCACGTTTATTTTCAATTAATCCATCGCTTTTAAATCTTTCAATGATTTTCTGGACACACGAGTGGCTTCTACCAACAATTTCAGCTATTTCATGATAAGATTTTCCTTTCTTAAATAACCTTAATAAAAAATTTTCTTACATCAATACTGTTATCACTTCGAGGACCCATTTTCCATTTAAAATTACGACTTTAAATTCACATAACCAACTTCAAAAGACAAAAGTAGCAGTCGAAAAGGTTTTAGATTAAATTGGCCAAACTTAGGCTTTTGTAGTATCGAGTAGAAAAAAAATCTAGTGGTAGTTAAACAAAAATTCTATTGGTGTATCCTTAATTTTTTGAGGTAAAGATCTGCCTATGTTTATTTCAATTATTTGTGAAATTTTTAATTTTAGATATTTTTTTTGTTGATTTTCGTTATTTTTACCGTAAATTAACCCTTTTGTTTCGTGTGAAAATAAAAACACGTTTGTACTTCTAGTTAGTGTTATTTCGATTGAAAGTTGGATTTATCAAGTAAAAGTAAGGTGTATCCTCAATTGTTTGTCCCACTGTATATTATATATATATATATATATATATATATATATATATATATATA